>SSNR01000014.1:4961807-4977271 GCA_006937965.1 Callopanchax toddi
TTGACACGGGGTTATTAAAGGGATGCACCGTTTGCACTTGCTGCATAATGTAATAATATGAAGACGAGACCGAAACGTACTTTAATTCAGATAAATGTGAAGAGGACAACGCTTAGTTTAATATTTACAGAGTGTGTATCAGTCATGAGTTACACAACGTTTGTTTACACAGGACACGACTGATAATAAAGAATTAAAGACAAAAATCACATAGAAAGATGTAAAAAAAACAGAAAACACAACAAACGCTAGAAAAGTTAACACATTTTTACAAAATACTACCAGAAACCACAAGCAACACTGAAAGTAAACATCACAAATTTATACGTTTTCTTTCCAAGTCTATGCAATCTGTTTTAAAGATCCCACATTATGCACGTTGTATCCACTCTGAATCATTTCTTTTAAATCTCAATAACATGTAAAAGCTCTGCATTTGTCAAACTGGTCCTTACTTTAAGTGTAGCTGTTGTTTTTCCACCGGATCATTCCATTTCCTGAAGCAAAACCTTCATTTCAAATGGGCGGGGCAGTTGGTGAGCTGGGCTTCTCTAAGCCCCTCCCATCTCTTTTCTCATTCGCGAGATGTTGGTGGGTCTTCAGGAGCTCAGATGATGGAAGTAAAAAAGATTTTAGTGCTTGTTGATGCAACCATCTACAAAGCACCTGCTGTGCTTTGCTCGTAGCGTCACCATGACTGTTTGCTAACGTTTGTGAGGATGTGGGGGATGCGGAGTGGGCTCAGTTAGCTAAAGGTGTTTGTGATTGGCTCTGTCCTCTAGAGAGGAGTGGTCTTTTCCCTTCTTGATGTCAGCAGGGGAAAGATTTTGAAACCACCCGTTTTAGCATTAGCTCAAAACACATTTCCCCAAATTGAGAATAAGAAAGTGAAAACTGAAAATATTTTAACACTTTTGGGTCTCAGACACAGTCTTTGTGACTGATATGACTGTATATACGTATATACCTTCCAATATGAATCTGACACACGTTACGACTCAGTCAGGGTTTGGTATAACCAGAAGATAATTGTTTTTTAACAAGACTGTACTTTTCCAGAAGTGGAGTCAGACCAGCCATCTCTCACACACACACACACACACGCATGCACACAAACACACACAGACATTCGGGGAGGGTCTAAGGTCACAGGCCATGTACACAAGGGCAGGATGTGTTAACTGGTATCTTCACTGTAAGATAAAAAGTCACGATATTCAGACAAAACAAAAGAAAATCAATAATAAACTCCACTAAACACAGAAAATAATTTTAAATATTTCATAAAACGAATAAAACCAAAAGCATTTCACCAAGCAGAATATCACACAAAACTAATGAGAAAACACAACAAAAACTTCTAGAAAAGGCTGTTGCAAAGAAGAAAATACAACAATATTCAAAACTGGTATTTCACAAAATAACTTGAAACAAAACCTGACACTTTACAGAACAAAAAAATCAACTTCCATGTGTCTAAAAATATAGAAAAGCACATGTAATTCCATCAACTTTCAATTCTGACACACATCTGAAAAACACTTCACAGTATAAACAAGTCATAAAACACACTAAGACCAGTCTTCATGATTAAAAAACAAAAGATTACAGGCGTCCTGGTATTTCAGAGTTTAAAAGATCAGACTGTAAATCTTATTAGAGGAAGGGAAATGGATTTGGAAGCTTCTGATTGGGGGGTTTCTTCTGCTAGAAGTAGAGATAAAATGTTGCCTTTTTATTTACTATCCAGTTGTCTGACAGTGAGAGTCTAAAACCATAAAAACAGAGTCCGGAGCAGTGAGCCACGTCTCTGTTTCCAATAACCTGTCTGCATCCTCCTGAAGGAGCGACTCGGGGAAATTGGCCTTATTCCCCACACACTCGGAGGCAAGTGGCAATTAAAGCGCTGATTAATGTGAGCCCACACTTGAACACAACTTCATAGGAGGCTGACAGAACAGTGGGGAGAAGGGGAGATAATTCAGAAATCTCCTGACCTTGTGCTTATTATCTCCGGTTAATGACTGCTGCTGCCGCTGCCGGCCTCCTGATGGAACCTGCTCAACCTGTTGGATTCAGTTTCTTTATTTGGTACATTTTCCTGGATTGGGCTTTGGTTCTGTATGCATCCTCTGGAGAATTAACCTAATTTGTTTATAAAGTATTCTCAGGCCTATTTTCTTCCTAATGCGTGACATTTCTTTGTCTCTTTGTGTTACTGAAGCAAACTGTGACAGTTTGCTTTTAGCTTTTCAGAATAAAAGCTCATCTTGTAAACATGATCTTCTCTGAATCAGTTATTGTTTAAGGAACTAAATGATCGTTAATGTAGGTTACATGCTCTAAAACTATTTTATGTTTTAAAATCTTCCTTTAGCCACCAAGTGTTTAATACAGCAGTGAGTCTCAGCCAGTGGCCCCTCTAACCTCAATTCCTTTGAGATGAAAACTACAAGCCTTACACCAGCCCTAATTAATTATTATTAGAGCAGGAATTTAAAGCTAGGCTGGCCTAAACTATACAATATTAAGAGTTTTATCATATTTTAAGCATATTTTAAAGTATATTTCTGCTGAAGTAGAAACATATTTGTCATAGTTTTAATAAAATCATAAGTTCTTTCTTTGTATTTTGATGTTTTGATCATTTTAAGCATCACAGTCTAAAATCTCAGCATTATAATTTCAAATTTCTCTGCATGAACACCTGACTCTTGTCTAAAGATACTTGTTTTCCCCAAACATAAGGAAGACGTTCAGTTTAAGGGCTGTTTAAACAATAGTCCATACGACTATCATTTTCCTCCAAACATAAAATGTATGGTTTTAAGTACAAAACGGACATAAATTGAGGTTTCTTCAAACAATTTCTTATACATAGGCCCCCAAAATTACAATAAATATAGTCAGAAAAACAGCAACATAACTATGAAAATATACCACTATCATTTTAGCCCTTGATTTGAATGTTTGGGTAATAATTGTGGAAATATGTTAAGTTACAGTGCTGGTAATACTTAAAGAAGTACTTTTACCAGTATCTTTCTTTCCTTGCAGATTACCATCAAACCAGCCATGCTGATTTGACCAAACAGCTTATTGTTACAATAATAATCAGTTTTCATAGCTAGATTAAATTGTGAGCATTCTAAGAAGAGAGTTATACAAAATCCAGCGTGTGTTTATAATCCTGCTGCCTTCATGATATATCACAAATACAGGAAGTAGCACAAACAACACGTCGTTTTACTGAAGCTAATAGAAGCCATAAATTCTTAGGAGTTAGAATAGTGAAGAATACACATTGTACCTTGTGTGAAATGTTTTGAGGACTTTATGTGGCTTTGATATGTTAATTCAAACATTACTGAAGGAATTACTACATTGCCCAGAGTGCTTTTCTTTCTGCAGAATCAAACACTTCAAAGTATCGACTTCAGGCAGTTTAAATGGACGTGGTTTAGTTTTTTTTTTTCTGGGTTTGAAGAGAAGGGTCTCGACAGCTCCCTGATTCATTCTTATTGATCCATAATGTGATCAGAATCATTATGGTTATCTGCTGCTGTGGGGCAGTTAAGGTCCTGCTTATTAAGCTCAGCGCTGCAGTCAGCCGTCGCTGTGACCTCAGGGCGAGACCTCTACATCCAGCCGGCTGCAGGAACCAGCTCCGGCCCCCTATGCCTCAGTTTGATCCCGTAACAGATTGATATACCAAATCGGAGCTGACACGCATTGCTAAAGATGCCAATGGTAATTAATTAGCATCTCATTTTGACCGCGGCACAACAGGATGTGGAGCTTGCTTCTCGATGCCATTTCCCCTCTAGGCTTTGTATTATCAGGGTCAGAATCCCGGCTCCGCGCTCTGAGGGCCGCTTAATAAATTGAGGAGGGCACGTTGACAGTCAGATTTTCATGGAGCGTCCCCGTCTCGCTGGTTCCCAGCGCCCCTGGCTATGACAAACCATCCCAGCTTTAGTGCCGGCAAACGCAGCTCAGGAGATCAAAAGGCGACTAAAGGGGACTTAAAATGCGTCTCGTCGGAGTTATTAGCTGAGACACATTCCACTGGCATATTGACGTTTGGCCTGTGTCTCTGATTGAGATGGAAACAAACTGCTGAGGAGGTGGAGAGGTTAAAAATGTTAAAGTAATGACCCCCACGGCAGCAAAACAAGAGCCCCCCCCCGACCCACACCCACCCAAACAACGAGCTGCACTTGCTGCTCGTATGATTTCAGCATGCTCTTCTTCACTTTACCTTCAGGGGAAACTGTTCGACTTATTTTTGGTTGCAAAAATAATGAAAGTGACAAAACACTTTATTTTAATCTATCCAACAGCTGGATAAATAGGTCACAAGTCTGCTCAGGAAATAAAAAAATACATCTAAATGCATCTTTTATTCAAAGACAGTTGCTGCATTTTATTTTGCTGTTTGGTTGGTGAGTGAACTCTTTAAGCTCTGAGTGATGAAACCAAACATTAGAGGTTTTCTGATGATTAGACCTAGAACTACAAACATAGAGAATTATTTCCTAAAAGTGCGATAAACTAAACATTATTAACGCCCCATCACCCACTGCCTTTCATGTTAGTTTTAAATTAAATCATGATATGTTAAGAAATGATGGAGTTACAGTTGTTTTGGTCAAATCTTAGGGAAAAAGGGAGGAAAAGGGGAAGTGGTTTCTGTCCAAATACCACAGTACAATGTAGGAATTTGTTCTTTGCATTTGATCCATCCTGTGGAGCAGAGGGCAGCCATTTTCACCACGCCCAGGAGGCAGTTGGGGTATCTTACACAAGGATAATTTGCCATGTGGCTTGTGCCTGGGATTGAACCCTGATCTCCTAATCAGTGGACCACCTCTCACTCAGTTATAGCTCACAGGATGCTGTGACTGACTCCCAGCTACTGATATGCCAACTTTTAGCTCAAAATCTACAAAACTGACTAAGCTGTAGCCACTTTACTGTTTGCTAAGCTCAATTAGCGGTGGCGGCCATCTTGGATTGCTTTGACTCCAATCTACTGCTTAATCATGACGAAGACTTTAAGTATTATGACACCAAGTCTTAGCTCAGTATCTTTAAAATTGATAGCAATTGTTGTGGTTGCTAAGATGGATTGTCTTTAATGGCCATCTTAAATAGAGCTGACCCAAAACATCACTAAACCTTTTGTTATCTGTTAAAGCTCAGTGTTTGTCTTTTAAACGACTCCCAGCTTATAATCTATAACACCTACCGTTAGCTCATTACCTGTACACTTGACTGAGCTGTGGCCACTTTTGTGTTTCCATTCCATTTATGTGTCAGTTAGATAATCTGCTGTCTTGCATTGGGTTTAATTACAAGAGTTAATGCCAACAACATCATGTTAATGTATAGCATTCAGATTTTGTGTTGAGAATTAACTACTTCAATACAGAATTTTGGCATAATTTGTACAAAATTGACAAATTTTTGCTTTTTTAATGGTTATTATGGTCAGTTACGTAGCTGTGGTGGCCGGCTTGAAATGAAAAGTTAATGAGTTGTAGATGTACGTTCTTTGATTATTTTCCAAGAGTTTCAATAAAAGCCATCCAGTAATTAAGGAGAAGTATTTTGCTACCAAAAAAAAAAGAAAAATCAAAAAATGTGTTTTTCTCATTTTAAGAAATTTAGCAGCTTATTTCTAGAAGTCCTAGTTGCTTTAGGCCTTCAAAATGCGCTACAATTAACCTGTTTTTACTTTTTTCCTATACATTTGTCTTGTTTTTCATTATCCCGTCATCATTGAACTTTGTTTGCTGACATGAATAATAACACAAGAAAATTTAATTAGGTATCAAGGAATCATACAAGTCCTGTGAGGATCTTGAGCAAAAGTTTTAAAAATTCTGTATCTGCATTTTGATTTGTAGTTAATGCTATGGTCACCTAGTGGCATGTTGGGGGAGTTTCGACGTGTTGTCATGGACAGATATATATTCTAAAATAGAGGAATTTATATAAACATGGTTTTAATTATAAGAAACTGAATGACT
The DNA here is from genome assembly GCA_006937965.1 of Callopanchax toddi. Lineage (NCBI taxonomy): Eukaryota > Metazoa > Chordata > Actinopteri > Cyprinodontiformes > Nothobranchiidae > Callopanchax > Callopanchax toddi. The sequence goes on from SSNR01000014.1 coordinate 4,967,843, forward strand.
GAGTAGGTGAACGCCATTCCAAACCCTAAACTAAAACCAATTGATCACCTTTTGGTGAAAATTGTGAACATTCACAACAAGACTTTCTGAAATATCTCAAATTCACAAGTCTTCTTAATCATAAAGGCTTCATTCTTGTTGCTGGAGTTTTTACCCTCGCACTGTCTTAGGGGGTCAAATTGACCTCAAATGAATAGAAAGCTCTATAGACCTAAAAATAAGGACAGTGTGACATGTTTGTAAAAACTTCTCATCTAGAACCTGTCTGAAACATACAATCAAAAAGTGCAAGAAATGTGAGAACTTTTGGGAGAAATTGGAGAACAAAATTCAATTAATAAAGGGATAAAATTAGCCTGGTAAACCAGACTGTATATGTGGATATATACAGTAGTCTGTCCATGATTCACTGACACGGCTCATTCATAGGGGCGGGATCAACGGTTGTCAATCAAACAGTATTTTACCGTGTCCCGTCGGCAAAGCGGCCAATAAATCCTCTTTCAAAATAAAAGACTTAAGTTCCTCTATCTGGTCACATCTTAGAGAAAAGCCCAAGTCTAAATCGTCTAAAGTTGATGACAAAGCCGTTTCAAATGAATGCTGTTCCCGAGCTGCCGCCATGTTTAAATTCAGAGTCGAAGCTCTGATGTCATTTGCTAATCCCGCCCACCAACCCATTCGAGCGTTGTGATTGGCCCGGTACAAGACTGACCGGACCAATCAGTGGACTGCTGAGGTTCCAATGGAGCATTTCTAGACCAAAGTCTGCAGAGCAGACCTGACGGTCTAGTTTACTAGGCTAGGATAAAATGTGAACAAACTGAAATATTTTTATAAACTTTTGTGGTTAAACTGCAACAAGAACATTTGCCCAGTTGTGCGTAATTACTTCACATCCACCACATAACTGCACCATACTTTAAACAAAAAGCAAATCAGAAATACTTTATTAATCTCAGAATGAAATTAATGTTTAAGTAACTAATTTAAGTTTTTTTCAAAAAGTAATTGTAGACTGTCTGAATCAGGGATGTGATCTTGCAGCCATGTCTCAGTGAAAAGAAAAACATCATAAAGTATTGTTTAAAAACTTGCTGAAATCCTTTGATGTTTTTAAATAATCTACCATCACGGCGTGTCATGAAAAAAGCCTCCACGGTTTTTACGACCCTCAGAGGAACCTCAGAAATGTTTGGTCCTCGCAGAAACTGTTGATGATGGATGATAGTTTTACCAGAAGTGAACTAGTTTACCGTTGTGTCTTAAAGTGAGAAAGAAAAGAGGCAATATACTGTATGCCCATCATCTTCTCAGCTACTCACACAATGTCCTCATTCTGCACGTCTGGGACTTGAACCGTTTCCTTTTGATTCCTGAAGCTCCTCGCATGGAGAAACATAACCGTGTTCTGTGATTTGAAGCATCTGTTTGCTAACAGGATTGTGTTGTCTAATATTATTATCCTTCAGTCAGTAACTGCTACAGCTACTAGTGTTGCCGTTTACGGACCTCGCTCTCGTATCGTATTACAGAGCAGACTCAGCTGTGGTCTGGGGGAAAATGTGTTCATTCTTTTTTAAGTTATCAGAAATAAAGTTTAAACTCCCCGGGGGTCACGGAGTTCAGCACATGAAATGACCGTGGAAAGTTTGAGTTCAGGTAAAGAAAAACACCCAAATTGCAGTTACAGGCATTTTTCCATGACAGCAGCAATCTAATCCTCCTCTTTTCTTCTTTTTCTTCTTGTAGGGTAAAATGTTTTTATAAACCCCTCGGGGTTTTCGTTGCCTCGACCGCACTCTGTTTGTATCCATCTTTTCCCCCTCGTTCTTTTTTCTTTTCTCTTTTTTTTTTTTCCCGTGGTGTACTTGCAAACAAACTGAAACCTCGGAGGTAGAAATCGGAGGGAGATGACAAAAGACAGAAAAGTAGAACTGATGTGTTTGATCAAATTATGGCGCCGGTTTGGACCAAACAGACGCAGGGTTTAGCCTGATTTCTAACCTCAACAGCCCCATCAGGACCTGTTTGAACTTTATCAGCAGCGATTCGCTCCGCATGTTTTCAGGTCTGCAAATGAAATAAATTGATCTGACTGTTGAAATCAAGAAGACAACAAAAGCATCGTCCTGCTCTGGGGGGAGGACTTTCTGGATGTTTACCTGTTTTGTAAGGAATGCTTTTGCTCTCTGGGATCGAGACGGAGGAACAAAGGCCTCGAACATTTGTTGCGAATTAAGTCTTCAGGGGAAGAGTTGAAAGAGAAAAAGCACCTATAAGCTGCAGCCTGAAGGGTGCAGGAGGGAGGGAGGGGGGTACAGTAGGTAGATTGAAGCGTCCTGCCTCTGCCAACCACACGGCCGCAGTCAGATACTGTGGCTTATTGGATCCAGGCTCTGTGGATTTCAGAGAGCGAGGCTCGGCTCACCCGCCCAGTCAAACCACAACAGAAGGCTTGAAAACAAACTTCTCAGAATAGCTGTCCTCTCCATAGTTTGGCTGCCTGTTCAAAGATTTGTGGGGAGATGTTTGATCTTAGTTCAGTAATCAGACTTTTTTTTAAGCTGCAGCAGAAGTTTTAGCTCTCTAATGGCTCCACAGTCTGGAAATGCTGCAACGTTTCACCTGTGACCTCCTGCATTTGTGTGTTTAGATTCTTATTTAGGTATCATTCGAGGCTTTCTAATATCCCGGACAAGCCCCCAAATGGTTATGTTCCCTGTACATGTCTATGAAATGTATCCAGAGAAAGAAAGACCAAGACAGATTTGAAGCAAATTAAATTTGTTTTTATTGACTGAAAACAAGCAGTTGTATCCCTGCAGGAAGTACTGAAACATTCATAATCCTAAAGAGAAAAAAAATATCAGTGTTTAAAGTTTTACCTTTACTTTAAGAATAGTTTTGAAAATCCCATTCTAGCAGAAAAGGTTTCTATATCCAGACATGAAGTTATTCATTTATTATTCATTAATTGCCTTAATACAGTCTTTTTAAATTATGCATTTTTAGCTTAACTTATTAATGGACTGGATCTCAGTTGTAACAATGATAAATATCAAATCAAAAGAATAAAATAACAACCGGAGTGTTTGTAAGTGCAGTTATTTCTTCTTTTTAAACAAAGATATGGTTTCTAAACTACGTCTCAATAACTTTATGAAGAAGCGTGTGTCTCTGTGGGGAATTTATCAAAGCTGCTTTCACAGACTGCTCAGACCAGGAAATGTTGGAAAAACTCAAAGGTTTGGATGAGTTTTGTTGTAAAACAGGATAATTTGATGAAAGACCAAAAACTGCATGAGTGAAAATGATTTTTTTCAGACGGACTAAACCACCTGTGGTCATGAAACTACTCACACTTTTGAAATAGCTTGTTATGAATTCTTAGAACAAATACCAGCTGGATACTTTCAGTTGTTCTCAGTTGAGGGAAAAATGTGATGAATTTAATTTAATGCACAAAACTGAAAAGGTGTTTAAGGAAAGGAATAAATCCTGTGTGCCTGTCCTTCACTGACTGCACACTTTACTAGGAAATAGAGTTTTAAAGATGATCTTAGCTATACCATAGAGTCAAAGTCTGTTATTTATAAATTGTTTGGAGTTTCAGGTTTTGCTGCACTGTGTTTTAACATCATAACAAAAAAATGCATCATATTTGATACACCTGTTTCTAAGAGCTCTAGTCATTTAACAATATTAGTGTATTCCTCAACAGTCTGCTAAATCAAATCCTAAATATAGTTAAGAGTCCCCCTAGTGGAGTATCTATGTACTGCAGAAACGACTAATTTTAATATATATATTTTTTTGTCTTACATTTATAGTTATATAAAATTTAATACATTATTTGCTCTATTTTTTTTTTTGTTCGATTAAATTATAAATTATTACATGAATTTTAAAACAATTTTTAAACGGTTTATATTATTGTCCATGTATAAATATTTGACAGCTAGTAATAAGACCTGTATAGATTTCATTAAGACTTATATAAAGCTATATAAAATTATGTAAAATATATTAATAAAATATATAATTACCTAAATATTAACATTCTTCATTTAAAACATAGCATATTATTCAGTGTTTCTATAACCAGTTAATATGTGTTTTCTTTAAATAATGGGCCTTATATTTATGTAATTAGTTCATTCTGTGTATTATTTACATGTTAACATGCATTTGGGTTTATTTTGAACTTTGTTAAAAATCTACCTCACTTTTCAATGTAATAATTAAAATCTAAAATCCCAATCTTGACTTGTTTATAAGCTTTTAGGTTTGGACTCATAAACAGAAAGTCATGTAAAAAGATAGGAGCACTCAGTATGCATTTATTAACATGTGCATCTACTCATTACCACTAAATAACAAAATATAAAGATTACTTGGTAATTTTTTTAACCTTACTTACATCCTTTACTAAAGAAATAACTCATTTAATAATGCAATAATATCAAACTACATGTTATGTTAAACGTTTTGCAATTAGAAACCAAAGCTCATGTTTTATTGAGATGAAACCACACTTTATTATGTGTTTACTGACATGTAGTTACTTATTTTAAAGACAATAAGCACAGATTGTTGTTATATAAAAGGTCATTTTGCATTCAACCAAAGCACATTTTTGTTTCTACAAAATACAAGTTGTTATGCAATTATTAACACATGTTATTTTGTGTGGTTGATCTGTAAGATGCATATAAATATGACATGTTTTTGATCTCATTAGATTCACATTTAGAACACTTCTTTCTAAATATCAGTGGATCCTTTATTAATGGTTACAATAAGCTGCTGAATGTCACTTAAGACTTCAGCATTTAAAACATGTTAAGGTTCTAGTAGAGCTCATTTTAACTTCATGTTTAATAAAAATTAGAATATAACATTGTTTCTTTTTATTGTCACATTTTTAAATACAGTTTAAAATTATTTTTGCCCTAAACAAACCCAAATCTTGGTGTGGATTTTAACATTAACACGCCTTTAGATTTAATAGTATTGTTTTGGTAACCTGACACTCACATTTTGGACCATAATTTAAGCCCTAATCCTCGTCTCGAGCTGACTAAAGGATAGATGCAGAAAAAAGTCCCCAGCCTGAAGGTTAGAGGGAGCCTGAGGCAGCATTCAGACTGCTTTTGTTTGTTAAATGTGTTTTTGTAATGCGGCTTTTTCAGCTTTAAACACCCAGAAAGCATCAGCGTTTCAGCTTTAAGATATTTGAGAAAACAGAACAAGATAATGGAGTTAAACAAACAGCTGAGACTGGAGCGAGACAGAAGAGCGAACAAGAAGATGATGAACATTATGAGAACATGAATGCATAATAAGTGCCTGCAATTAGCCCCGGCCAGCCATTGGCATATTGTAATTAATGTGCCGCCTGTACGTCGAATCAGTCAGAGGAGGCTCGGTCTAATTTGGGCGTGGGGTGGGAGGGGGTGTAGATCAGATCCTGGGATAATTGTGGGTGACTCCGGTCCCTCTCTCAGTCAGCAGGGTGGGACAGAGCTCAGGTCTCCAGAGAACGTTAGAAAACTGTAAATCCCTCTCCCTTCATCATCTGAACATATGCCCTGCAGAGATCAGGAGGAGAGGGGGCAGAAAGAAGAAGAAAAAAGTGTTTTACACAGATGATCCTAATTTGGTGTGGTTTGGAGTGTAATTTAGATCAAACACAGCCATGTAAATGAGTCAGGGTTTTCATAATTAGGTGCCTCTGAAGAGGGGCGGAGAGCGAAAAGGAAAGACGAAGGGAAGAGCTCGGACCACATCAGTAGGTGTGGCGTTGAGGCTGCTCGGTTTCTTCTTCTTCTCCTGTCTCGTTCTGACGGAAGGAGAAAGCTGCAGCGAGGAGGCAGCAGTTGGTTCGGGGGGGGGGCACACTCCCAGAGGCGCACGGCAACAAAATAGGTCACTCTGCACCGATTTGGCTTGTCTGTTTCCACTAAGCAACCGGCTCGGCTCGGTGTTTGGTGCAGAGGATAACGCTGGCCTGCTGCCAGCACACACACACAGAGCGGGCCTGTTTCCCCCAGTGGGGCCTGTTGATGGAGGATTACCACACTGGAATATTACGGGTATTGTGTAGGTGTAATGTTTACATTCTGGGTGGAAGGGCTCACAGTGAGGAGCAACAGTAGAATGAGACTTAATTTCTATCAGCAGCATTAAAATTAGCTAACAGGAGGAGGGCTACAGCCACTGCATCGGCTGCAGGGGAAAGCACTAAAATCAGAGGATAAGTTTAAAAAATTGTCCAATATTCATCAACCATTTTAAATCATATTTAACTACAATCCTGCTCTGAGTAGGTGAGAAAAACAGAATAAGCTACAAGTCAACAAAATAAATATGCAATAAAGTTAAAGATATGAGCATTTTTTTGTATAATAAATGAATAGTTCAGATATTCTAAAGTGTTCTGATCTCAAACACATAAAAGCAGTTATGGCAGGTTTTTTATTTTTTGACTAATGTTTAGACCAGTGGTGTCCAAAGTTGATCCTCGAGGGCCGGTATCCAGCATGTTTTAGTTCCTTCCTTACTCCAGCACACCTGACTCAATGTTTAAATCACCTGTTCTGCAGAAATCAAGCTCTGCAGAAGGTCTTTGATCAGCCACTAACTGAAATCAGGTGTGTTGAAGTAGAGAAACCTCTAAATCATGCTGGATACCAGCCCTCCAGGATCAGGAGTGAAATTGTAAATTTCACATTTTAAAATTATTTCCATAGATTTCTCTGGTTATTTACAGCAGATATTAGCAGCAAAGCTAGCTAATGTAGCATTTTGGCTATTCGACTATGAAATGGTTAATTTGTGACGATGGGAAGATTAGAAAAAGGCATTTTTATAAACTACTAAAATATTTTAGATTAAAGTTGTTTTAGTATTTTTTGTAACTGGACCACTAGTTGTTGGCTCATCTGTTTAATCAGAATAATCTTTTTTTTTTCTTCTCCTAACTGAAGCCATTCAAGAGAGATTACCTTTCCACAGAAATCCACTTAAAAAAATCTAAACTATTAGGGCAAATAGGACCAGTTTTTTTCTCTTTGGAAAAATGATAAAAACTTCTCAAGTACAAAGCTTCATCTTTCACATTAAAAAGACTAGAATAAAAAGGTATTTGGCCATTTAGAATCATGCATCTGTAACTGTAATCGTAACCACTGTAGATCACACATTCAACGCCGGTGTTCCACAAAGTCATGTGTTAAGCCCCTTTATCTATGCACTTTTCACTCATGACTGTCAACCCATCCAGGAAACACAATTGACATAATAACAGAAGATAATAAAAATTAATAAATAAAATTAATGATTAGTTTGGCTATGTTATTGGAAGTTTTCATTACAAAGAAACTGATTACAAAGAAGTTTTTTGGAAGATATAATAATAAGTCCTAGCCAGATTTAACCTGAAAGTCAAAATATGCCAAAACATTATTATAATGTGAAATTAACAAAGATGTAGGTTTATAAAATAACATTGCCTGAACTATTAAGAGATTTTGGACATTAGAGCTGTTTAAAGACTTGTTCTTGGCTTCATTTTGACTAGCAACTTGCTTATCTGTCCTGTAAGCTTTAGCTTTCCAAACATGGACCATTCAGGAAGCTGTAGGGAGTTGGATGGCAATTATTTATCGTTTTTACACAGAAACACACGTCAAGATGGCTGACAACCCTTTTAAGATGCAATGCACAAACACAGACAGGCAACCAGAAAATAAGAGAATAAGAAATAAAACATACATTTAATAACATCTTTTTAACCAAACTGGTAAAATAAGCAAACATTTGAGATAAGGCACTCATTCTTGAGAGTCGGGACAAAACATGTCCTTCATACAAATGTGTAATTTATGTTATAAATAAACATTATTTCTCATGATTTACTTACTTACAATGTTCATTCTAAAGGAAATCTGTATCGTAAATGTAATATAAGTGTGAATTTTTCTCTATTTGAAAAAAATACTGCTTAAATGTTTAGGTTATGTTAAAAGGTTTATGTTATTATATTTGTCTCCACCACAAAATCACAATATTCATCAACCCCAAAAACTTGAAAAAAGTGTAGAAAATTTAAATGCATAAATATCAATTGAAAAACAATTAATTTAAATATGTGATGCAGTGCTTAAAGTAAACATCAAACTATATTTTACCTAAAAATCTGCTTGCCAAAGTTGTGTCCTCAGTTTCTGTCAACTCCGTCAGATTTTTCATAAACTTCACTTAATCAGGCAATAGCATGGTCATCTGTGTTACCGAGGACCCTTTTGAGTTTCCCATGCTGTGCTGATAACAGGACTAGCAGACATACTCTGCTAAGTTTTAAACTTTTAGATAATTTACACAAACACCGTCATCATATCTATGGTCACAGCTGGAACATGTCAACACCGTCTTTCCATTGTGATGTGCGTTTTAAAAAGAAATAGATTTAACTTAGGCATTTTAGAGAGGTTATTGAGACAGCTAGCAACTGAGGAAAAAACAGCTAGCTGATGTGTACAATCCAACTTTTGGAGGGAAAATACATGGCCTTTCGTCAACTCCGTCAGACGTCAACTCCGTCAGATCTCACGTCTGACGGAGTTGACAAATCAACCTATAATGACTTAAAGTGGTAATAAAATATTATTTCTGATAATATTTTCATAGATTTTTAATTGATATTCTAAAGACAAACAATATTACTTCATTTTTAATATGTTACATTTTATTATATTGCTTTTGTTCAACCTCCAAAAAGGTTCTGGCTAACCATCCGGCGCCTCAGGGGAGGAAGGCAGCAACTTGTTCACACTGTTTACAGTGGAGACGGGGAGCTGCTGACGTCAACTGGGGCTATAGTCGGGCGGTGGAAGGAATACTTTGAGGAGCTCCTCAATCCCACCAACATGCACTCCTATAAGGAACCAGAGCTGTGAGACCTGGGGACGGACTGTCCAATCTCTGGGGCAGAAGTCTCTGAGGTAGTCAAACAACTACGCAGCGGCGGAGCCCCGGGGGTGGATGAGATCCGACCTGGGTATCTGAAAGCTATGGATGTTGTAGGACTGTCTTGGTTGACACATCTCTGCAACATTGCGTGGTCATCGGGGGCAGTTCCTGTGGAGTGGCAGACCGGGGTGGTGGTTCCCATTTTTAAGAAGGGGGACCAGAGGGTGAGTTCCAACTATAGGGGGATCACACTCCTCATCCTCCCTGGAAAGGTCTACTCCAGGGTCCTGGAGAGGAGGGTCCGGTCGATGGTTGAACCTCAGATAGAAGAGGAGCAATGTGGTTTTCATCCTGGTCCTGGAACTGTGGACCAGCTCTTTACCCTCGCTAGGGTGATGGGAGTTTGCCCAACCAATCCACATGTGTTTAGTGGATTTGGAGAAGGCTTATGAC
>SSNR01000014.1:4977545-4990831 GCA_006937965.1 Callopanchax toddi
TTTTTTTTATTTTTTAAAGGAAATTTTTGTTTTTACTTCAGTTTCTGGTCTTTTTGTAATAAAGGCACATCTAACCTACTGCCTCTTAAGTGTAACTTATTTAAGGAATTGATTTTTTGTATATTAAAATCAAAGGCAGAGTTTTAAAATGGGGATTTTTAGAGATCCAAGTTTTCTCAAGAGTATAAAATTACAATTGAAATGTATATCTTGAATGTTATTACATACAAGTGTAACTAAACCCTATTACAATATAGTTTAGAGCTTTAGATTCTTGTTGGACTGCAAGAATTTAAAACCCATTCTTATGAGTGTGTCTGACGGAGTTGACACAAATTGGGTTCTAACACAAAAAAAGTGAATTTGTTAAAAATATGTTTTTATTTAGAACCTGCACCTTTACATATTTATATACCTTAGACTTTACTCTACACAAACAAATAATTAAAAATAAACATAGTGTACATTTAAAAAAAATTTTTTTTTAAACCTGTTTTGTCCCAAGTCTCAAGAATAAGTGAAGGGATGTTTTGGTTAAGTGATGACTTAGAGTTGAACCAGTTTTTTAGTATTTTGGGGGGTCTAGATCAAGCCAAACCTTCTGAAAACCCAGAACTCTGGAGTTCTAAAGCTGAATCGTTTCGCCGCCTGCCTGTCTGTACTTTCAGATAAGCATCACACTCAGAGGGTTTGTGCTCCCAGACGGATGCCAAGAGTCTAAAAGTATGTTGGAAAATGTATGTGATGTACAGTTTACTAACATCAAGCTGCTTTGTCTGTGGCTTTGAAAGTACAAACAGTTTGCAGCCTCCTCGTGCCAAAGCGTGCAGAAGTTTCCGCTCTAACTCCACTGATAGCCAGTGAGAGGCCGAAGAGGCCACCTGCACAGAAGGTAAATGCAACATGGCGGGATTGTGAACCTCCCCGGGGATGCTGGGATAGCCACATGGCCCGTCGGATCTGCCAGGGTGGCCCCGGCGACACCCGGCTGGGTGCCGTGCTGGGCGACACCCAGCTAAGCCTGGGGATTAGCTGACGGTGGCACCTATCTGATGAAAGCGGAGCCAACGGGATTGTACTCCCTCTCTGCGTTCTACCGCCGCCCGCTACCATCTCTCTGTTTCTCCACAATCTTATTAGCTACTCTTTGTTTCTGGCAGCAGTGGAAAGCACATACATGCTACCATGCTGGTAGAAAACCGTACTTTTGGCTCAAAGCTCGTATTATCTTGGACTGGGGAGGAAAAGCCGGTCCAAGAAAAAGGACATTACCTCGGTGCTCCATCTGAAGAGTTTGACTCTCCTCGTGTGATGTGACACCTTCTCGTCCAAAATGATTGATAGCCCACATTTAAAATAGATTATGATGCATTCTGAGAGACAGTCAGTCCATTAAATCCCTCGCTGATGAGATGATTCGAGGCTCAAACTGCATCCTCCGTATTTTTTTACCGATATTGATGGATTCTGTTCATCATCTTCTGAGATCTTTGTCTTTTTATTTGCTTTTCTCACTTTGAGTCAAATAAGTTTCTAGTTTTATCAAAGGAAAGCTGTCACAGTTTTTATAGTCGACATAGAGGCTTAATTCAGAGCCCAGTGATCGTTTGTAATACATTTTTATGATATAATTACAAAATGGTAATCATACCAAAATTGAATTTACGCCTGGAATGCATCAATATAAAACTGTGGTCCTAATCAGAACAGGTACAGAACCTCTGGTTTGAGTTTTGTTCCAGACCAACATATGCTTCATAATGCTGCTACTACTGTGGCTGCATTATCCTGTTGTTTTAAATGCTTTCTGTGCAGGAAAAAACACAAACTAGTAGAACAAAATGGATTTTTATGTAAATTAATGAACAGATAAAGCAATGGCCATTAATAAATATAAAGAAATCTGATCAAAATCATCAGAATTATTAAAAATAATCAGAACAATTCTGAAACTTCTTGTAGATAATTGCCATTAATTCACATCAAACCACATCTGGCCTAAAGATGGAGTATTATTATTAGTACTTTCATCAAAAATCTGCCATATCCAGTCCTATATTGTCTGCTGCCCTCTGGTGGAGGGTCTACTGTTGGAAAAGGCCAATTTTATTTAATTACTACTGCTATATTGTTATATAATAATGAAATCAAACCTTATTAATACATAGTTGCTATATCAACCAATAATTAGTTAAGTTTTCACAATTAGATATTTACATTTTTATGTCATATTTCAGGCTTTAAATGGTTAAACTGACCAAAATCTGAAGAAATACTATATAGAGAGATTCTAATATTTAAACAATCAAGCATAAAAGCACAAAAAGGTTCAGCATTATAATTACTAAGGAAATGCTGTAAAAAGGCAACACAAAGTGCTGCAAAATGAGGCAGAGATGGATATAAAATATTCATAATTAGACTTTTTCCTCTCAAAACTAAAACAATAAAAGATTTTTGGTTTCATTTTTTAATAGTCTGTCCTGTTCTCTAAGAAAACATGTCACCTTACAAATGTGACTAAATTGGTTCATGTAGCTGCGGTTTAATTCAGGTGTCGCCCGTCTGAATAATGTAACACCTGCTTGGCTCCCACTGAAACTCATTATGTATCTGAAGACCTTCTCTGTTAAAATAGCTCGACTTTTGAGGACGTAATCACTTCTGCGTTTGAGAAGTTAAGCTCTCCCCCTTCACCCAGAATAGATACATGACATGTTTTAATGAAAGCACTCAGAAAATGACCTGTCATTCAAACAAATTAGATCTAAATGAAGCTTCTTGAGTCCGTCCATCCTTCTCCAACATCGACTCAGCGTTAACCAGCTCTTCTGATGCTCTTCAATTAAAACATTCACAACTGGGCTGTTTCTGTAGGATCTACTGCCTGCAGTTGATACTGAACTGATTTATTTATCCTTTTCTGTTTGTGTTGCATTTTTTCTGAATTTTTAAGACACTTCATTCTTAATGTTTATATTTATTTCCAGGTTTTTTTGTGCTATTTGAAAGCAATAATACTAAAATTCATTATTTTGAATATTTATTTTGCAGTACAGATATATCTAATTAGAACAGAAACAAGGTATATATTGTGATAAACATTTTTTTTTATAAGTTAGAAAGTCTCAAGCTTAATTGTTCAACATAAAAACCAAAACATTCATTGAATTTCTACAGAAATGTATGGAACCCCTGGGGTGCCAAAAAATAAAACTGGAGAAGAAAACCCCCAAAATAGAAAAAAATGCACACGTCATCCTGTAGAGAAACAAAACAATTACAGTATTAAGGGTAAAATTCAAATCACAAAAAAAGGAAAAATCACAAAGAAATACAAATATTTTTCATGTAATAAAAAATGCATAAAAACACAACTCAAATCTCCATACAAACCTACACAACTGCAGATTACACAACATATTTAAACATTCAATAAAACTCAATGTAAGTCCTTAGTTATGTTGTTTTGTGCTTTGATGTGTTTGTATTTTTCTGACATTTTTTATCATTTTGTTTTGTTTTTAACAGATTTTTGTTGTTTTTTAGTGAGTTAACTGTTAAGTGTTTGACATGTTGGGTGCACTTAAAATGTAGTTTTTTCTTTACTTTTTAATTTAAGTCCTAATGTTTGTTTTTGTGATTTCTGTCCCAAACACCTATAAGCTTTTATTTACTTTTAGTTAGATTTGTTAATTAAAATAATTTTATGTAATTACCTGTATGTTTCCCCCTAATTTTGTTATTGTCTTTGAACTAGGCTATAACAATTTGGGGGGTTGTCCGGGATCTGAACCCAGGACTTCATGATATCAAATTGGGGTCTTGTCCGGGACTTAGATTCTACAACCTCTCAATAGAAAATGAGCTGTTCACCCAGGACCTCTTTCAATTTGCTATGATATGGATGACCTTAACAAAAAAACTGAGAAATATAGGGCATTTACTTTGATGTATTTATTAAACAAATCTAACGTATAAAATACATTTAAACAATCTGGGGTTGTCAGGGAGAAAATGAGATGGTGCTCTAGCTCCCAGGTAGAGGTGGATTTTATTGGCTGTAGTATCAGCTGCTTGGGTGCTGAGTTTTTGAATACAGTAACATGATAAAACACAACAAGCACACTCACAGACTGCTGTAAGTCACTTTGTGAACGTTTCCCACCTTCATTCCCTCTCATTTCGACCCAAGGCTGGTTGAAGAGGGGACAGGCCTGCCAAACACGGCACATGGCTCCGGGTTTGGGGACAACAGAAGTCGAGGTCCCTGAAGGGGCCCTTCAGCTCTTTGAGTCTGTACCACACACCGATCAGCACACACCTCAGGCGGGTGGGGGTAAGCACACAGTCCCCCCCCAGGAGAAGTGAAGGACAGGGACTGTTCCTCCTCAGAGCTCCTCTCCAGTTTCTCTCCACCTCTTCCTTTCTCCTCTTGGCTGGAGGCTACGCCCTCACATGTGATACGACACACACAGCCTCATGCTGCATTACCCATACACCTCTCTGTCCATGTCTGCCTCGCTCAGAGCCATGTTCGCTCATGTAGCATCAAAACTGGGACACGAACGTGACAGAAAGGATGGAGGTGGATGAAAGCTGTGGCCTCTTTTTCATTTGTGTTACTGCTGAAATGTGATACAAGCCTTTTTATATAAATACTGGGGACTGTATAAAACCACAAAAAGGAGGTATTGATCCTCTAATCATTTAATAAATAAGACAAAAATTCAATTTTCTGTTTAATTTGGGGGAAAATTTGTCTATGACAAAAGTTTTCTTCATAAATATGCAACAATTTGTGGATTTGTAAAACATTAGTTTTGAAGACTTTTCTAGTAGAACAAACTGACACATTTTTGTCATTTTTTGACCACTAAAATGTTAAAAAATCTTAAAAATCATCTTAGTTCTTACTACAGTATATTCAGTGTTGTGCAACGTTTTAGGAGCTGTGAATGAATTTTACAGGTGAGTCTTATTAAAGCTGACCTGCTTATGAGTATAAATTCAGATGTTGTACCTGTAAGTAAAGTGTTTTTATTCTTGCAGAAACAATGAGATTTTCTGTCTTTAGGAGTTGGAGGTAAACTGATTATTAATCCCTGACTCTCTGTTAGCTTAAAGAGTCTCAGCTCCATCTTCGGGGAACTTTAACGTCACATCAGTCGCTGCCTTTATGAGCCCCTCTCGGAGTAAAACGGATGACACAAAGCACGTTAAGATCCAATATTCTCCGAGACGAGTGTACGTAAAGACCAACTGCTTATTTGCTTTTACAAGTATTAGTTTTGTATTAGATTCCCGTCTCAATATGGGCTCGTTCTGAACTTAAAGCTTCTACTTTTCAGAAAAGTTGGAACAAAAGCGAAGACGGTTGGAAGGGGGGGGGATGTCTTTTTTTCTTCTTCTAGTCCTCCTCTTCAGATCTGCGGAGTTCATTAACTCTCTCATAATCTGCCGATGTGGCAATAAAAAATGTGAACCAACAAAAAGAGCCGAGTCGTTCCCTGACATGCCATTAAACGGTGATGCATGGCCGCTGCTGGGAGGAACTTTTTCCAGTTGAAAGGTCAACGCCGAGACATGACAGCGCTACAAAATGGTGCACTGCACATTTTCTGACTCCCCTCACAGTTAATATCTGTCAGTTTGAGGAAGTTGTGTAGATGTGAAGGAGCCTGTACGGCATCTCTCCTGTCGCAGCGTGCAGAGACCATCTTAATTGGCTTAACCTGTTTATCTGTAATAGTCCTGGAGCTCCGGTAACTTCCCAATAAAACATCCCAATCATTTTTCTCCTCTTTTATCTGCAAGTTGTTATCTCAGTATATGAAGCTCCGGCTGCTATCCTCCATCATGACTTCGTCTAATGGCTTTTAAAGTAGTTACCTGTGAAGTCCTGACATTTATTACGAGGATTTTCGACACGGCACAAAGGTCCGCTATCAGGAGGCGACATCATTATGAATTATTGTTTGCGGCGAAAGTAGAAAATTGTACTTTGTAGCTGTGTTTCCCCCGTGATAAATCAACATCTCGGACTCTTAAAACTGCTGAGTTCAGGGCTCCCCCCCCCCCCCCCCCCCCCCCCTGCTGTTTATCCATTTTTCCTTTCCCTCTACGTGAAAAAGCTTCCTGCAGGTTGCAGGTTTCCACCATTTCTCAACAGCACTCCTGATTATTAGAGCCGATACTTTCCAGTGATTATCCTAACAGCAGGTGATAAAAAAAAAAAGCAACACAAGTGGCAGGAAAATAACGAGACGAAGAGCGGCGGTATTTGTCAGCTGCTATCAGATCGGTGTTAACATGCTTCCTGGGCTGAATGGAAGCTTCTGAACAACTTTATCCCCGACTGGATCTTCTCTGGGAAAGTAATCCTCAGTGTGGAGGAGGAGAGATAAGCCCCGCAGCCTCGGTGAGGAAGAGTCGGAGGGAAGTTGGCCGTCAGCTCGCTGGTGTTTGAGTAAACAGAGATGATCATTGCTCACCGGAAGGAGCCGGAGTCTCGGAGCGGGACACTGATCTTCTGTCAGGGGCAGGGTCGAAGAGCGAGGGAGAGGAATGGATCAGAGAGGAGGAAAGGACTGGGATAAGACCTGGAGGAAGAGGGAAGGGAAGGAAAGGTGGCTAAGAAAAATGAGAGGGTGACTGATGAAAAACACGCAGAACAGATGGAGAAGGTGTAGAGTTCAGGAAAACAAAGACGACAATAAAAAGTTTATAACTCAGAAAAAGATGTTTTTGAAAGCATGACTAAAAACAAAGGTCTCCACCAGGTCCAGGACCGGTACTGGGACGCACACAAAGAATAAAAACTTAAGCTAAAAAATGTATCTCCACATTTTTATGTTTTATTTTGAAAAATCCTTAATTACAGGGCAGCAATAATAGAAATAAAGTGGAAAATTGTTGATACATTTTGGAGACGGGGAACCTTATATCACAGCCAGTGAGATGGAAAATATTAAATTTAAAACACATTTTCAGAATTTTACCAATGACCATCTGGGTCCTCCATAGGAGGTAGATGAGACCAATGTGATTTTCTGGATTTATTTTTTAGATTCTGTCTCATAGATGAGGTGTTCCTATGATTAAAAAAAAGTACAGACCTCTTCATTATTTTGAAGGCGGGAAAACTTTGAAAATTGGTGGTATTTTCCCCACTATATAAATATTGATTTGGTGATATTAAAGCTTGGTATAATTTGAATGTTTAGAAAAAATAGAGCATCAAATCTAAAAAGAACAATCGTTTTCCAAAGCTTTAAATGGAAAAACGTCAAAATATTAGAAGCAAATTCTGAGTGAAACAACTAACGTGAAGCTGGGTATTAAACCATTAAAAAGGTGAACGAGACACAACCTCGTCGTCTAGACTCACTACAAAGAAGTTAATTACCAAAAACAAAAACCTGGTTTCCTTCACCTACTTCAAACAGACCGCCTCAGGTTAGTGCAAAGCGTTACCTTGATGTGCTGCAATGCCGCGCCGGCGCCCGCGGTGACGAGCATCACCACCTCGTGCATTCTGATCACTGCGCCCCTCTCCTGCCCGATTAGGATGATTAATATTAATGGCTTCTCTCTGCTGATCAGAGCTGTGGGTTGACTGGATCCCAGCGTGGTGCCACACCTTGCTGTAGGTGACTGTCAGGTTTGATTATCGGCAGATTAAGGGCTCTCTTTCCCACCGCTGCTTCTCCACATACTCAGATTAGCTGCTTAAGCTCCGGACAATTATTCACCGTCAGAGGGTATCGAGAGGTGAGACAGTGAGGTCTGACAGCATCTGTAGTAGAGGCTAGTCGCTCTTTAAAGCATGTCAGTTCAGGAGGTTTTATTTGTAAAAGGAGCGTTTTAATAAAAGACACTTAAATTGAGGTCGAAGCGCTGCTCTACAGTTTTCACTATGACCTGAAAGAAGGCAAAATGCTCTCAAAGACCAGGAATTGGACACAGTTTTATGTCCTTGTGGTCCCTGAGTGATTTAGTTAGGATTTTAAAGCATCACAACACCCCTCTTCACCCTGAACATGGTCCTGCTTTGTTTTTGAGCAGTGGATTCATCTATCAGGACAGAAACTTGAGCTGAATGAGGTGTTGACCTGTCTCAACCTCTTGCCTCCTGACATATTCTCCAACCAATGAGAAAATCACTCCGCTACCTTCCAACAGGTTGGACCACTGTGTCGTATGATGGATACAAACATAATGTGTGAAAAACATCCAGCGTTATTGAGTTAATAGTCATTTCTGAGCAGAATTACCCCGTCTCCTCCTGAGCCCGAGCTGGATTGAATTGCGGCATCCGACGTTAATCACGTTCTATCAAACGCGAGTTCCTCTGAGAGCCAATCAGGTATCGGATTGCTTTGGGAGTAAAGAAAACAAGGGTAGGCCAGAGAGGTGTCTGGGCGCCGCGCCCAACCTCATCTGTCTTCTCTGCAGCAAGGGGGGCTTCCCGACCCTTGACCCCCGCAGAGAGCTGCAGCATCCATCACAGCATGTTGGGTAATACAGTTAACTACCAGCTTCCTCTGTTAGGCCTGGAGTGGCTGCAGGGCTTGGTGGGACTGTTTGTCTCCAGGTAGAGGATCCCTCGTTCTGTTAGGTCTGAAGAACTCAAGTTGTTATAAAGTCCCAGGTGATAAATGCTCCTGGTCCTCTTTTAGGACTTTATTACTTTAGATGTTGTTCTTAAAGATAGGGAAACAATTCTATCTGGAGTTTTTGGGCTTGATGTTGCTCCCAGAGGAGGTTTAAACAGTTTTTAGAAGCCACATTTATTGTTGTTTGTCCTTAAAATTGTGCCCAAAAGACCTGTGTCTTAAAACTAAAAAGACATTTTAAAACCACCTTCAAATTAACAAAAATATCTACTAGTTAGATCAACAATTCTTATTTAAATATCCTCCTCCTGTTTTTCTGGGTCTGGGTCACAGGATCTCTAGCAGGGAGGTCCAGATGGTCGTCTACCCAATCGCTTCCACCAGCTCCTCCAATGGAATCCAAAAACGTTGCCAGGCCGGTCAATCCAAATAGTCACCGCAAACACAAATTAAAACTAAAAATAAAGATACCATTGGGTCTTTAGAAAAAACAAGAGTGATGGACAAGACTTGATAGACTCCGATAAGTAAAGGTTTAGAATAAATTCCAGTTGACAACAGGTAACGCCAGATTTTAGGCAACGATGTCCCACAACGTCTAGTGCTTAGAGTGCATTATGGGAATGACACTCAACAGCCATATCACAAAATTGTAATTCAATAAATGTATATATACGTGACAGAGTAAAGCCATTTTTGTACTTTCTGAAGGTCAATAGGCTGTGGCGACCATCGTGACTCAGACTGACTCCAAACCCAATTATTTGTAGATGTTGTACCCGATTATTATCCTGAACTACTTTCAGATCCTTCTAGTGGTTCATGACTTATTTAGCCATGTATCTAAGTGTTTCTAATGTTTCTATTATTGAGCTTCTTTTTACTACTTAAGAATGAAATTCTACATCAGGTGTGGTTTGTCAGTTTTTGTGTCCCTTGACAAAAACTTCAATTTTTCTTATTTCATGAGTGAATATTTCCTCTTTGGTAGTGATGTGTCGTAAAGAGCATCCTAAACATAGTTCCACATGACATTTCTCCTTCAAAAACCATGAAAGAGCCAGACTTTTAGAACGGCTCTTTGAGGTAAACAGGTCCTTCAAAGAGCCATAAATCCCATCACTACTCTGTGGTTTTGCTTGTGTTTTATATGATTGCATCAATAAATGTATATTAAAAGATGTATAAATAAAATCTTGGATCTCTAAAGAAGTTTGGATTTGAATTGTCAAGTTGTATTGCCACAGATTAGATTAGCTCAAATGTAGCACAAGCCTCTTAAAGTTACTTTTATAACTAAGGTGCTAAAAATTATTTTCTTCACTTTTTATTCCCTACGTTCCCCATCGATGACCTTGTCGATTGCCCTCGTTGATGTGAGAATAATTCCCATCGTCCTGTTTATCTCGTCGGCGTGAGGCTGCGGTACAGTTATACACAGAGGGGCCTGACTTGATTGTGTGCAGTTTCAGTGGCTTAGCATCTGGCGCTCGTGATAATCCTCCTTCTGTCCCACATCAGTTGGACGTATTGATGAAGCACTCAGGGCTGTAGAGCTACATTTACTCTGCACATTAGCCCATTACAGTTATGGGCAGACAAGTAAGTAGAGGCTCTTTACCTGAAGAGGGATCATTTGTGTCGAGAGAAGCAAAACGCTCTCTCTCGCGTATCGGTCCCACATGTTTATATAGTGGGGGGTTGTCTAGGAATCACTCTGTAGCAATATAAATATAAAACACTCCACTTATTTCATCATTTGACTTTTTGTCTGAGTGACAATAAGCCAGATGTCAATGTGAGGGCAAGCAGTTTGATCAAGTGTCTGTTATTAAAGATTAATACATACCTGGGAGGTCAAAGTAATGTTGAAATGAATGGACTTTAATGTTAAATAGTTGAAAACCCTTAATTTAATTACATGAAAATGTTCTTGCTTCTGCATACAAATGTTTAAAAATACTCATCTTTGATTAAACTTGACTCTAGCTCTCTGCAAGAGTCATTTCCTGTCAGATCTTTTTTTTATTTTTGCATTTATTGTTTATTCAACCCCGAAGAGGGCGTTAAGAGTTAAAAATGTTTTAAAACAATGACACATATTAAGAGAAAACATACAAATCTGTCTTCCTCTTTGAATTTGTCACTCAAGAACTCCCACACATGATAGTCGATTGAATCACAGTCTGGACTTTGTTGCCACTCATCCTTTTGTTATGAATCGGAAGCCACATCCTCCAGGTGTTGCATCAGCTTGCTGGAATATGAAGTCAGTTAGGATAAAAATGATAAGTCAGAGATAAATCTATAAAAACGAAGTCCAATCAACCTCTTATTCAACTGAAATCAGGTCAGACAAAATCAGGAAGCCCCTCCTCTGAGTTTATTAAATACCGGTAAGAATATGAAGCTAAAAATGTCAGCAAAGACGTTAGAACATTTGTATGTTTACGCATATTATGTGAAATGGTTTTCAAATCAGACTATCTTAAATTCTGCCTTTTTTTAAATTTTCTGAACAAAATTAACTTGCTCTTTGCTCTGTCTTTTTAATTAATTGCTTTAAAAGTTTTAAAACCATTAAACATATTTATTAGTAATTTGATGTAGGGGTTACTGGGGTTTTACAGTTTTTTTTAGAAGCAACTTTAAAACTTTCAGGAAAACATGAAACCAACCTGTAAGACATTTATTGTTTGATTTTTAATAATTGTACTTTGAACAAAATAAGTCCTGATTCTAATAAAACAGCTGAGAAAACTAAGCATTACAATTATTTTAAAACTTCATAAAATAAGTAGAATTTTCTGTTTTAACTCCTTTCGTCTTAAAACTTGAATTTTTCTTGGTCTAGAATGACTCCTGTGTTCCTCCTGTTGCAGCACAGACACTTTTTTGACCTTTTCAAATATTAAACACCATCATCTTTGTGTGGATTTCTATAAATTGCCATTTTGATGTATGATTATGTGCACTCAGGGACACCTCGTGCTGAAATGTTGTGTAAATAGATTCAGTCAGGGGAGTCTTTTCTGTCGGTCGTGTCAATAAACAGGCACCTAAGGCCCTTCAGGAATCCGGATAAAGCCACTCGGTTTGTGGTGCGAGGACCATTAGGGCCAGGTATATTGATGATGGCACGCCGTCTCCTAGCGTGAGGCGCGATCCATGCCGAGAGGACACTTGTTCACTGTGTGTTTCCAATCACACGAGCTGCCTAATGGCCCTGTGTTAGCCTGTCACAGGGTAGCGCCTGGCGCATGCGCTCCCCGCCAGCCTCCGTCCGTTGGGGGCAGTTCGTGGGCTCGGGCAGATGGGATACAGGCAGAAGAGGAGGGGGGTTGAAGGCGAAGGGATGGAGTATGTGTGTGCGCTGCCTCTGCCCATCCGTGCATTCGACATGCCATCCAGAGACCCCCTTTTGAGAACTGCCCACACTTCATTAGGATGCCAGGATAATGGCCAACAAGCACGCGCCGTGACACCCCATTTCCTGTGCACTGAGCTCTCCAACCACGACAGATGTCGACAGTGTCATCGCCGCCGCTACCACTTCCTGTCTGCCCACCACTGGGGAAGTAGGAGTGTTGGTAGACGCTGAACAGCGCACCGGTGCCAGCACTTATCTGCTAGTTTTATTTTGTTTTACCAGCTAGTTCTAGAGTTAATAGCTGGTTTAGGTGCTTGGGATTACAACTCATCAAAGGATCATTATGTTCACCCCCCCTTTCCAAAAACAAATGATGTATCTGTAGACAAAACATAAACAGCTGTTCCAGTGCTGTTAGGTGTCCTCACTGGGGATACGGGTGAGGAGGGGGGAGATCGTTCGACATGTGTGCTCGTGAGCGTGGGGGGACAGCGTTGTGCTAAAAGGTGTTATTATGGCTCTGCTGCAGCGGCGTGGCGTGTGCTCCGGTAATAACGGTGGGGCTGGATGGAGAGTGCTTGTCACATCAGGAGAGGGGAGCAGGGTCCGTGGACCGAGGCTAATGGAGGCAAAACAACCTCCAGCTCCTGCCCCTGCTGTCCAAAAATCAGCTTTTAGAGCGAAAACACGGGCCACCTCTCAACGCTCAAGCAACACGATACGTCAACACGAGAGGCAATTTAATCCCCTCATTTGAATATGCAGCCTCACACAAAAAACACGAAGAGAGAAACCATCCCTCCCTCTCCACCGCAGAGTTTTTGAACCTTGACCAGATTTCTGGACCATGGGGGGAGGAAATTGTTGTACATTTCCTGACAAATTGAGTTAAACGGACATTAAGTAGGCTTTAAGAAAACAAATGGTCGCCTTTATCACAGGTGGACACTGATGGCTTAATGGGGGCCTGCAAGCTGATCGTATCACCGGCTAATGGCTTGACAGGATGCATTAAGGTTTTTGTGTAAAGAACCAGCGAGCAGGGGCCAGGCGGGATGGCGAAATGCAGACCTGTCAAGTGCTGTGTGCTCCCTGTTTTTTTTTCTGTGTGGAGGGAAGCAGATGTTTGTGAATCTACGGTGGACTGGCAGAGAAAAGCCGGCAGCAGATGCCTGTACCGGTGCCAAGGTTCAGGATTGTACAGACAGTGCATGTTCACAGAGAGAAAGCTGCCCTCCTTCTGCCATAGGTGGCCCCCCAGCTGAACGCCCCCCCCCCCCCCCCCCCCCCCCCCCCCC
>SSNR01000014.1:4990841-5096945 GCA_006937965.1 Callopanchax toddi
CCCCCCCCCCCCCCCCGCCCCCACCCCTGTTTAACCACACTCCGACCCCTTTTTACTTATTCATCTATTTGCTGAATTATTTACTCATTCCATCGCTCGTTTGGCCGTTTAACGACCCGCCTGGAGGCGTGGGAGAGATGGAGCGTTCACTTCGGGGACAGATGACCGTTCACTTCATTTATTGGGAAAATAAAAACAAACGTTTTAACACTGTGGGCCTAAACAGTGTGCACTAAAGAGGTGAGGAGTTCTGTTAGGAAATATGACACTTAATTGCTAAAACTACTTTGCCAACTATTTGGTTGTTGCTCTAAATTAACTTTTACTCCAGACTGAAAGATTAAAACAAAAAAGGACAAACTCAGCTAAAAAGTCTGAGTTCTGGTCCTGATATCTGATTTTTATACCATTTTAAAAAAAGAGAGAGCATTTTCTTAATACTTGTAGGCCTTTTCAGTACCCGGGATACTGCATTGTACTGTATTGGTTTGGATTACTATACTGTGACACTAAATTATTGTAAAACTGACTGAGTTGTAGCCATTTTTGTGTTTGCTAATGCTAATTAGTTTTGGCCACCATCTTGATTTGAGTTAAAATTAAATTCAATATAGATGTAAATATATTGGTCACTTCATTAGAGCTTCTATAAAATGTGAAGTTTTAATGAGATTTTTTACAATAACATCATCAACCACCTATCACATTTCAGAGGCGATGACATGCAGATAATAGTGTTCAGGCCTACTTTAAATTCACAATCTACATCACCTAAGGTATTTAAATACTATTTAGATTAATATTTAATGTTAAAAAAATTATTACTGGAGAAAAAAATGTGTATTTGTATAAAAATGATAAAATACCCCAACAGCACCCCATATCAAAATACTAAGAACATTTACTGTGTTTTTTGTTGTTTTCTAGTTTGTCTGCATGAATACCAGCAGCCTTCCTTCTCTTGGGAACATTTAGAGCAGCAGAGGTAGAAACAGAGCAGACCCATTCAGCTATTCACCCCAGTCCCTTCAGGCAGAGGATTGAGCAGCCTCAAAGCTTAATCAACATGCTTCTTCCCTGAGGCTGAGGCTCATGAACTCTGACCCTTAAGCTGACCTCTACAGTTTATTACTACAGTAGTTTCAGGCATTTATTAATAACTTTAGGGTGTTGATTTTAGACTGTTCGTTCCTCTGTTTCTCTAACAAGCTGTTAAATGAATCTGAAGCTGTGAAGGGATCAAGCTTTACATTTTAATACCACTTTTATTTGATGTTTTAAAGTTTCCGTCCTGCTCCTCTTGACCCAGACAAATAAAATGTAATTTCTTCTTAACATCGGTAAACCTCAGTGTCTGCACGCCGGCGTTCATTATGTCTGAAAGCATAAAGACATTTTAGATCCAGCTCCATCTCCCAACACAGCAGAGGATCACAGCCTCTCCTCTGACACCTCCCTGTAGTTTTGACTTGAAGAGGGAACTCTTCCTCCTTCTTCCTCCTCCTCCTCCCTCCTGGCCTTCACTCTCTCTGCTCCACTGCTTTAAAAGGAGAGCCCTGCTTCTTTTCTGAAGGTACAGCTTGTTTTATTAACATCAAAAGCGCCTGTGGGAGACGGTGGTGATCAAATTCCCCTCTAATTAAAATGAACCTGAGTTGAGGATATTGCGCTGTTTAATATGTACAGAACGGCGCTGATTGCACAAAGCGGCTCCTCCTTTTGTTGCCTCGGATAATGCGGACCCCGTGGAGACGCCGACGTGGGTGGAATGAGCGTACCTAGAGCATCCTTTGAATCAGGGTGATGTCCTCATCTCCGTAAGATGTGAGGCTGATGTCAGATGTGGCCGGTGAAGCCTAAGCTTCACCTCGTCTTTAATTTGGAGGTTGATTGATGGACCTGGAGGCGATGTTGCACAACCCGACTTACCGAGACGGAGCTGTTTGGCTGCCCTTTCTTTGTCCTTGGCTTTCAGAATACTTCAAAACTTTTTAAAAGTTCAAGATCACTTTGCACTTCATGCAGTCAAAGATCATCTGTCTGACAAAAAGCATCAGGTATCAGAAAAAAGACTTAAAGCTAGACACTTTTAATAAATAGATGATAAAGGGGCGGAGTTTGCTTCTGATTCCACCTCCTTATTTGGCATTTTGCTAAAAGGCGATTATTTTTACCAACTAGATCTTTTCTTTTATCCATTCTAGTTCAACAACTACAACACAAACCTGATCTAGATTGTTCTACACAAAAAGAAACGCATTTAGTGAAACCTTTAATATATTTGTGCAAGAAATACTCATTTAGTTTTTGCATAAGGACCACCTTAAAACAGGTTCAATTCATTGTTTTTTTTTTCTGGTTTGAAAGTCTGAAGATGTTTTCCTGAAACCGGTGGAGGGTCTAAAATTTACACCATTACCGCACTTAGGGTTTAAGACAGGTTCTGGCTCTGGTTATGACATCAAAAGGTTTGTAAAGAAGGTGAGATGAGGGATACAAATTCAATTTAGGTGTTTCTGCCGATCAATGACAGCAATCCAACCTCGATCTCAGGTTATGAATACCTGAGCAGATGTTTGTTGTGACGCATACAGATGCTGGAGACTGTTGGTTTAGCTCAGTGGAAAGGATTACACATTTTTCTGGTCATGAGGGTTTGTAAAGGTGGAGTTTGATCCCTGCATTTCTGAATGGGACAAAGACCAACGACAGCGATTAAAGATGGACGTTTTTGCTTTTGACTTTAATAATACAGATCATCTGTAAAACTGGTGATCATGTACAACTTTGTCTAATTTTACAACTGACATGAAGAGTCCAAGAAACATAGAAGGATTAAGTTTTGATTGTTTTTCAGGATTGATCAAATCAAATATGACATAAGTTTCAACCCTATGGTGGGGAAACATTTCTACAGACGCCTTGAGGTCTAAATGATGCAAATTTCATATAACTTTGCATGTAAAGATGCACCGATCCAGCTGTTTGAGTCCTGATACAGATCCCAATATTTGGGCTTTGTGGATTGTTCGATACCTGATATCCACCAATACTAATGCAAACACTTAAATATTGAAATATCAGACGTAATAAACCTCAAACATAATATAACTTGGACCAGAAAACCCTCAAAATGTCTAACATTTGTAATTTGTCAGCTACAGTGTACCTGCTCATAATTAGAATAAAGTATAGTAAAAAATATTGTATCAGCCAATTTTATCGATCCAGCTAAAAGGCCTGGATCGGCACCAATATCCGATCCGCTATCAATATCGGTGCATCCCTAGTATTAAGCATTTATACTGTTCAAAACTCACAGGGGTGTTTGTAGCCACATTTAAAGTGTGTGACTACATTTCAAAAGACTAAACATTAAAATTAAAGTTTAAGAAATGACATCTATAAAACATACACAGTTAAACGTAGCATCTTTAGAACCAGAGGTGCACATAACTAGTCCACCAGTACGCATGCACACTGCAGATATCATTTGCAGACCTGATCCTTCTGCCCAAATGCACCTTTGTGGACCGGGGCTGCACGCGGAACTATGTTCGGGGACTGTTTTTGTTGCAACACTTTAGTGTGTGTCACTAATTAGCTTCCCCGATAGAACTGGTTCATGCTGTTGTGCCGTGTTGTGTGAAAAGTTGTTCCGTTTTCAGCCACCAACTGTTCAATAGTGACTCCCAGCTTCAGGCGTCACAGGTTCTTTCAGAGTCCTGATCCCCCCCACCACCACCCACCACCCCATCACGACGAACCTCAATGAAAAAATTGTGTGCATCCCTGTTTATAACACACAAAAATCTACTAAATACACATTTTACTCAATAAAAAAATACAATGTATAAAATGGAGTATTTTCTTTTGAAGATGTTTATAAACATCACAAAATGCCACATTTCACACAAAAAAACAGCTAAATTAAATGATAAACAAGAAAATATCTGAGAACAATCCACCAATTTCACAAATCTTAAGATAATACAGTAATTAACAAATGTTGCTATATTAAAAACATAAAACTGGAAAAAAAATGCAAAAGCACTTCTTGTATTCAGACCTTTCTTCTGTTTTTTAAATTGTTTTATTGTTTCTAAATCTTTTTGGTTTTTTGAAATCCTCTGCTTTTGATTTTTCTATCTCTGTGTTTTAACCTCAACGTAAATGATTAAAATATGAGTAAAAACGAGCGTTTTCAACCTTCTTATGCACAGGAGCTGTCAGCTGATATGATTCAGGTCTCAGAACTTTGTGATTTTTCCTCCTCGATGGACACGCAGAGGGACTTTTGGAGGAGGATTGTGTTTGTGAACATTTGTTAAATGTGCTGAACATGACGACTAGTGGATTCCTGCAGACTGGAACCCAGGCGTTGTTGTTTTTTGTTTTGTTTTGTTGTTTTTTTTACAGCCGTCCCAGCCTGCTGTCAGACTCCGGAGCAGGTAGCTTGCACTCCATTAAACAAACACTGTGGCCCCTCACTTTTATTTGACATTTTATTTGGCTGTGACAAACGAGCAGCAGTTGGATTATAACATAATTTGTCTCCTCTTTATTACCGGCACAAAGGACACCATTCATTAATTATTCTGCCGGTGCCGCTCAACACTAACTGGAAAGGTCCCTCTTTGGACAGATGGCGAGGACAATGTTATTTATATCAATCAGTCCAAAATGTTCAGCGAGGATTACAATTCCTTGGACCGCTTTGATTTATGTGTGTGCACCTCACCCTGTACCCAACCTCGCCGGCTCCTGCGGGGACACTTTAATGGAATGGGAATTGAAAACAGACTCGTGAGGCAGCAATGTGTTTCAGCATGTTTATTTATACACTTTTCTGTTTTTGTGCACCACAAGTCATCCAAACGAAAGTTGTGTTCCTCTTGATGCGTTTGTTTCCTCGTGTCCGTGATGGACTGGCACATGTACACCTCTAACATCTGGACAGCTGTCACAAAATACTGCTCTATGCTGCTGGTTGTCAGGGCTGGACCAAACATTTTCGGGGGCCTTATTAAGAACCATCCCCCACATGACCCCCCTGATTCTAGAGAAGCATATGCCTTTATAATAACAGCAGCAAAATGTTTTCTGTAGACGAAAGGTTGTACAGCACAAATTAATTTAGATTTTTGAAAGATATTTTTGAAAAGGTGCTTCACCAACTTTATAGGTGTTTTCTTCTCAAAATGATTTTAGGTTTTTATTTTGTTTATGTACTTTTAAAATTAATATTAAGCCTTTAATTGGCAGGTCAAGCACTTGGTTGAGCATTTATTTGATGATGCAAGTCAGCGTTTATGCTACGCTACCTTGTTCTTCATCAGGCATTCTGCTTTTTACTCTTCAGTCTGTTGAAAGTCTATCTTGTATTTTTTGTGTGTTTCTGACCGTTTGTTTTCTTGTACTTGGATAAACTTTTGATGGTATATTAATGCAAACATTTTGTGTTAAAACCTTTTGGTAAAGTTGTGCTTTTCCCATAATGTTACTGGATTTAGCTTCCTTGCTGTTCAGCCTGGTAAAACAAGTTGTTTACAGGAGCATCTCTTATAATTAGGCAGATTCTTGGATTGACTATATGATTTGTTTCATGGTTGGGTGATGTATAAAAAATAGAAATCCATAATAATCATCACAATTAACATTATTCAACTACAGTTGTAAGGTTTTTGTTTCACTGGTTCAGGTTTCTGAACAATACAATCACACTATGTTTCTATAAAAACAGTCCCCAACTCAAAATACAACAGGAGATTTCAGCTAAATTAGATTTTTGAAAAAATTGAATCAGTTTGTGCAATTTTGCTATGGATAATGTTGCATATCCCTCCTTCATAATTAATATAATACTAGGGATGTACATAGTACATAGATGTACATAGGGTGGGGGGGGGGGGGGGGGGGGGGGGTTACCGGTGGTGGCGGTGTAACTTCACAGTTAACCGGTTATTAACAGTTAAGAGCTTCAATAGCCGGTTAAACAAAAATTGGAAAACGTGCATCCCTATATAATACTGGTTAAAGTAGCTGAGAATACAGTAGCTCTGTAATTAACTGTATTATTATTGGCATTCCCTCAATAGAAATGGCATTGTAATGATAAATATTTAATAATTAGCCATGCAGCATTATTCCTAGTGACAGCAAACAGTGTGTGACTATTTATAACAACACAAATTAACAGCAAATTCAAATTGTTAGCTCCCTTATGCTAACAGGAGCTAATAATGCTAACATTTCGCAACACCTAATTAAAGCTGCAGTCCGGAGCTTTTCTTTAATGTTTTAAAAATGTTTTAAATGATAGTTCAGTTCTAAACTATGATTTATGGGCAGGGCTCCACAACATTTGTTGTTCTTCTTAAGTCCCTCCTTCCTCCCATAAACCCCTTTGAATTCACACTGACCCTGGAATTTTTTAGGCCAATAGAATTAAAGTTTTCACTTTGTCAGCTTTCAATCAATGTGCATCGTGCAAACCTGCAAAGGTGGGGCCGTGCACTGTACACAGGATGCCCCGTGTCTTCCTGTTTACAGTTGCCCCAATGGAAGAGCGCAGCCGGTTATGGAGTCGGAGCAAACTTCTGCTAAAAAAATCCCCAGCTACTGAGGGCTACATCAACTTCAGACAGAAAAACAAAGAAAAATACAAATAAGCTTGCTGAAAACGCATTAGAGACCGGGGAGATTAATTGTAGAGGTGGGGTTGGAGGGAGTGGGAGAAGGGATGTTTTGGGAGGGGCCTTGGTACGTTGGATTAAAAAATTCTCTCTTGCTCAAATACTCTGGACTGTAGCTTTAATATAAATCTGGTTTAAATCACCAACTCAGACTTGGTAAAACAAAACTACAGATAATTAATCAGTGAATACACCTTTAGCATTACTTTACCTCATAAACACACACTAACGTGATCAGGATCAGTGTGTCACATCTAAATCGGTCCGGGTAGAAACAAACATTAGACATGCTGTTTGTGCTTTCTCTGGTAGAAGACCTACAGATGATTTAGTGAACTAACATCACCCACCCCTAAACTGATTAAAAGTCAGCATCTATACAACAATAAACAGAAGTAACTTTATTTTAGTGGTTAAACGTGGTCAAAATTATTGACTAACAGATATTTCATGCAGGTTTTGAACTCAAAAGAATCACATTTAAGCGTCATGTAAAGTAAGTGTTGAATTTTGGGTGGCGCTTTGGTCA
Source organism: Callopanchax toddi (assembly GCA_006937965.1). Lineage (NCBI taxonomy): Eukaryota > Metazoa > Chordata > Actinopteri > Cyprinodontiformes > Nothobranchiidae > Callopanchax > Callopanchax toddi. The sequence goes on from SSNR01000014.1 coordinate 4,998,066, forward strand.
GGCCATAGAAGCTGACCAATCAGAACAAAGTAGACATTTTTAATGAAGGGAGACATGTCCTTAGCTGAGGTTTATGATTTAAATCTGTAAATTGGCAGACAGATTGCTGTCCTCTGGTCATTTCCTGTCTTTCTGGTTCTGATAATCAGTTTTAAAGAAACTTTTATTTATATTTGTGCATTTAAAGACAGGCAACATGAACTCCTGTTGTCAAACATGAGGTTTACCTGAATTTAAACTCTGCGATGAGGTTCTCTCAGCTGAAATAATGAATCTAAGATGCGTGTCGAGTACAAATGGAGACGGGCAGGTCTGCCGCTGACACCGCCTCTAACATCCCATCATTACCTTTCTTCTCTGCATGCTAACCAGTCCCAGAGCAACACTCGTTCGCTGTCTGCAAAGAGAGAAATACAGTCTGTAATGAATGCCATTTATGAAGTAATTAGTTTTATGCAAACTAGTGAAGATGAAAGCAGAAATCTTTATAAATTATGAATGGTGTTCTAACTTATCAGGGGTGCTTATCGTGGAGTTAACGCACCTCCCTGTTAATTAAAAACCCTCAGACAGACTCATCAGGTAGCTGAGAAGCTCGTCCTAAAGCCCGAATTAAAACGACATTAACGAAGCAAATACGAACAGGTGTAAGAACATGGCTGAACATGAGCTGTAGGTAGAAACCATCGACTCTTCTTCCTGAGTCTGGATTCTTCTAAACGTTTGCCCATTGACTGGAAAAGTCTCCGCGGGCCCCTGATGGGCCCTGGCTCGAGGATGCCCAGGCGCTACAGCGACGCTCATAAAAACTCAATTCATCAAGACGAGCGTAATTTGCTCCGAACGGAAAGCGCCACAAAAGGGGGCGAAGCTTGTCAGCGAGACAGGTGGCTGGAGATCTCGCTCTGATACTGAGCGATATGAATAATAGATTCTGCTAAATGTACGCCAGGACCCGGGCTGTAAACACAGCTGCCTCCTTTCCCTTCCAAAAGAACAGCTTGGCTGGATGAGAAGCCCTCGCGCTCTGCCTCCACCTGAGGACTGAGGGGGGGAGGCAGGGGGGGAGACGGAGAGGGAGAGAGAGGGGGCAATTAACTAATCAAATGCAAGGGCTAAATAGGAGGCAAGGAGAGGGAGAGGAGACAGACAAAAGCAGGGGGGAGAGGTGTGAGTCACAAGGTTTACCCTCAGTGCTTCTGCTCGAGCGCCGAGCTGCACAAAGGAGGCTGATTGGAGCCAAATTGATGTCAGTCTAAACATTTAAAACGTGAGCTCTTACTTATTAATAATGATTGTCTCCATTTAAAGGGGAGACTTTTAAAATGAGCTGTTTGTGTCCTTATTTATCAGGAAGTGAAAGTTTATCAAAGACATCCTGACAATATGTGTAACATTTAACCCCAGAGTGGTTTACTGCTCAGTCAGAGCAGGTTTATAATAAGAGAAAATCATGGCTTTATAAGATTCATTACCAGGTCATTTTAACTGTTGGGTAATATTTTCTTAACCCTTTAACTTCCATATCAGCAAAAAGCAATGAAAACCTTTTTTAACTTTTTGGGCATTTTTTATTATTTAGGAGCAGCCAATGTTCAATTTTAATGTAAGGTAATACTACTGCTGAAATACTATTATTAATATTAGTGTAGCAAAAATGTGCTTAAAGAAAATAATCTAAAATATATCTCCAAAAACCTCTTTATTTATGCAACATTCAACCTTTTAAGTTTTGTTATAAAACAGTAACTAATGGGTTATTTGTGATACCATCTAATTATCAAGTAGTATTTCCATGTAATCAGGCCTCGCCTCGCCTTCTTCCGCTTATCCGGGTCCGGGTCGCGGGGGCAGCATTCCAAGTCGGGCAGCCCAGGCCACCTTCTCCCCGGCCAAGTCCACCAGCTCCTCAGCTGGGACGCCCAGGCGTTCCCAGGCCAAACTGAAGATGTATTTCCTCCAGCTTGTCCTGGGTCGACCTGGGGGCCTCCTGCCGGCAGGACATGCCCAGAACACCTCCCTGGGGAGGCGTCCAGGAGGCATCCTTACCAGATGCCCGAACCACCTCAACTGGCTCCTTTCGATATGGAGGAGCAGCGGCTCTACTCCGAGTCTCTCCCGAATGTCCGAGCTCCTCACCCTATCCCTAAGGCTGAGCCCGGCCACCCTGCGGAGGAAACTCATTTCAGTCACTTGTATCCGCGATCTCGTTCTTTCGGTCACTACCCAAAGCTCATGACCATAGGTGAGGATTGGGACGTAGACCGACCGGTAAATCGAGAGCCTTGCTTTCTGGCTCAGCTCCCTCTTAACCACAACAGACCGGTTCAGCGTCCGCATCACTGCAGACGCTGCCCCAACCCGCCTGTCGATCTCCCGCTCCCTCCTTCCCTCACTCGTGAACAAGACCCCGAGATACTTGAACTCTTCCACTTGAGGCAGGACCTCTCTCCCGACCCGGAGTTGGCAATCCACCTTTTTCCGGTCAAGAACCATGGCCTCAGATTTGGAGGTGCTGATCCTCATGTAATCAGGCATTGCAGTTAAACTTATATTTGATTTTTTTGTTCCAAACAATCACAAAAGCAATGTAACCAATAAATCATTGATATTAAAATGATTGCCACATTTCACATGCTCTTATTTTGCCTTCAGAATGTTGCTCACTTCCTGTCCATCAGAAAGTGTAACTCATTTTATGCTCATGTTTTAATAAGTTGGCCAAAATTAGGGTGACAGAATAATGGCAAAACACTGTGGCACAGCAATCCATACGGTTCTATTTTCAAGCGTAAACATTCCTAAAAAAACACCTTTTACTTCCTGCTGACTTCCTGTTTGGACCTCCAGGCTTCCATAGCAGCTCTTCCCTGTGTTTTTAGCGGTTGTAGCTGTCCATGTTCTCTACATATGACTGTGTTCTGAATGTTACAAAAATTTGACAAATTTCTAATGATTCTAGTGTGATTCCACGTATTCTAAATATTTTTAGTTTGTCACTTTAACTATTTATAATGTCTGAAAGAAGTGTATCCAGTAGGGGTGTAAGAAAAAAATTGCTGCATATTTTGTCACAATATTATATTGTTTTTCTTAAAGCACAATATTAATTTCTTATTAACAATTTCTATGCAAAATTTAACAGTGGTAGTTCATTTTTGTGTTGCATTTCAACCTCCGATTACTTTTTATCTGCAGTCATTAGTCCTCATTCATCCTCTGCTCCCATGGAGCATCGAGATCTCGTGATAATGAGTGGTAAATGTTGCAAACTTCATACAGCTAAACGATAAATGAAGCAGAGATGATACAGCCGGCCTTAGCTCCTTTCAAAGCTGATGTGTGGAGACATTTTGGTTTTTCAAAACAAAGAAATGTATTAAAGACTGTGACAGGAGCTATACAGTCTGCAAAGTCTGCAACAGTAGTCAAATACTCAGACAACAGGACACATTTGTGAGCACATGTGGCTAGAAACCATGACGACGTAGCGTTAAAGGCTCATTTTAGCATTAAGTGAATGGATTCTGCTCAGTGGACAACTGAAAAGGATAACTTTTCTGTTCACCTGCTACAGTTTCCCAACAATAAAATTCATAAATACCACAATATATTGTATTGATTGTAGTATTGTGATAAATTGCATCATTTCCCCTGTATTGTGATGCATAATCATAATCAAAAGGCTTCAGAACTAAAATGAAACTAGATGCATATTAAAGTTCACCTTAGGTTCAACTTTTACTTTGAAAACACTAACTTTCCATAATTTGTTTTAATTAAGAAGTCAGCAATGACATGACTTCATGAATCAGAAGAAAACTTTTTTAAAGGTTTAGCTCTTTACAATAAGCAGTTACAGATTATTTACACCTTTTATGGCATCTTTAGTAGAACTCCTTAAAGTGTTCTTGATCATTTCTGTCCTGATGAAGGGCGTATTCATTAATGAAAGAAGTGACCATTTGTCCTGATCTTCTTTTATGTTTTACTGTAAATGAAGTAACACTAACACTGGATCTATAAACGGCGTTTGTTCTGTCAGGGACTTGGCGAGCCACAGTTCAGAGGGCTGAAGTCACACCTTCAGAGAACATCGTAGCGCTTTGCTCACCGACGTGTTTGCTGGTGAATTATCACGTGCTCTTCGCCGTTGACTCACGATGAACTACATTGTGTCGCTGATGTAATTTTCCCGCGCCGACAACCTCCACCACCCACTCCCGTCGACGGCTGCTCCCCTGCACACCCGACGACTCCCCTGATGAAATTTAGGAAGATTTTGCCCAGACGAAGGTAATTAATTCTTCAATTAAAATGTTGTTAAACATTTTTAATGAGTAATATGCACCGGGGAGCGGGATACAAAACTATGTTTAACCAGAGACAGACAACACGTATGTTTCAAAGTTCTGCAAATCTGTTCACTGACCCACTTCTCTTCCTCCCCGAGTATCGCACGGCACAGAAATATAAATAAAAAATCAAATGCGAATCGTCTCCTGGCACAGAGGATGTGTCCTTCATCTCAGGTGCTGCTTCATTTGGCGTTTGGCGGCGGCTTCTTCTTCTTTTTTTTTTCTTCCTCCACGGCCTTTAATTAGGCCACGAGGCAACACACAACAACCTGAGCTGCACATCTGCTGTGAAATCTGACATCACAGCGCTGCTTAACCTGATTCCACTTCACTGTGAACAAAGACAAGGACAGATTGATGGATCAGAGCATGTTTCATTAATCACCAGCAAATGACACAAATACAAACAGTTCTGACACAATCTGGGAACCAGTTCAGGATTTCTTTAATACACAGGGTGTGAGAAGTTGGACAAACCCAGCAGAACATTCTGACCAGTGCAGATCCATTTCACCATAGTCGTTATTTAAACACTGATCAGCTTAAGCTCGCTCAGTGGAAAGGAGTCTATCAAAACAGTAAAAGTAAGAAAGAAATAGAATATTAACGTAGAGATTAAAAACAGATGTTTTATAGTAATACTGCCTTGAAATAGTTATTTATTGTATGGATGTTTCTTCTTATTGCTGGTTGTCTCAGAGCAGCTGGACCTGAATGAAGGGCTGAGTGAGAAGTGAACATAGAAACAAGTTTAGACCAATCAGAGGTTGGAATCCATGAGATTTTTTTAACTTTGTGAAGATACGCCCAGGGGATGTGGTGAAAGGAGAAGGTGTTGGTCATCTCTGTTGGAGGTTTGAGAGGCTGAATGAAGTTCCTGATTTTTACATTCTTATTTGTGCATTCAGGATACCAGCGAGTACACGTTTATTTAAAGTTGATTCTTTCATCTTTTTATTTTCTGCTGAGAACTTGGCCATTCCCTCAGAGTTTTGACAGAGTCCGGTTCTCTGCAGCGAGCGAGGCCACCTGTTGCTGGCTGAATTCCAGGGATACCCTCAGCGACTGGAACTTCTTGTGAAGTAATTCCACAAGGATGAGTCTGGCGTCAAAGCTGGATAACTTCTGGTCCGTGGAGTCCATGATGTCTCCAGCTCCTGTCTGGAGACGGAGCTGCATTTGAGGAGCACTCAGAGCAGGTCTGATTGGCGGTAGATGTTCCTGTCTTGTTTTCCCCATAACGATGCACTCGTAGTCCTCGTCCATGTAATCTTGCAGGCTTTCTAGAGTTTCCTCCTCCAGTTTGTCATGAATAGAAAGCATTATGATTTAGGTTACTATGGCCTTTATTTACCTTACAGGCTTGTTTGGCTTCCTCCAACACTGGTTTGCTTTCCACTCAGATGGAAGCGACCATATTGGATTACACAGTTCTTGCGTGGTCTCACATCGACAGGGCCGGCCCTGGACTGAATGGTGCCCTAGGCGAAAAATGATTTTGGCGCCCCCTACTTCCCAGAAAAGAAACAACGTAACTTTTGCAAATTCTAAGTAGTAAGCAATGTACTAAAGTTGGATAAACTTGAACTGATGACATTCATTCATATAATAAGTAGGGGGCACAACAGCATGATAGCCCTTTAGTCTTAGCTAACTTGCTAAATGATGGTCCAGGAAAAATGTTCACAATTTCATGTATGTTAATTAAATATCTCTACTTTGGGCCCGTTTTTCCTCCTCTTCCTTTCTTCATTTCCCAGAGGGCTTGCTTTGTCTTTTTATTCTGCCAGCGACTTTTAACAAGGTGCTATCACTGACAACGTCACAGACTCATCATGCATTATCTACAGTGTTGGGCAAGTTACTTCAAAACTGTAATGCATTATTTATTACTTGTTACTGTCATTTTTAAGTAATCCCTTACATTACAATATTACTGTTTTTAAATGTAAGGCATTACACTACTTTTGCATTACTTTTAGTTACTCTCACCAAAATAACTGTAAATAGGGATTTGACCATAAATGTAGCTCATTACACATCCAGTGGAAGGTGATGTGATGGATACATGGAGATATACAACTATCTGGATATGCATTTATCTATCTATCCATCCATCATTTATTATCCATCCATCCATCTATCATCCATATCTCTCCATATATCCCTACCTATCCATATATTATTCCATCATATCTATATACAGTATATTTAAATCTATAAAAATATATCTCTCTGCACAAGCAGTTTGACTGACGCCTACCTCCACCTGTCTGCTTCTGCTCCACCTGTCCGCTCCTCCCTTCTTCAGCAGAGGCTGCATGACGCGCTCTTTCCTCTGCTCAGTGCCCGAGAGAGTGACCTCTCCAACTTCTGACGTGAATAACAGAGTGACTCTTTATCATGAAACTACTTCTCAGTTCGCTCACTTCAGTTTACGGAGCGCTGCATGAGCTCATATGTCTTAACGGGCCTTGGATGCCGTGAGCACGCACGACTCGGGCCGCGTTTTCCCTCTGGACCGAGTTCTGAACCGAACCACGCATGAGTTTCGGACCGGACAGAACCGGACTTGTTTCACTGGCTGCAGATTTACTCCTCTCTGCTCTGACTGACCACATTTTTCGCTGAGTGACGTTTCTCCTCTGAAGAACCCACCACCTCAATCTGGGTTAAACGTGCACTGTAACGCGCACTGACGTTAAAATATCACAGCTTTTTTTCTGTAATGCCTTACATTACTGCGTTACCGAAAAAAGCAATGCATTACAGTAATTAATAACCTTTGGAAGTCGTTACTCCCAACACTGATTATCAATAAACAACCGGACGGAGGGATGCGTGCAGCGCGCCTCTCCCCCACCTTACCTGATCACAGCGGCAGCAGCAGGTAGCCATGGGGCGCCACGTTGACTGTTCATGCAGCAAAAGTTGTGCTTTTTTATTTATTTACTTAGTTTATGTATTTATTTATTTATTACTTACTTTGCTCTTTACATGAGATGAATGGTGTGTCCAGCAGTTTGTCAAAATAAATTTAAAAGATTTGTAAAAGGGACAATTTGGCGCCCCCTCCAGCAGAGGGCGCCCTAGGCAGTTGCCTAATCAGCCTATGCCTAGAACCGGCCCTGCACATCGACACCAGAATCTGTCCTCGTCCCAAGCTGCTTGTTGCTGTGGTTGTCTCGGAGCATGCAGCTGGACCTGAATTTGGGAACAAATTAAGAGTAACATTAAAACAAAATGTTTTTGATCAATCAGAAGTTGGAATCCATTGAACAATCAGTGTTCACAACTAACTTTAGAAACACGAGTCTTTACTCAAACTATTCTGTTTATTAACAATAAATGTGTCATTTTTATTCTTTAACTATGTTTGTTTTTTTCAGTTTTTCCACTATATTTTATAGGTTTAGTAAGTTAGTAAGTAGGTTTGGGGAACTTACTTTATGAAAGAGAACTACTTTGTTAGATTTAGGAAACATACTCACTTGGTTGAATTTAGGGGAAAAAGAACATTGTTGGGTTTAGGAAGTTAAACAGTTATTGGTTCAGTTTAGGAAAAAAACACTTAGTTAAGCTAAGGAAATGAAAGTACTCAGATATATGAGATTGATCGATTATGAATTTCTGAGAATGCTTAGAAAACAAAACTTTTCAAGAAATTAATATTAGTTATGTTGCAGAAATACTGTAATACTGCTTGGTTAAGTTTAGCAAATTAAACTACTTAGGTTCAGGAACAAATATGACTTAATGTTTAGGAAATGAAATGACAAAGTTATGTTTAGGAAATAAAACTACAGGTTACATTCCCTCTGTGCAGGAGTGGACAGTAATCATATTACGTTGGAACAAGTGAATCGTACCGAGACCTTTTAGAGGAGGTGCTCTCTGTTCCAAATAAATTCCACAACCATTCATTTATAGTGCAAACATGATCCGGCCTCAATGCGACACAACTACCACATATATGCTGCACGTTTGAGCACAACATCCTCCCATAGCTAGGTTTGTTGCATTCTGGGATGCAAGGGGCACACAAACATCGGTAGCTACCAAGTAGGTTGCTAAAAATCTTCTGAGCCTGAGTGTCCATTACCTCACTGTGTACCTCACAGGTACTTGAGCAGATTACTATTAATCAGCTCAGACTCATAAAAACACAGAGGGGGTTAGACAGGATCAGAACTCATAACCTTCTTTCTGTACTTACTTGTGGCAGTCCCACCCATAGACAGTCTGTCTAACCAATCAGCAAGCATTCTCACCTGGTTTGCATTTTGTTTCATTTGCAGTTTTTCCTGTGTGAAAATAAGCCAAATGACAAAAATATCTAGTAATTAATGTAATTCTGAACTGATTCAGACTATAGGAACCGAAGTACGGGTGTGAAAAGGCCCTAAGGTCAGTTTGACTCAAATAGATGAAATTATGATCTCCCCAGCAAGAGCTGAAGGTCAGAGCTTGATGAAGCTAGGAGGACCACATCATCCACAAAAAGCAGAGACGAGATTCTCCTGCCACCAAACTCAACACCCTCCACACCACGGCTGCGCCTAGAAATTCTGTCCATAAAGGTTATGAACAGAATCGGTGACAAAGGGCAGCCCTGGCGGAGTCCAACCCTCACTGGGAACAGGTCCGACTTACTGCCGGCTATGCGGACCAGACTCACACTCCTCTGGTACAGGGACTGAATGGCCCTTAACAAAAGACCATCCACCCCGTACTCCTGGAGCGCCCCCCACAGGGTGTCCCTGGGGACACGGTCATAAGCCTTCTCCAAATCCACAAAACACATGTGGATTGGTTGGACAAACTCCCATGACCCCTCCATCACCCTAGCGAGGGTGAAGAGCTGATCCACAGTTCCACGACCAGGACGAAAACCACATTGCTCCTCATCTATCCGAGATTCAACCATCGACCGGACCCTCCTCTCCAGTACCCTGGAGTAGACCTTTCCAGGGAGGCTGAGCAGTGTGATCCCCCTATAGTTGGAACACACCCTCTGGACACAAAAACTGGCTATTGAAATTATAATGAGTACTACTGCATTGTCCCTTGTTCTTCAGTTGCCATGTGTTTAAACCTTTAGTCCAATCTAGACTTTCATGTTAAGCTGATATTGAGATTAGAAACTTCAAATTGATTTAAATCTCATCAATTTGACTTTTTATAAACAAAACTTTGTCACCTCGTAAAGAATCAGGTGAAAACGATTCAGTTTTGCTCAGTTGAAGCTAAAAATGAAGATAAAACATTGACTTTAAACTCGGATATCAGGTGAGTTCTGGGAAAGTTTATTTACACGAACCTCTCTCCAGTTTAGAAAAGTCTCGTACCAGGAATCAATGCACCTCTTTTGAAAAGAAGGGGGATTTCTAAACCTTTTATAATATTCTAAAGACATCCTCAGGCTACGAGTACAGAGTACTTTTGAAGAGCTCCTGGAAACTTTGCACGCTTTGTGTTGATTTTCATAATAAAAGCCCTTTCTTTGTACAGATAAATCATGTTTACTGCCGTGCAAACTCATAGGTCACAGTTTTATCAGATCGCGCTTCAAGGTTCTTTCACCAACAACTTGTGCTGCTGAATAAATTGCTAGGAATGCGTTTAACTATTCAGAGAATTAGAGTAGAAGTTGATGCCTTAAGACAGAATTCTGCTAGATTACAAAGGAAATGATGCATTCTCTTTTAGCTACCTGAACAAATCCTCTTAAATGTCAGCTTATGTGTATTTTTAGAAGCCGTCTTGTTGTTTTCCTGCTCTCGATGGCGTCCTGTAAATCTAAACAGACACATCTGTATCTCTTCATGTGCAGCAGGAGCATTTTGTTGCGTATTCACGAGGCACGACGTTAGCTAAAGCTAGTTCAGGGAGCCTCAGTTCATTACCACTCTGCGCTCTTTAGGTTTCTGGCATTGTTCTCTCAATTAGTGACTTGTAAATGTGTTGCTTGCCTAATCACCCAAAAACTGGCCCCTAGGATTTCTTCCTAATGCAACCCCATTAAGAAGGGCCATCAAAACAAAAGATCTTCCTCTAATGGCAATAATCCCTCACTTCTGTCACTCCAAAGCTGAACTTGTATCTTAAACAAGAGATGATGGATGAGTGAAGGCCTCTGCAACTGAGATTTTTATTACTGGTGATAAATGCACACCAAACCTCGGCCGGGGCCTGTTGCAGTCAGAACCGGTCCATCCCGAGTGTGCCTGGAAGTGTCTGGAAGTCAGATGGCCGCTCGTGCCGCTGAGGGGGAACGGAGGGAGAAATGAGGGCTTATCCAAACAAGCTCATTAGCACAATTAGCGCTCGTTTCCTTTCGATGGAGCCCTGGAGCTCTCCTAAAGTTTGACTACACACTGTGGTGACTTGATGATGAGTCGACGGGCCTGGGAGGGCTGATAAACAGCTGCTTTTGAATGCCACAGATATGTGATCTTGAAGAGTGTGCTGCTATAATAATCAGTCATTTTGGTAAAGTTTGTGCAATCTTGTATCTGCAGAAAGTGTTAAAGTTAATTTTCAGAATCTCAACGTCTTTAATTACAATTTTCTTTATTTATTCCACTAATATATGCTACAGTTTAACAGAGAGGTCCCATTTTAGTGCACATTTAGCCACCTTTGGCTCATATTTTCCCTCTAAATCTAATACTTGATTGTAACACCCTTGGAGGCAACAAGCATATGTGATAACTAGTAATGAGTCTCTCACATCACTGGAGGAATTTTGTTCCATTCTTCTGTACAGAATTGTTTGATTTTGAGCCACAGTTGATGGTTTCCCAACATAAACTGCCTTTTTAAGGTCAAAGGAGAGGCAGGCAGCAGAATTCATAGTTCAAGTTGTCCAGACCATCACACTACCGCCACATGTTGGTCTTTTTCAGAATACGGTATTCGTTTTTCTCCAGGTGGAACAGGACACACGCCTTCTAAAATGTTGTACTTTTGTCCCATCAGGCCACAGAATATTTCCCAGGAGTCTTGGGGATCATCAAGATATTTTTTTTTGGTAAATGTGAGACAAGTATTTGTGATGTTTTTGGTCAGGAGAGGTTTTGGATATGGAACTCTTTCAAGGACCAAACAAAGCATGCTGTGTTGCTTTTTGAGGTCTTTTAGCCCACCTAATCTTAATTCTGCAGGTCTGGCAGTAATCAGGTCTGGATGTGGCTATAGTGAAATTGAACTTTGCCCTAATAATTAACGATTTAACAAGTGGGAACAGTTAATTTTCCACAGCACTGTATAAATACAATCTTTAGCTTATACCTCAAAAGTCTGAGTAAATGCTTTGATCATATTTGATCCTATTTGGTGTTTCCTGCTGAACACAGTGAGGCTTTAAACAGATGTTCACATCAACATCAGATGGAATTTCTTGGTAATTTTTGCGTTTATTAGCCTTTTCTGCTTCATACCTCTGTTTTCCCCTTTGGCCTTTGCAGTCTTCATCTTGGAGCTGAACTGTCCTGTCGTTGCACTCTGTGTTTTTCGAATCTCTAAACAGGAGCTTCCTCTGAGGGAATACAATCTAAAATGTAAATGTGTTGAGCATTTCTAAATAAAGCATTTTGCTTTCCCTGCACGCCACACGCCAAACCGCTGCAGCCATTAAGGTGCGGCACAAAGACACATCAGGCCTCTAACAATGTATTCTTTTTAATTATATATATGGAAACCTTTATATTCCCTAGAAGGCCTGGTATATTTAAGGAAAGCAGAGTCCTTCCAACACTTCTCCTCTCAGGGATCCCATACTTAACAGGAGATCTGCTCTTAAGGGAGCCTCCTCTGGGTATGCAGGCTGCAAGGAGCCAATCAGAACCACCGCCTGCTACACTGAGCCAACGTAGCCCCAACAGTCAGACTCATTACTGATATTTGAAGTGCAGCTTCTGCAGATGTGGGTTTATCTGTTAACATGTACGGTGGTTGCTGCCTTTAGAATAATGTCAATTATTAATTTGTATTATTTTTAGGTGGTTTAAGTCGAGTGGTCACAGGTCTTGAATTATAAGATTTTAAATCTCTTACTTGGAGAACGGTTCCAGGGTGAAAAATACCTTTAAACACCACCATTGTGTTTTCATGTAAATGGCCAAAACACAACCTTTTAAAAAACTGTGACGTCACAGTCTTTGAATAGTCACCTGTCTGGAGCCTTTATCTGTTTACTTTACTGAGTCTGATTGTGTAAGAAATATGAGAAGCCTTAGGGAGGAATTGAGATTTATGAAAGAAAGTTATAAAGTTAATGGAGACAATATAAAGAATCTGACTTCATGAGTGTCTCAAAATTGTGAATGAAGTTTGGATAAATGGCATTGAAATGTAAAAACTTTGGGACTAAAATGCAGTAAGTGTTTGTAGGATTAGAAAATAAAAGGCGACTCTTTGTTTTTGGTTGTCATCAGTTCAAACAGAAAAATGCAACGTACCAAGGTTCTAAAAATGGTGGCGTGTGCCAACTCCGTGTAGGGAGAGAGGTCCTGTCAGGTGGAGGAGCTTAAGTTTCTAGGAGTCACGATGATTTAAACTGTAGAGAAAGTTCCCTTAGTCCAAGCTAGTTTACACATCTCTGCTGTGGACTGCTGTGTAAACGTCTAGAGCAGGAGTACTCGATTACAAACCTAAAAGGTCCACATGAAGATCCATGTAGGAGTATACTGTATACAGCAGCAGCTCCTCTTCCTGGAGCTGTGTGGGAGGCGCCGAGCCGAATTCCAGTGGATTTTTTAACATAATGACAGTATATAGTCTGTTGGGTACCCCTGGTCTAGAGGTTAAGTTCAGAGCTGCATTGTAAGTTGTGGAGAGTTTCATCCATTTTGGAGGTTTTGAACAATCCTGTTCTCATAAGTGTTCCTTAATTAGACAGCTGAGTGTCTGCCTAGAAGGTTGAGATGAGCGAAAGAAGCCATCTTTATCAGAAGAGAAAAACAACAAAGGAGGAGGTTGTTGGTTCTGAACTTGGGTAAGAATTCAGTCCAAAGCTGAGACGAGAATGAAGGGGTCAAAAAATGTTCTGACCCTCAAACAGCATTTTAGTTTTTATCACCGACATTAGAAATGTGAACTATTTCAGTGAAACTGGACAGTTTCCCAAACCTATATGTGTTCATAAAAATACACATCAGATTTTAACAGGGTTCAATCTAAAGAACGAGTTATAGAATGAAGAAATAACTTCTATAGCACATCAGATTTTTGACATTTATCATTAAAAATAATCAAAATGAGCTTGAACATCTTCAGCTTTTTTGCCTCTTTTTGTATCAGAAGCCTATTTTCCTTCTTTGGGTTTAAAATCAGTGGCACCGATTCAAATCGAGAGTTTCCCGACTCCAGCGGAAAGGTAGGAGCATCCTCTCCTAGCAGCAGGAAGTGCCTCCACACCTCAGCCTGTAATTAAAGGCGTCGCAGAGCGGGACTCTCAGCTGCGTTTCCAGTGACAGGTAATAAAGCAGATCACTTAATTGCAAATGAATGCGCACACCCCCGTTCCATTAGGCATAAATAATTTGGCCACTTGGGTATGTGCCTCCCAAATTACTTATTCTTTTTGTGTCTCAAATTACCTATTCTTTCTGATGTTGCCTTTAGTTGATTAGCGCGCCACTCGCCATTGGCTTCTTCAAGGTTTTCAGCCCGTTTTCATTTTTTATAAGCAGAAAAAGGCTTGGAATTAGCAGGGTTTGGGCAGTGGGTTTGTGTAACCGTTGTTTGTGAAGCAGTGGTGATTATTTATGCAGCTCTTCCCAACTTTTCCTGGCGTGCTGTGACACCGCGCAGGCCTTTCTTCTAACACCTTGTACGGTTTTTTGCTCGGGGATGTAGAGTGAATATTAAATAGAGTGGCAGTGGGCTTATTGCTTTGTTTTCACGCAGCACACACACATATATAAGCACTGCATATAAAATGCAATTTTTTTTGCATTCATGAAAGATTTATTTTCCTTCTCTGATTATACAGAAACGTTTTCCAGACAAAGGGGATCCTCGTTATAGTTCTTTGCTCCTGATCGCTTCTGATCTCGGAGTTAAAGTTTATTCTTTTCCTGATCTCATTAGAAGACGTTCACCGATCCCAGAAGAGACGATTCTGTTTATATTTTTAATTTACTTCCTTCACTTTCTGAACAAAATAACTGGGTGCCCTAACGAGTTTCTGCGTCCTCCTCCTGCAGGCGGTTTTGGTCAGATTTCATGCCGTGTTATGAGTTTTGCACTCTTTTGATTTCTTTTTTCTTACCACTTGATTTCACAATGTGCAAATAGCTTCTGATAACCTGCAGGCATGGCAGGAAAGGCCGGAACGTTCTTGTCCGGGCTGCGTGTCAGCGATGTGTACGATTGTCATTCAGAGAGTTCCCAGAATCAGACGCTCAGATACGCTGGTTAATGAGAAGATTTAGATGATGCACGATTAGAAATTCAAGAAACATGAGGAAAAGAAGTAGTTTTGAGGTTAAAAAATATGTATTTATTATCAATCTCATGTCATACCTGTGAGGTTTTGTGTGTTGTGACTGTAAATATAATAAAACAACAAAAACATAACGGTATTTGTGCAGATAGACACATTCAAGTGATGAATTTTATCCATTGTTCTTAATTTTGTTTGAGCTAAATCATTTTGAATGCTTAAAAAAACAATCTAGTTTAAAAACACGAGGATATTCGGCATGTCCTGATGGAAGCTGAAGGTTTTACATCTTTTTAAAAATGTCATGTTAGCAGCTTCAGAAACGGAGAAGTGAAGGTTCTGATTAACAATAAATCCACTCACTCACTGGGCTGTGACTGTTTGCAACAAACTTTGCGTGGGAGTTTTAAAAAAGACGTTTGTGAGAGTTTCAGTATCAAGAGTCAGATGACCTCTCTGATATGTTGATGGAAGTTTGAACAAATTTAAAAATAACTTTTAATAAACAACTTCAGGAGCAGCTAGAGACCACATTTCTATTCAATTAGGTCATAATTAGGGCACTTTTGGACTAAATTACAATGAAAATCTGTGAAACTGTTATTTGTTTGCATGTGCATCATACACGTGACCCAGCCAGATATAAAACTTCTCATAAAAGCCTCTTATGTACCAAATTGTTAGACAATGCTGCACATGATTTTAGTCCAAAAAATGTAAACAACTTTGAGAGGAACTGGAAACCAAATAGCTAATCTAATGAGAGATAATTAAGACATTAACTGACCTAATTATGACAAGACATTTGTATTACTGTCGCAGTTAGTTTGCAGTTTTGCCCTTTGTGACCCTCACAGATTTTAAACTTACGAAAAGGTCAATTTATTTTGACTCTAACGAACAGAAATTGCATTTTTTCCCACAATTTTGTGTCTCCAGCCGGTCACCAGCAGTCACAGCTCAGTGAGATACTGGTCATCTCACCTGGCATCAACACAGTTTGAATCTAGAAGAGAGAATGGATTAAGAGACATACAATGTAATGCTCAAAAAACTACAATAATTGATCAAATTTTATTGAGAAAATAAAGAACGACCTCATCTTTACTACCCTTCATTTTTAATCTTTGTGCTGACTCAGGGGGCCAAAATGACCCCCAAAGACTAGAAAACCCCATCGGCCCACAGTAAGGACAGTGTGGGGGTTAAACACATATTACTATTATCTGTTCATGAAAACAAATGTCTACATTAATCTAA
The DNA here is from genome assembly GCA_006937965.1 of Callopanchax toddi. Taxonomy (NCBI): domain Eukaryota; kingdom Metazoa; phylum Chordata; class Actinopteri; order Cyprinodontiformes; family Nothobranchiidae; genus Callopanchax; species Callopanchax toddi. The sequence continues at coordinate 5,014,134 of SSNR01000014.1, forward strand.
CAAACCCCTGAAATACCTCCACTTCACCAGTAGGTGCTGAGAGCATTTACATTAGTTACATTACATTCCTACCCTCATCTATGGTCATGAGATTTATGTAGTGACCAAAAGAATGAGATCGCAGATACAAACATCTGAAATGAGTTTCCTCCTCAGGGTGTTCTGGCTTTTCCCTTAGAGATCAGCTGAGGAGCTCGGTCAGCCAGACCAGGAGAGACTTAGAGTAGATCCACTGCTCCTTCACATTGAGAGGAGCCACTTGAGGTGGCTCAGGCATCTGGTCAGGATGCCTCCTGGATGCCTCCTGGAACACCTCACCTCCATGGTGAGGTGTTCCGTTCACATCCAACCAGGAAGAGACCTAAAGGAAGACCCAGGACATGCTGGAGGGACTATGTTTCTCGGCTGACCTGGGAGCGCCCCCGGAGGAGCTGGCTGAAGTGGCTGGGGAGAGGGAAGCCTGGGCTTCTTTGCTTAGGCTGCTGCCCCTACCACCTGACCTCAAAAAACAGAGAAAAATTGATCAATGGATGGGCATATCAAAATACAAATAAAGAGCATTCCTGGCATAGCCAAACGTTTTCCGAAAATATACATTTCTGTTCAGGACAATGCAAAACAAATGTTGGAATAAACTGGTAACACCCGCTCTGTTGTTGTTTTTAAGTCCAAAAATAATAGTGGGTATGCCGAATAGATAGTCTGCTACCTGATTGTTTCTGAAAATGTTCCAGTCAACACAGAAGCTCTACATTTTTTATATTTTCCACTTAAGCGTTTTTTAGGACTGGATACATTTCTCTTTATTTACGATTTAGCAGAGTTGATGTTTAATGGTGACAGGATCAGGATAAAGGGAGACGGTCGTAAAAAAACCTGGTGTTTTTGTTTCTGGTACTCATAATTGTGAATTTTTAAAATTTGCAAATATATGTTTTAGTATTTTCATAATGACATATTTTGTTTTAATATTGTTTTATTTGCATTAAGGTATTTTGCTGATATTTGATCAATTTGCATTGTCTTTGTTAAATAAATATCTAAAACATTCATTAATTAGGCTTTTATGTTTCTGAACAAAAATTCTGACGTCAACATGAAGCTGCTAAAATTTGACTTTTGAAAAAACTGTGTGGCTTGAAGGTTCAAACATATAATATATCAGGATTAGTGTGGACAGGGCCTTCAAAAGAGTTTTTTTTCCACCAAAAATGTCATTTTTGTGTGAGCAAGAGGTTCAAACACAGAGAAAATCCTTTTTTTTTTTTTTTTTTAAGCTTTCTAGAGTAGTGTGGATAGATGGGTTAGGGTTGCTAGATTTGAACTATTCATATTTCCTTTCTATTTGGAGTTTGCTGCATTTTGGTTAAAAAAAAACAAACAGTTCAGTCATAATTGAAGCTCAGGATTAATACATGACTGGTGTAGCAGTCAGGAAGTGGTAACTGGGGTAAAAGTCCAGCTGTGGTTCCTGAAACGCTGCTGATCGTCTCACTAACGACTGAGTGAAAACTCTCCAGTTGGGTCAGTGTGCAGCTTTTGAAGCGGAGAGTTTCCACTCAGCAGGTTGGGCTAATTTAATCTGGAGCGTGTTTTAACCGAACGCCACACCACTGCTGACATGACTTTTACTCATTTAGCGCTGCTCTTATCTGTAGAAACTAACTGTGAATAAAGTTTTATCAAAGTAAAGCCTTCTGTGCAGATTTGATTTAATTTCCTATAAAAATGAGGCGAGACTTTCACCAGTTCAACTCCCAGAAGGAGGTGCGACCAGACACCCTCCCGCTCCCATCGTCGCCCCCCTGCCGAGCGAGCCGGCATGCCTCACCCAGGTTGCCACAGTCCTAATTAAAATGTCCTTCCTCATTATCATCGATTGCCCCCGTGCATTTTGGAAAACAACTGCAGCGCTGAGCTCTGGCAGCGGCGGCAGCAGCCGCCAAATATAGACATGTGACACTGGTCTTTAGCCCCCCCTCGTCCCGTCAGATGGTCCCGGTCCGACATGAGAGTGAGAAAAGTGGGGCAGCAGCCGAGTGTCCCCAGTGGACGCTGGACCGCGGCTCACACACACACACACACACACCAACATAAGACCGCAGATGGCCAGTGGCCCTTTCCAGGGTTCATCAGCCACAGGAAGGGAAACGCAAGACAAAGTTTCAGTCATTAATGGAATGATTTATTCATTAACAAGTGTGCTGTCGAGAAAGTTTCCCATTTGTAAAATCTGTGACAGTATTTGGAAATGTTCAATATACATAATAATGACCAGCTAGCTGCTGTTAGTCACATGCAGATGCAGCATGGAGCTCTGAAAGCACACGTTTTTATAGCGTGATGTTCAAGCTGTAGTTTCTAAGGCAGAAAAAGTCAACTTTTTATGTGACCGCATGACTGCAACTTAAAGTACTGGCTGAACACTTAAAGGGGAATCAAGGGTCAACCAATCAGATTAATCAAGCAAATCAACATAAAATTAGTCACGGAATAAAACTTCTAATTTCCATCGCCAGCCAACAAAACAACATTCAAACTGGTCCAAACTGTTGAGCTGCAGCTAAAACATAGAATCAAATAGAAACAGATTTTATTTTCACTCCGTGGGTAAATCCAGGTGTACCAGCAGCAAAGTGGCAGGCAAATCAGAGCATATCACACAAGGGTAAAAATATGAAAAATAAGAATAATAGACTCAGATTCAAAAAAACTTGTAACTGAGTGGGCTATTTTAAACGTGTATATTTTTACATAAAAGTCATGCAAAATTCAGTATCCTGTAGCAGTAATCTATATTTTCATATATATATATATATATATATATATATATATAAACAATGCATTTAACGCTGATGTCTAAAACACAAAATAATTTAGATGCATTCCCTCTACTGGCCAGTGGAGGACGAATCATGTGACTGCAACAGATGTAAGGATAATTCTTTTACTTTAATTATTATAGAGTGTGTCACGATCTGACGTCAGGTTTTAGATCTCAATCAAAGTACTTTCATTGATTAGACTGATATGGTGACAACTTCTGATCTCTAATGTTGACCTACTTTAGTTTCACGTCAGCCATGACATAATACAACTCTTTGATAGTCTGAAGAGAAAAAAGAAAGAAAAAACTTTCACCAGGAGCTGGAGATGGGATCAAAGAGACCAAACAACCAAGGAAAATTTAAAAAAACAAACTTTTACTCAGTTTAACACAAACTTCACCACTTAAACATGAATAGAAACCAGAGTGAGAAAGAGCCTGATGTCGTGCATCCTCCTGTAGTGTGTTTTTAATCACCGTGTAGTTAAAGCTGGTCAGAACAGAACTGATTTCATCAACACTCGGTGTTTATGGATCCTGGTTGTGTGTAACACTAATCAGGGATCAATAAAGAGCGTTCACAAGCAATAACTGTTTTAAACAGTTTATCAAGCAGTCAGGTGATATAAAGACGTCTGTTTGCAGGAAAAACCATGTATTAATAATAATAAACATTTTTCTACTTTTTTATGCTAGCAGCATGTCTTTTCTGCAAGTGACTGCATTCTTGCTATGGTAGCTCAGAAGGGACAATCCAAACACTAGTTTCTGCACCACATCAGGTTCTAAATATCCATCCGGTATCAAACCCACACAGTGGATTCTTAGGGTGTTTTGGTACTAGCTTACTAATTAATATTTTGTGCTTAATGTTTTTGAGCCCTGTTAACTGACCTAAACAGTAAAGAACATTTATTTCAATGCGGATTAAAAATAGATGCACAGTTTCATTAATAGATTTTTTAAAAATCAATTAGCAGTTACAGAAATCTGACAATACTGAACCTCTAAAGCCTTCTATTGGGTCTGCATAAACCGCTGTTTACGTTTGAAACCTTTTAATATAAGGATGTTCACAAGCTGTGTAACCTAAACACTGATACTCAACCAAACGAGCTGAGCAAAACCTCAGCTCATCAGAATGAGTCAGATGAATCCGTTTTAGGGTTTTATTCTAGATATCTGATGTAGTTCTGGTCTAGGATCAGTTGACCTACACATTTGGTGTCTTAAAATATCCAGAAACAGGAAAAAGGCTCGGAGCTGTCACATGTTTCCATCAATCGTTCATCAGCCAACGCTGAAACACGTCACACTCTAAATGATTCATGGGAACATATTGCCTTCAATAAACGATTTCCCTCCAGTTTTCGATCTGATTTGCAGGCTCCTGTTCGCTCTGTGAGGGAACAAATACCTCAATCCTCCCGTTGTGCACTTTTCTAATCAGAGCTTCTGCTGTTTGACGGGCAGATGGACGGACGGACGGGCGGGCAGATGAAGCCTCGCAGACCGACACGTGGACTCGTCGGTGGACGGCGGCTGGCGAGGCAGGAGAGAGAGGGAGCATCTGCCGGTGGGTTTGAGGAGCAGCCATGGCTTCTGTGAATCAGGATCTCCCCCGACGCCAGGCCAAGAGGGGCCGAGCGAGTGCCAGTGGGTCAATCACAAATGGTTCAGAACACCTAGAACCATCACATGTAACAGAAGACACGCACCAAACCACCTCTATCATGTCTAAACAGAAAGAATTCAGCTTTTTACTCAAAGCAGAAAATTACTTTTAAACATTAAAGCAGAAAAAAATGCAACAGAACATGATTTACGTGTTTAATCCTTCATGATCAGCTTATCTAGAATCTGTCACAAACATGTTGCAAACTTCACATAATACCCACACTAAAACAAAAAAAACACACAATTTACATTAAAAAAATACATGTTTGCTCTAAAATCAGACCCCAACCAGTTAAAGTGGAGTAAATGAAATGTTTGAAGCTTCGTAAAAGTAAAGATCAGGGGTCACAGGGAATCCCAGGACCGGACTTTGGACTCTTTAGGGATCGACCCTGAAACCAGAGACCTTCTCTGATTATTCCTAGATTTAAAACCAACATGCTGGATTGTGTAGAGGCTTTACTGAATCATTCAGTGGATTTATTGAACTGAACTACGTTTGTGTTTTTCTCATCTTTGTGTGGGATCAAATTTACCCTCGAGTCTTAAAGTCTGATTTCGGTTGAGGAGTAGTGGATTGGACCCATTTCTGAGATGAAATTTTTTATTTTTTATTTTTAAAAGCTCTATTATGAACTGATCTTGAGTATTTTTGTCCCCCTATCATTCACAAAATGTTTTATTTGATCAGCTTTTATTAATTATCCTCTTCTACGTGTATTTCTTCTAAAGATTTCCACGCTGTAAGCAGTTGTTTGGGTCCAGATCAAGTATTATAAGTTAGTTTTGTTGTAGGCAAAATGTATTTGTATACAATATGATCCAAATGTACACAAAACACAAGAGGTCAAACTAAGAAGCTGCTGAAAACTATAATATAAAACAGTAAAATACAAAACCATAGAGCTGAAAACCAGTTAAAAGCTTTTCTAAATGAATGATGTCTTTGATTTTCTGAGGCAAAAACTTCTAATTTACATCTTTAATCAGAAATAATCTAATAATCAATAGTTTTTTTTTTACTTTAATGGTTAATAGTTTATCACAGGAAGTGATCATAAGTTTTTATTCTTCATAAACAACAATAGTTTGTGATAAAATTTGCAATAATAGTTTCTGTTTTGTTTGCTGCATCCAAGGGTTTCCAAATGTCAACCAAGAAAAACAACTATTACTGCTAATTTTATTTCTTTAAAAACATTACTTAAAATAAAATTGATTTAAACTAAATCTGCCAAATTTGCTGTACTTTTAATAATAATCAGATGTTTGTCTGAGTAGCTGCTACATCCAGCTCATCCACCCCTATCTGAGGTGTAGTTTTATTTTTAGTCATACACATTTTTCATTCGTTTACATTGAAGGGGTGGGGCTTAGAGCCTATACTAGAACCAGCCACTCAGGGCGTGTTTTGTTCTTCATCAGGTGTTTTGTCTTTGGCTCACTTTCCTGTACTTTACAGAATTTTTTGTTTTCGGACAACAGCTGTTGTCAGTACGTGTATTCAGTTTTCTTTCCTAACTTGTTTTTAGTACATGTTTTTCTTTATCAGTGATTTTATCTGCTGTAGCTTCTTGTTTTTATGATTTTCTTATCTGAATTTGACTTCTGACACACAAAAAACACTTTTTTGTTTTGTTTAATCTTTAAAAGTCTGACTTTTTCATTAACAGCCAAAATAATCAAATTATTTTAAACGTATTTTTAATTTGATTTTGCAAGACAATGTTTTCTAGTTGAGTCATAGTAACAGGGTTTCACTCAGTGTTGTTTAGTACTTTTTAAATCAAAGTTTAAATGGAAAAGGCATAAGAGCCCAAATATTTATTTTAATTTAAAAAAAATATTTTTACTCACCTGGTTTCTAAAGATCAGCCACAGAGCAGCCATTATCAGTTGATCTAATTAAAATTTAAATAATTATTAGTTTATTACTGTAATAAAAAAATTTAAAACTGAAGGAACTGTGAAGGAATTTGTTAACCTAAAACTGTCCAACATCCTCTAAAATGATCCACAAAACATTTTTAAACGAAGACAGGAAAATAATCTGAGAAGAAATAAATAATTGTCGGATCCAAATGAGACAAAATAGTTGCAAAAACATTTCTTTTTTCCTCTGAAAGAACTTAAGTCCAGGTTTCTGAACTCCTCTAAACACCACAGACACACTAGTCTAAATTCCCACTCTCGAGTGCCACAAGTCGCCCAAATTTATCTCCTCGTCCCTGCTGGTTATCAACGGAGAGCCAAAGAATCCGGAGCGTTCAGGACCGGGCTCATTTGACCACAGGGAGGGCCTGTCAATGGCCCAGATAGTTCTGGTAATTTCTCAGCACCGACTCTGCTGCTGCTGTTTTTACATATTCAGATATATTTCAGGACGAGACGACTCTCTTTACGGATCACCAGGGCAGAGGCCACGCTCTCCGCCACGGATCGGCCTTAAGGAAACGGTAAACAGGATTACTGTTATCAGCTGCTCTTGCAGGGGAACACACACTAACACACACTGTACATATTTAAAGACGCTCACACGAGGAATTGCAAATGAAACATGAATAAGTAAAGCAATAAAGCATCCTCTTGAAACGGTAGCCTCAGACAGAAGTATTACCGCTCTCGGACCACGCCGGCAAATAAGTGTTGTTCTTAATCTGAGTAGATGGGGAGTGGAATGATAATTGACCCAAACGCTCCTCGTTGTGACGGCGCTGACAGCGGCTCATGGCTCATAACGCCACGAAGGCGTGGGACGCCGATATGAGGGAGGCGGCGACGCTTCAATAGCAACCAAACAGGCGATCAGTTAAGATAAAAAAAAACACTCGCTACCACCTCCCCCCCGCGGCGCCTTGAAGAATCAACGTGATTTTCTGTTTCTGCGTGAATATCAAATATTAGAGGGGCCGTTATTTTTGAAAACCAGCCCTCCATCCTCCTCCTCCTCTTGCGAGCTGCGGATGGTGCTAATTTCCAAAACATCATCTCCTCCACGCCGAGTTCAGGAAGTTGATTTATAGATGGCGCTCGCCGAGTTAATTGCAGTGCATGACACCAATCAGTCTTTGGGGAGGTTTGTAAGGCGAGCCGGGATTAAATCGACACCCAGCGCAAACAAACAAACAAACAAACATATTCATATCCCCTGTATTTATTTATCAATGTTTTTAGATTGCAATCTGCCTCCGAGATTGCCCCCTTTTTCTGTCGAAGATTCAATAAGTTGACAGAAACATTGTCAGCGCCGGGGCATCGCTTTATATCGGCGCTGCCAACAAATCTGTCTTTGAGAAAATGGAAATGTATGTGTTAAACAAGCTCCCAGCACCCCTCCAGAGCTGGATCCTCGAGAGTCGCTGCTCCACAAAAATGATCGCGCCTGTGTTCGGAAGCATTCATCTCGATTATCCAGACAGAAACGCTTTGATAATGATCTGCGGGAGCCGCTCGTCAGAGGTTTGTCAAAAAACAGTAAATGTCAAATCCCTGCCGGTGGTATCTAACTACCCTCACACACACACACACACACTTAGGCCTCCTCCCTGGCTCACTTTTGGCCAACGAGCTTCTTATTGCCTCCCGTGTCTTCTCGCTGAGAGATGGAGTGGAGAGCAGGCAGCTGCAGACTGACAGCAGTGTGTGTGTGTGTGTGTGTGTGTGTGTGTGTGTGTGTGTGTGTGTGTGTGTGTGTGTGTCGGGTCATCTGGCAGCATGTTCAGGGACACAAAAACACTGCGGGGAAACAGAGTTCAGCGCATTTGTTGCAAAGCTGTCAGAGCTGTTTGTGTGTTTATTGTTTACATTTGTTAAGTGTGTTTATGACACTGGTGGAGATGTTTCCGTTTATTTCCAGAGAGGCTTCAATAAATGGACGTAACTTCAAAAGTTTGCATTCTGATGAAGAATATTTACATCTTTCAGAGATCTGAGCTGAGTTTTTGAGTTTTACCAACATTTATCACATCAAACCAAATCAAAAATACTTTATTTATCCATTTAAGTTCTTTCAAAAGGTTAAGTTGAGATAACAGTTCAGTATCTGGACTGCAGAGATGATATTTGTCCTGGATTACATCATATGTTGTTGATAAGCATTGATAATCTACCTCCTTTACTTTTCCTTCTCTTCAAATCTCTGTTGGCCTGTAAGCTAGATGGAGAGGCGTTGTAGTCAGGATTTGACCCTGCAGCCATGTCTCAGTGAAACACATGATGCTGTATTCCTAACATTTAGCTGGGTCATCATCAGCTCTTCAACTAATTCACGAGAGATCTCACGTTCTCCATTAAAATCAATGGAAGCGATGGTTTAAACTTGACCCCTGCTTTGCTCCTGCTCTACATCCACGTCTCCTCCTCTTTAACTTAAAGTTTAGTATCTACTAGAGAATTTACCATTTATGTTGGCCCATTATTCTTTAGTGTTTGTCAGGATTTTTGCTCTGATCTAATCATGAAACTTTCAAAAACACATAAAAATCTACATCAAGCCACGTTTCAATCAGTGCTGTGAAATCTGATAGTGGTAGGTGCAATGTGGACAAAATTCACAAAAACTGTGACGGATGTCTCCATCGACTACAGAGTTTTGAATGTTGATAGGAAAAGCAAGGAGGCCCCGCCCCCTTTGGAGCTTTAGAGGCTTAAATAATGACAGAAACCTGGACTTGAATCATCTAACATTGCATTTTGATGTTTTACTGTTTTACTTTCACAATTTTTTTTATTTTTTATGGAAAGCATAATGTAAAATTTTCAAAAATGTCCTTTAAAAGAGATATCTGACTTCCTGATTAAACAAAATTATAATTAAATTTTAAAAATGGTACAACATGAACATTTTTGTCTCTGACTGCTGTAGGACTGATGTTTTCTCTCAGATCCCCTCAGAAAACAGAGTTCTCCTGCAATTATATCAGAACTCTGAATTTTCTTCTAAACTGGAGGTGAGGGGCCTTTTGATCTACTACACAAAACACTGTAGGAACATAAAATAGACACGTGTGACCTTCAGAGCTCAAATCTACACCAATTTTCAAACAGCAGCTTTTTGTTTGAGGCCCAATTTCTGAGTGACAACAAGCCTCTGCATTTGTGGTTGTGTGGTAACCATGGTGACCTTAATGAGTCACTGGCATCAGCTTTAACATTTCTTTGGATCTTTCTTTTCTTTACACAGCCTATTATACAGTTTATACATTAAAATGTTGATGCTCTGAGCTCAAATTATGACAACAGGTCAAATATTACTCTTATAGGAAAGTTGATGGATGTTAGAGTTATCTCCATTAGCACCATTCAATTTACCATCAGGAATGTTCTAGTTGCTCTTTAGACTTTTTAAAAGTTAAGTTCTTAGAGCTGATTGTTGGATGGATTATTTGAGTGAAATATTTAAAGAAATTTTCACCAAATGCAAAAGTTTCATAAACTTCTAGCATTATTCTAAACCTTTATCACACTTAAACAACAAAAGAGCAGCGTTCTGCTACTCTTTTGCTTGTTTTAAGGACTACTTTTCTTTCTTTTTCTTAGCATAAACTTGTTAAAATTTTAGTGTAAAAACCGTTGGTTTCTTTGCATCATACGGTTTGTTTTTGTGATGAGGCTAAAGTCCTCCTGATGGTTGGTTTAAACTTTAGTTATCTATGTTTTAGGTTTAAAACGTCTGAAAGGAAAACTTTAGACTAATAATAAATCTGTTTTGTGCTTTATATTCAAATTATTTCCTCATTCTTAAATAGGAATCCATGTTTTTCCAGTGAGTGACTCAGTTCACCTGATTTTGAAAGTGAAGAATAGCTCAGGTTTGTGTTTTGAGGAAACTAAAGGACGTAACGGTTGAGACGGAGCAGAAAGCGTGACTAAGGGCTCACGTTTTTTTATTCCTACATGTAAAATACATCTCAATCAGCTTTTGTGTGCCCACACGGAGCGCACGGTGGCAGCTGTATAATTTAAATGTAAATGCCATCGCAGGTTTCACTTCCTTCAGTCGGTGGCTTTAGGACGAGTCGCTCACGCTCACAAATGCAGACTGGCAGGTACTAAACGGTAAACGAGTGGAATTCCTCTTTAAAATGCTAATGAGGCTGGGCTCAAACGGGTGCGTGAATGAAGGCAGCCACTGTATATGCATGAGTGCTTGTGTGTGCATTTACAGCTCTAAATGAACTGCCAGCTTTCAATGCGATTACGCTTTGTGACCTTTTAAAGGCTTTGACATAATGTGCAGGATTTACTTCATTATCGAGCAACTTCATGCAACACATGCTTTTATTTTTGACGAGCGGGATCAGAAGACGAGCTCGGGTGGTTTCGATTTCTCTGAGTTGGAGCCGTATCTCCTGCTGCATCGCCGTGTTTGTTTTTGTGTCTGCATATGGCCGGAGCGAGCGCTCATCCCGCTAACGCCCCGCTTTCCCGGCGAGCAGGCGAACATCTTGAGCGAACGCGGGACCCGGGCCTCCTCTTGGCTGGCGTCCAAACTCCGTCTCGCGTCTTCTGGGAGAACAAGAGGAGAAATGGAACAACTGGTTTTAATGAAACAATTACAAGACACTAATTATTATGTTAATGTTTTGCTACTATCATCAGCCACCGCTAACAGCCTGCTGCACCTAGAGGTTCAGAGTGTGTGTGTGAGTGTGAGTGTGTGGGAAGATGGACGTTTCTCAGTAGGAAGCAGTGTGTACAGAAGGAATGTGTTGAAATGTTAAAAAAGGCCCACAAAGCACCGGCTGTTGTCACTGAATGTCAGGTACATTAATTCCCATAATGCCCAGCGCAAATAAATTAGCAGCAGGGTTGCCAGTGATTCAAAGCCATCGCTTTTAGGTGTGTGTGTGTGGTGAGGTGGGGGGACTCAGGAGACAGGCCTGGAGGCGAACACACACACATGCATCACACAGACACATGAATACACACATGTAAACACATGCATCACAGGAGTGTTGTCCCTCCACATGCGTGATGAGCAGCGGAGGCTGAACCTGTGATGTCCTCTAAAGCAGGATGCTGTGTCCGTGGAGCAGCGTGGTGAAGGGATGGGTTTTTCGTCAGAGAATCAGGTGATTTACCTGCTCGTTGTTCTTACTTCTTCTGAAGAAATCCATCTTCTGGTGCTCATCAGAGACCAGGTATTGGTTCTTTTCTCCAGATCCCTCCTCCAGCTCATCAGTAGGATCACTGAGGTGTTCCCAGACCAGCTCTAAGAGTCTTGATACTCTGGGACTTATTTACCCTGGACAGATTTTCAACCCTGGTTTGTTGCGTTTTCTCAAATACCTTTGCTGTAGAGTAGGTTAGACAAACAAAGGATGCTTTCACACCAGATCTGTTTGGTCTTAGAACAGACCAGAGGTCATTCTCTTGGATAGTCTGCTTCATTTCAGCTGGTGTTAAAGCTCATCCAAGCTCTGGTCCTTCTGAAAACATTGGTCTGTTTGCAAGTGACCTTTGGAGCATAGAGTGAAAGCAAACAGGTAAACAGCAAACTAAAGACGGGAAGGGATTTATGTTATGACATTTTTGTTTTAGAAACATTGAGGAGAAGAGTAAAGGACCCAGTAAAGGAGGTGCTAAGCGTCACTTTAAAGTCCTATTTAATAACATCCAGGGAATCACCAAACCCACCATCCGCCCACTGGTGGAGTCGAGCGAGTCCCTGGTCTGATCTACAAGAAGAGCCATGTTGTGCTGAAGGTCTTCCTGGAGAACATGATCCATGGTGCTGTCATCTATACCGAGCATGTCGAGAGGAAGACCGTCATGGGCGTGTTGTATAAGGCCAAACTCTGTATGACCTCAGAGGTTAAACTGATGTAGAGTGCAGTACATTTTGAGAAGAAAGTAAAAACAACAGAGTGAATCTGACGAAACAGAAAAAAGCATTAAAGCATTTTGATATCTGGTCAAAAAATTAGATTTTGTTTTTCTTCTGAAGGATCCGGTTGAAGGAGAGTTGTATTTTTGACTCTGGCTCATTTCAGGCCAGGTAGTTTGGTCCACTTTCCAATGGAAGTCAACCAAATGACATGTTTCCACACTGCCCACCCAGTCAAACTGTGTCCCCTACAACACCCTGCTGTGGTGTCACTCTGAGTTGTTTATGTATTTAATTGGTGATCATTGGGAATGCTGAGATACTCGACCATTTAGGAGTGTTGAGACATCCCCCACCACCCTGAAAGGTCCAGGTAGCTTCAAAAGTACCTCCTCCCTGCCAGGGCTGGTTACCTGGGAACATTTCTACCCTGGTCCTTGTTCCTTGAGCCAAAATGCCTGGTGGCGAAGAGAGGAATCATACCTAAACCACCTCATCTGGTTCCTTTTGATATGGAGGAGTAGTAACGTTGACCCTATCCCTGAGAGTGAGTTCAGCCATCATTTTTCAACTGCTTGTTTATGTTTCTTGGTTTCATTCTTTTGGTTTAACATCTCATAACCACAGGTGTGATGTACCTGTAGATCGATTGATTTCCACTCAGCTTTCTCTTTACCATGGCAGATTGGTACAGTGTTCACATCACTGCAGACGCTGCTCTGATCCGTCCATCAATCTCCTACTTTTTTCTTCTCTCAAGACCCCAAGGTACCTCAAATCCACCACCTGAACCAGAGTTTCCCACTAAAATCTTCTAAATGGTTACCTGTTGCTCCACAGTAAACTATAAAAATCTTCAGGGGACAAACTAAACCTACCTAAGCTGACTTTTTGTCGACATTATGTTGATTACTTACATTTTAAATATTCATTATATTCTCATTAGCTTATGATGTTTTCTATAGAAGAGTCTTTACTTACCAAAGAGTTACTCATCAGTAACAGTGAGAGCCTTTAGTGACCCTTTGAACAGCAGGTTAACTACTGATCGGAGTACATTTTACTCAGGATGTATCATAAATATTTATCTCCAGACTTGAGCCAAATAAAAGTCTTTATCTGAACCAGAGGTAGGTACCAGGATCTCTTTCCCTCACAGTTTGATCAAATGATTGTAATACTTGACTTTGTTGGGGTTTTGTGTGTTGTCGGTCTCTGAGCCAGGTCTCCTTTCTAAATGTGTTTTATTCTCGGTGGGAGTACCTGGCTGACTGATGGGTCGCTGACAGCACCAACAATGTCCTGGACTGTCTGCCATCAGCCGGTGAAAGAGGTGATTCATGAACAGTGGGCGAGAGGTCTTGGCTCGGTCTCTCTGATTGAAACCTGTTCAGCAACAACTGCTAATTTCATTACATGGTGTCAGCGCACACTGAGCGGCTCCTAAAGGGCCCGCTTTGAACTCTCAGGGCCCGAACAATGACACGGGGCAGTCAGGGGTCTGACGGGAGTGTGACAGGTCGGTGGCGAGAGGAAAAACAAAACCACCTCCTCCCTGAAGGGGGGAAGAAAAGTTTTTCATAATGCTGAAGTCTGTCAAATATTTTGATATGTCCCACACACCATGGTGCAGCTCCTCCTGGGATTTTTGCTTTTCACAAACAGAACAATTGACTTTCTTCACCATCACGTTGTTCGCCTCCCCGCCTCCAGGCAAAACCTTTCATGAGGAGCCATGACTCGCCGCTGCAGCTGTTCCTCTGGGGTTCTTCCCATGGACACCGGGGCTAAAAACTCTTTGAGGAAGCTTCTTGCAGGTTTCTTGTTTTTGTCCTCCCATCAAGTCTTGGCTCAGCAGAAACTTCTGGCTTGTTTTTTTATCTTTGTTTGGCCAGAGTTGGACCAAGGCTTGAGCCTTTTTTTGTTGCTGAGTTAACACAATGATCAGTTCTCTCCACAGTTTTGGCTCGTTCAGGACCAGACAAGAAACAAACAGCAATTATTCAGTTAGTAAACTAACAACCAAACAAATGTCTGCCATGCTACGCTTATTTCCTCAATACCAGCGCTTCAACCAAGTCTAGAAAGTAATGAAAACCTTATATATTATGAAAACACTTATGTTTCTAGACTGAATAAATCTTGTGATCAAATAGTTTGGAACATATAAATAATGACAGTCAACTCGTATACAAGCATTTACTGTAAACATGACCATAAATGGTTGTATTTGAATTTTAAATATACCAATATTAGGCTGAAATTGTTTTAAGTGTTCTGGAATTTTTCTAAAATTAACAAGTTTTACCTCAAAGCTATATAAAACGTCTTTCACAAATATGTTTTATAATAAACTGTAAATAGCCTGTATTTATAGAGCGCTATCTAGAATGTTTTACACTCCCCAAAGTGCAGTCATTCACCCAACACACACATTCACACCCTGGTGGTGATGCAATAAGTTTAATATACTGTAGGACAAGAACCCTGAGCAAAAACTAGTCTGAGGCATGGTTATTTTTTGTTAAAGTTCTACAATAATCCAAAATATTTATGGTACCACTTGACAAAAATATATTTATAAAGGATTAGTTAATAAATATTCATTTTTTTTATTCATCTGTAAACATTTGAATAAAAATGTAAATTCGATTGAAAAATGAATCTTAGGAGGTTGTTTCTTACTAAAGATCACCGTTTTTGGTAAATCAGGTAGATTTTCCACAAAACCAAACCCATAACAGGAACAGTTTGTAAACCGTACAAGTTTAGTTTGTTCTTGAATTACTGCACTACAGTCTCATGCTAAACAATCAGTCACCAAGTTGTTAATTTTGTAACATAAGACAAAATGGGTTTGACTTTATTTTGGATGTCTAGACTTTCACGGGTCAATAAGCAAGAATTCAGAACTAAAATTATCCTCCACAGCTGATGTTGCTGTCAGCCAGCTGACTCTCAATCACAGCCCAAATTTAGCTGCACACATACAGCAAGGAGTACGGTAAAGTCAGACAGCAGCAGCTGCATGATGGGAGTGAATGTCCTGAACAGAGCGATTTAAAAATATGGCAAGTGAACCGAGAAGTTATGAAGCAAAGTCGATGCTGATTGTGATAAACGCGGCACAAATTCACAATTAGCCAAGAGATATGACGAGTCAGAGAGTGATGCTAGGAGATGGAGAGCCCAGAAAGAAAGCCTTTACATGCTAGCATTCACTCTATCGTTATCTTATAATCAGACCAGTATGGTAATAAGCATTCTAACACTTCGGTATGAATTTTTGAGCAAGAGTTACTCTGGAGTGACTTTTTGGAACAACTCCTAGCTCTTTATGGGGTTGAGACTCAAATCAAGATGACTCTGCACATTTTTGCAGTGTGTGTAACTTTTTAAAGTGTGCAAACATCCTTTGTAGCAGAATAAGAGCCGGCGAGTTTCCAGAACATGCACCATGAAGGTAACTTTGGAAAAGTTCACCGTGAATAGAGCAAAGCGTATGAATATTCATGAAAAATTACCCCAGCTCGCCCGTTCCTGATAGCGAGGGCCTTTTTCTGCTACGGTATTAGGCCTGTAAAAGAGATGAAAGACTCGAGAGCCATCCCCACTTCCTTGGCCTTATACTGGGACACAATGGCCAACCAGCCGCTCAATTAGTCTGCCATCTTAGACTGACTGTTTGACAGGTCTGGCTAATTGTTAATCCCGCCATAACTGTTGCTCGGAGTAATTAATCATGTAACAAAGAGGCTCTCAGTGAGGCGACCCCACCAGCGCGGATATGTGTGTCAAACCGGAGAAGGCATCAGAAAGGTTGTCCAATTTGCGGCTAACAAATATTTAATCTTCATTTGCGGCACCTAAAACCTCGTCGGTTGTTTCCCCGGATGTAAACAAGTGCGTGAGATCTCCTGGTTTATGTAAATGTGCGAGCCCCCACACAGGATTGGGATTCAGGGGTCAAGTACCATTCATCATGAGATGGAGTGTCATTTTCTCCACTTCATACGCAGGCAGCTGCTTAAGAGAAGGAGGGAGGAGAAAAGGAGGTATTCTTTGAAAAGGCAGAGCGGAGCACAATCCCCGGCTTCAGAGGGGGAACGGCGGGGGTGAATAGAAACACAAGGTGCCACTGTGTCAGGATTCAAACCGGTGATGTCATTCACCTCCCCAACCCCACCTCGAGTCATAAGACGAGCCACATTCCTGGGAACGGCACTCGGACACAAAGAGCCGCCGTGTTTTGCAGCTTTGCAGCACTGACTCATTTTGTTGTGAGTCGTAAGTGATTTTTTTTTTTTTCCCCCTTCGGCGTGTCCAAACGATGATTAATATCTGTTTTCTGTCTCTGCGGCGGAAAACAAGAACATCTCTTGTTCAGATGAAAAAAACGGAATTTTAGGCTCTCGGGCTATTGGATCCCATAAAGGCCAAATTGGATAATTTGAGACAAAATGGGCAGAGGTCACAGCTCATCTCTGTCATCGTTTTGGAAGATTCAAAGATAGACGCACAAAAGACGTGGTGTCCTTCAGTAAGTCCCGGAGAACTGACTCTGCTTAACACGATTTAAAAGAATAAAACCGAAGGATCAAAGGATCTGTTGCCCAAAATAAAGGAAGCTAATGGTTTGAGAGATGCTGCAAAACAAAGACCTTCGGGGAGCCGCCGGTTGTCCCGCCGTCCGTCCAACCAAAGCTCAATCCCAAACACAAAAACCTGCAGACAATAAACAGAAACAGTAGGAATCCTCCGGTAATTTGACTTGCTCCACAGGTGGTCACCAGCTGCTTGTGAGCAGGTTACGTGAGGCCTCGATGGCAGAGGTTTTCATTTAAGTGGAACAATAAACTCAGGTCCCAAAACTGGGAGGTCGTTTCTGTTCTTCTCCTTCTTCTTTTTCAGTTTTATGTCTTCTTTTGGCAGCGCCTGGAGGTAAGTCGCTGCTTCAGACGGCAGACACTGAGGGCTTTTGTCTCCTCGCAGAGATGGAGGCTATCAGAAATCCCCCGTCTTCATTCACATGATTCAATGAGAGCCCTGTGTGTCAGTCGGAGAGCTGCTCTTTTCTTGTCTATTCATGTCGGAACACCGGAGGGAAAGACCCGCTTACTCCGAGGGGCCTGCTTTTACTCATCCAACAAGACAACAAACTCCACTGAACTCTGAATTCATTTAACTTCATAATTGCGTGGCTTTCCGTGCAGAATGGACCCTTCAGTTTTGAAACAGCCCCCCGAAATCTCTGCAATCTGCAGCCAGATCTCCATCTTCTCACCGCTACTGGAGTTCCAGATAAACAGATAAAAAAAAAATTTTAAAAAATAGTCCAGCACATGGTCACATTCAGGGAACTTTTCCCATCACAGTGAATCTAAGCTGAGGATGTCCTGCAGGCAGACATGGGGGGGGGGGGGTTCCAACAATCTCCTGACTTTATCTCGTCCTGATAAACCCAGACACAATGCCACACAAGATTTTATTTTTTAGTACAAATAAACCAGTAAATAATCCCAAGAATTTCTCAGATTTAGGATCAAAACTCTACTGGAATCGCTTCACCTTCAAGTAACTGGCATGCTATCTGAAATAAACAATTCGTTTTATGCAAATGAAAACTGATAATGTCCAAATTTACAGTGTGAATTGTTGAAATTATCATTAAAATGGGCTTGGAATAAGTGTTGGCAAACAGCGTGCTGATTGGCTTCCACCAATGTCCATTCTGTTTGATTTAGAGGAAAGTTGCAGTCTTATCAAACCGCAAATCTTCCCAAAGTGAATGTTCTTATAAATTAAACAGAAGGGTTTTATATCAGCTAGTTTATTTAATTGTAGGAAAGATAATCTCATATTTCTCTTCTAGAAATGATTCAGTGTTGTTTAGTTCTTGATACCAACACAGATTTATTATTTTAAGTGGTTTTGGTTTATTTTTTCTTATTGGTTTTTGTTGATAATGGAAAATCAACTTACTGTTGAGACCAAATCAAAGCTTTTATTCAGTCCTCTTTAGTCAGAGCAGCGATTTTCACGTGTTTACAGTTAAATATCACCAGCTGCTGAATGGCTGGCAATAACTGGACAATTTTAATGAAAGTTTCAGACAGTCTTCATTGGATGTACGTCTAAAACAATTGTGTTTTTAAGTCAACTTGATTCAAGATGGCCACCACAGCTAATCAATCTTGACCTGAATAATAACGGCTACAAGTGTTTTTAAGCTAAAATATGGTGTTCTAGAAGCAGGAAGTCAAAAAGAACTAATTAATACTCTAAACGCTGAGACTTGTTTTAAATGTTGCTGTTGGGGTCAACCCAGTTCAAGATGGCCACCACTAACAGTCAACGTTAGGAACATGAACATTGATATAGATAGATATTGAACTAAAATTTGTAGTCATGGAGTTAACACTTAGCATTTTGTTATATTGAAGATCTGTGGCGACAGAAACAAAGCCACATTCAGAACTTGATGTATTTTTGTAGAATTATTAGTTCATTTTTCTAAAAGCCCTTTAGGTCTGTATGATTCTTAGTTTATTTTGTCTTCTTTAAAGCGGCTCTCTGGAGCATTTTTCTCTGTATCAAAGTTTTCTAAATGTTTTAAATGATATTTCAGGTCTAAACTATGATCTATGGGTTGAGTTCCACAACATCTGTCATTCTGATGAAGACCCTCCTTCCTCCTAGAGACCCCTTTCCATTATTTCTTGCCGCCGACATTTTTCAGCCAATGAAATTCAAATGTCTGCATTCTCTCAACATGCACACGCATCGACCAAACCTGTACCAGTAGGGGGCGCTGTCGTACAGGACGCTCCGTGTGTTTCTCTGCCGTCCACTGAGGACTCACGGCTCATTTCTACTAAAAACCTACCCATTCTCCAGCTAAAGACGGGTTTATTTTTATTTTTAAACCTTTCACCTCACAGAATGGCAAGGCTTGACAGGATTATGCGTTTATTTTGGTCAGAAAGTTCATCCAGGGCCGAGTCAAGTTCAGCTTCAGAGTCCAGCAGCAGCTCTCTGCTAACAGAGCTAATATCAGAAGCAGCAGAGACAGAGAGGGCTCATCAGACCCTCGTAGTATTGTTGGAATAAGATTGTGAACTGTGAGTGATTAAACCCTACACATTGAGCGGCACAGTTCATGTCCGAAGTATATGCGCCGCGTGCACGCGCGCACACGCGACCGGACGCGCGTGTCGAGATGTTTTGAGGAGGAGCCTTTGGACGCTAGATTCAAAACCCGCTCTCCTGATGAAATCCTCCGGAGTGCTGCTTTAAGGTCTCTACATGTATTTTGTTTAGGTTGATGTTATACTTTGTGATATTGAAGTGCTTTTGGACAGTTACACCTTTTGCTCTTCGACTGTATTCCAGGCTGTATGTTGTTTTCTATCAGAATTTGTTGCAGTTCAGATACATTTTTCATTTGATTATTAAAATGTGTCTGGTGCAAATCTTGAGAAATGCGTGGCATTATGGAGCAGTGTTTGCATATAATGACACTAAACTCTTTAAAATGTTGTGACTTTTTTAACTTTATGGTCCTCATCCACCACCAAGAAGCAAGATCTTTAAAAAATCTTGGATTAAACCCTGTGTTTATTAGTAAATCTCCCTAAACACTGAATGGATTTTAGTGAAACTCTCATAAACGAATGACTTAATGTCCATCTACTAACCTGTGGAGTCAGCCCAATTCTAGATGGCCACCAAAGCTAATAGTAAACACAAAACATGTCTATAACTATGCATATTTTTCAGATAATGAGCTACGATTTCCCTTTTCTAGCTGGGAGTCATTCACACCATGAACTCAGAGTAATAACAAGTGCTACGAGATCTGGGGATACTGTGTGCAATAACATATTTGAACGGCTGTAACTCCTATCATATCTCAACAGCAGATAATCTTAAGGTGTGTTTCTACAAAGGTTTCTGGGGTTGTTTTTTACTCCTGTCAGTTTCCACTAATGGAACTAAAGCCAAACTAGATTACCAGTTAAGTAATATATCCCAGAATACATCTCTACCTGAATCCTTCAGGGTTGATTGGTTGCATTTCCCAACATTTATTACGACCATCCATTAGAACTGTCTATATGAAAGAGCCGAGGCAGTCATCTGCTGTCTGACACACTTTTAACAGCTCAGGAGAAGCAACACAAGTCAGCAACTTGGTCCTGGTTTCTGTAGATCTGAGCTTAGTGGAAATCTAACAAAGTAAAGCTGAAAGAACTGATAGTCCAGGCTAAAACAAGCACCACAGTAAAAAGGTTCTGGGTCACTTAGCGCAAATGCACTTTTAATGAGCCTTTAATTTAGGTTTATCGTTTTAAAACAATAAACAGGTCCTGTAAAATATGTTCAGTGTCTCCTTTCAAAAATCACCCAAATGTAAACAACACGTCGTCTCTCAGATAAGTGGAACACCAGCATGTTACATACGTGCTCAAACATAAATCTGAAAAGTTGTTAAGCAAAAAATAAATATTTAAACAGTTTAATGTTGATGTCTTTGGGTTAAAAATGTTAATTTATTCACCTGTTTTCCTCAAATAGATGAAGGAAGTCAGAGGAGCTGAAGATCCTCTCAAGTTTGTTTGTTGCCTTTAAGCACATCTGCAGCTATTAATTAATGGGTTTTTAATTTACTGCCATTACGTTTCCCCTCAGTGGGGCTCAGCTGACGATCCGTGGCGCTGTCCCTTGTGGTCACCTTAAACCGCTGTTCTCCCGTCACCTTAAAATAAAACTTTCATCTCCCTCATCACTGGATCCCGGACGTGCCCCCACGTCCCTTCATTTGCATTCACGCAGCTGCTGTTTGTTGTGAACAGGCGCTGTCAGAGAGGATAAAGAAAGGTTACCTGGTGGCTGTGAGCTTTACACCAACAGATTTATCCACACTGATGTTTTGATGTCACCACCGGCTGCTCCGGGCGCTTTGCTGTTGCAACAAACCAAACCCCAATCAAATCTTTGAAGTAGTCATGTATGCATAAGCGCCGTCTACCTTAATGCTAAATAATTAGCAAGCGCGGCTCACTGGGATTGCTACCTCAGGGCTAAACTTGCTTTTCCTGCTTTGATCATTACATTAATTAAATCTGGCTCCCTTGACAGGTCGGGGGCTAAAAAACAGGTAGGTGTCATAGTCACCTCGGCAGAGACAGAAGCACCTGGTGTGTGTGAGCGCTGCAGCTGTCAGCGGCGATGCCTTGAGAGTCAGACGGCGGTGGTGTTAATTCGAACCGATGTCCCAAAAGGGGAGGGGAACAATTCAGTCGTAAGACACCCCGGTTCTCCGCTGTGGAGGCGGACGAGGCTGCAGCTTTGGCCAGAGGAGGAAAGAAGTCATGTTGTCAGACCTCAGTGTCAGCTCACGTCATAAGCAGCGCCCGGGGGGCAAATTAGAAGTGTGTTTCGAGAAATGTGTCAAAAGTGTTCTCGGTCCACATCACAGCAAGGATATCGTGCGAAGAGGGACCTAAACCAAAGTCAAACACCAGACGGAGTCAAAGGAGGACCTCACCTACGATTTAATCAGCTCACGGTGAAGAATCACACCTATCTGCATTGTTTTAGGGTTATTTTTCCTGCATAGATGGAAAACACCTCCTGGGTGGAAAACTTCATCTCTCAGTGAGTGAAAAACAGCAACAAAGGTCAAAGGCCTCCTGGGTGAACATTAGGCTTCACGGGTCAACCACTACATGAATGCCATCTGCTTGATGTGTCTCTCACTTTGCCTCGTTCTTATCTGAAATGACTGTGTGGTTCTGGAGTGTAGCTTCAGTTTTACAAACTTTATTTGTGAAATCTGGTTTCAAATTTCATTAAGGATGTAGAAAGATTGGTTCTAACCCAAAAGTCAGGAATAACATTAAAACAAGTCAACATTTCACTTCAAAATACTTGGTTTTTGTTGCAACCTAAAAGAACAAAAAATGACAAGTAGAATAAAAACAGAAAACCTAAATGAAATGCTTGATTTCCTTTATTAGATTCAGTCTGTGACAACACTAAATATGATGACTCACTGGGCTGTGACTGTTGGTTTCGTGTCTGGCCGTATCATGTGAGCCATGCAACATAATTACAAACAAACGGTGACGGGAACCTTGAACATTATTGGAAAACACACTCTTTTGTTTCTAGTCAACCAAAAAGTCCAGCTACACCTTAAAATCATAACTTGAACCTATTTATTGTCTAAATTCTATAAAATCCCAAATCTAGAAAGTTATTTTTGTGCTTCAACTTTTATAGTGATGTTCAGTTTGCTGAACTATTTTAAAATGTAAACCCTTTCTTTAGGTTTTCTATGTAAATTTGAATGAATTGTTATCTTTTTGTCCTTAAACCAACAGTACAATGAAAACTAGAAATGGCTGAAGAATGCTGATAGTTGAATGAAGTGGCTGAAGACCTGAACTGAAGTCAGAGCTGAGGGGAACTCTTCAAATTAGTAAAGACCTTTTTTAAATTTTGAAGTTTAAGCAGATAAATAAAACCAAATAGGAACTAAAGAAGCAAAAATCCTTAGAAACAGGTGACTTAAAGTGATACGTTTTTACTTGAAGCCCTTAGATTGTAATGATGATGTCATCAGGGGGTTAAATTTGTTTTTTTTTTCTCAAATTTTTATAAAACCTTTCCTGTGATTTAACAAAAATTGTAAAGGATATCAAAAAGCTGAAATCATGGGCATAACGGATGCAGGGTTCATGTCCCCCGGACTTTCTGTGACAGTGCCTTCTCCCCCCCACTTTTTTCGGCCATTTAATTAATTAACTTGCAGAAACGCATTTTTCCAAGTTGTCTTTAAATGCACTTTAGGCTGAGACACACTAACATCCAGTGGATCACTGACAGGTGCTGCGTAGAGGAACAGCAACATGTTAAGCAAACCATCAAAAAGCAAAAAAACTTGGCTCAATTTTTTTCAAACTGTAAATTAAGTTATGCTGTTGCATGATGCTGATATTATCTAAATCTAGGTAATACAAGCTAGCATATCATGTTAAGCTAGTTAACAATGTTGTTTTTACCTGTTGCATCCCTTGCTAGTTAGTTCATGCTAGAAATAAACTCCATTCTGTGCAGAACTTGCACTTTCCACATATTTTAAAGAAAAACAATTATTGCCACAATAATAACTAACCCAGTGATTAAATGGTTCTTTAGCCACTAAGAGGATGATAAATACCTCAATAGACCTCTGACCAGATCTGGTCACGTAGTTGAAGCGAGTCAGAACACCACATTATTAAAATGAGTTAGAACACCACAAACCGTTGTCTTCAGTCACTGTTTCAAGTTTTAATTGCTGTTTGAAAGTTTTAGTTCTTTTAATATCACAAACTGATGTTTATTGATCCTGGTTGTTTGAAGTTTAACAAATACCTTTCAGTGATCAATTGCCTTCACAAGCAATGATTTGTGACAGAATTTTTATTAATTTTTTTGTCAACTTGTTTTTACTATTCAACTTTTATTGTGTTTTAATGGTTTGTTTGACCAATTTTGTGTACAGCACTTTGATCTTGTGGGTGTTTAACTTTGTTTAAAGCAGCGTTTATAAAACAGATGGTGACATTCAGCTATTGACAAGAATGAATACAAAAAAACTGTCTCCCTACACTGTGATCCTCTACAGATCCTCACATGAAGTGATTTTATATCATTTTAATGTTCTGGTGGTCTGGCAGGTCTGAGATGGAAAAATAGAAGAAAAATAACAGAAGTAGAGACTCAGTTTTGGCAGATAATTAATGTTAAATGATCATCTTTAGGAATTGCAAATGAAACCTTAGAAACTTCCAGAGTCAAACATTTTAAACTAATTCTATTAGAACTGAGTGATCAGTAAGATCCATCAACACTGGAGCATCGGTGGATCCAGTTGATTAGTTTAGATCCATTTGATTCTAGTTTACTAGTACAGGACGCTCCCCAGACATCATCTGTGTAAATGACAGCAGACTAACATGAAGTCACATGAACTCAGAGACATTTTAAAACCGTTTTTATCACATTTTGTCTCGTGACGTCTTGAAACCATCCATTAGAAGCGGTTCTGTCCTGCTGACATGCAGCGGGCTGCAGGGCGTTTAAGTCTCCCATCTACGATGGAAATGAGGCAAATGACATTAATTTCATATGAAATAATCTAGATTGTGTTTGTTGGATCTGCTCAGAATCAGAAAGTTCTTTCTGGCCGAGGCCAGCGGCCTTTCCTCCACATCGTCATCCAGCGCCCCACACCACAGAGCGTTCAGAACCAATTAGTGTCTTCAATATGTTTAACCATCCCACATACCTGTTTAATCAAACCACTTTCTGGGCTTTTATTCACTCTACAGAGGCGGCGTTTGAAACGGGCGTACAGAGCACAAAGCAGAGTCGTCTCTGAAGCTCCTTTTGATCTAGATCATTAACGTTTTGGAATCAGGAGTTGACATAAGGCCCGGTTTTTGTTGCAGCGCTCCTGGATCCGTTTCTGTGCTGTGGAAGTTGAAGATGTTTGGAAAATTGCTCCGATTATAGTGTTCATGTGCCATTTGATACCGGTTCCAAGAACAAGGGGAGCTGCAGCCAAAGCAGACTCCACCAATGAGATCTGGCGGACTGGGCCGGGCTTTCATGGAGCACATGGTCCCTCCACCGAGTGGACCCGTTTTATTATCATGGTAATGGACTTTATACGGCCCCACCCCGGTCAATTTACAGCTCGGAGATCTCAACATCAATTTAAGCTGAGCGACCCAGACCGTAATGGGTACAACAAACGGACCCAGCTCCTACTTCATCCACCAGAACTTTGTAGCTGGGTCCATTACAGCTTGAATAAATCCGTCCCTAAACTTTTAATCCTGATTGCTGCTCAACTTTTTGGCCGCTCTCATCAAAGATTGAGTCCACAAATCTTGGAGAAGTTTTCACATCGAGGGCCAGATTCAAAGCGGACCGAACTTCTTTATTGCAGCATCAAATGAAAACACGCAAGGACTTCACAGAGACGTGGTCAGGTCTTCAGACCTTTCAAACAAAACGTCCTCGTCACATCATCAACCGACCCTCCTGTCTGTTTCCTCCTCGAAGCGCTGACGCCTGCGGGCAGCGTTTCTGAAAAATCACAAGAAATTCATTTCCTCTCTGGATGGAAAATAACAAAAGCATTCCTCATGACAGGCCTCTCTTCCTGTCATCTGCAGGCCACAAGTCTACTGATCTATTATTAGACCCCCTCCCATCCTCCTCCTTTGGCTTTTTATCACAACCAGACTGAACAGAACTCTCATCAGGTGATTTCATTTACAAATCGCAGACACACAGGAAATCAGAGGGAAAAGGTGGAGACGTGGAACCAGATTCCTCCTCTTCTGATGCGATCTTCAGCAGATTATCTTCAATCTGAAGGAGATACGCATCAGTTGATGTTTCTGTTTGATAAAAGCCTCCAGTCCATTCAGAGAAGCACAGAAGGAGCTCTGTGTAGGAAGATTTCACTGCATTTACAGCAAGAAATCCTAAACGCTGAAAAGAACTTCACAGAACCTGCAATAAGGAGGCTCTTAACTGAAAAAAAATCTCATTTACTCCAGTTTTTACTCAAGTCTTTATTCTTTAGTATTATTATTAGGCGAACATAGTAGATCCTTTTTATGTCTCGTATTTACAAAGACTTCCAGATTCTTTTCTACAAAAAAACAAATATTGCTCATTAAAATATTACCTGTTAAATGTCTTGTGTAGCAGGTTAAATGTCACAATAAAATACTTTGGCATTGTTGTAGATGAGAAAATATTATTTTCTGAGAGTTTTATCAAATCCATCCAACGGTTCATGAGAAAGTTTGATCAAAGAGTGTCGACTCAACAGTTATTGGCTGTTTTGAAAAACAATCCGCCAATAAAACTGAAACAACTGAAGGACTTCATCTTTAGTTTGTGTAGTTTTACTGGACAAGCAGCACATGAAGTTCAGAATGTCAACTTTTTGTTGAATCAACTGAATTTTTATATGCAAACAATGCCCCATAATGCACTGCAATTAACCAAGTTTTGGAGTAAATTAATTTAACTTTTAGCTCATTTTGATAGCAAATAATATAATGTGTATAAGAAACTTTAGAAGAAGAAAAACTGTCCAAATGACTTTAAATGAACTTCAGCCTAAACAGAATCATGTGAGTTTAAAAAACCTAAATGAGCAGAAAACATTAAATCCTATAAACTGATGGAAAACTGCAGCAAAAACATAAACATGTAGGATTGTTTATAGTTGTATTTTTTTCATGTGGCTCATTTTCTTTAAATTGCGTCTTTGTGGTAAATCCTCCACTAATGTCGTCAGTTTGAAGTCATTAGAATTTTGCATTCCCTTTGATTCTTGATAACACATTTAGTTTTCTTGATCTGTGAGCAAAAAACTTTACATTTTATTGACTTAGTTTAGTTTTTCAGATATAATTTAGGTGACCGAACCTTTTTAACGAGTCAAATCGAAGCAAATGAAACTAATCAGATTGGAAGGAATCACCTAATTTGTTTGTGTGAAAAGTTAATGGACGTAAACAAGCCAAACGTAGATTTAGTATTCGTGTCCAAATGTGAAATTAACCGAGCTCATCTGCTCCAATTTAAACTCCTGCATCTGATAAACCCAATCTGTGTCTTTGATGGGGAATATTTGGTTCTGATGTTTGCAGGCAGAGTTTGTGTTAAACGACAGACGTGAAGTTTGCAGCTGAGACGGTCCATCACAGCCGTCGATCGTACACTAATATCTCGGGGCATCAGCAGCTTCTCCAGAAGCAGAACTAACAAGTTAAGCCCAAACATTGGGTCTTCATGGCAGTGGTGGGGGTTTTAATGAATGTGTGTTGGGGGGGGGGGGCATGCATACATCAAACAGAGACGGTCGGTCAATATTGGGGTATGGAAGATCAACACGCTTTCTTAAAGGAGAGGCTTATGCTCAAACATCACAGTGCCAGTTGCCGGGTCGGAGCATTTCCTGAGGCCCGGATCGCCATTTCTCATTTGTTGCATTAGCGGGAAAAGACGGCGTACAAATAAAATTTCCCTGAGCAAAGTGTGTGTGTGTGTGTGTGTGTGTGTGTGTGTGTGTGTGTGTGTGTGTGTGTGTGTGTGTGTGTGTGTGTGTGTGTGTGTGTGTGTGTGTGTGTGTGTGTGTGTGTGTGTGTGTGTGTGTATCCAAAACAAGGCTGTATGTAATTTTCAACACAGTGAGATGGCAAATGAAAATGTTGGAATGGAGGCAAATTATTGTTTTAAAAAACAAATTGATGTTTTAGAGGCTGAACTTAAACCATAAAGTGGAAACTTTCACATATTAGTCATTTATTTACTTATTCTACCTTTATGGGTCTGACATTTTCTAATTAAATCAATTAACCATTTAATTTGATAACATTTTAAAATTATATTTGTGTAGATATTTAAAACTTCATTGACTTGGTTTAAAATCCCGGACGAGCCCCCAATTATGTAACATTCTCAGGCTGATCTAGGAGGTAAAAGGGATTAACGTAGGTCTGGACAGAGAATGAAGAGGCAGGTTTAACTTGTTTATTTCTGCTTTTAGTTTACTGTTTTAAATGAAAAAGAGTGTTTAAACTTCAGGTTTAGCCAAGACCAAAATAACAAACAAAGCATCCTTAATTGGAAAAGACTTTAATTAATGTAACCACCACCAAAACAAAATATACAGAGCTGTATCTGACCACCTAACAATCGTCATAAACATGACATCAAAATGTTCACCTTAAACCAGTCAACTACTTAATCTGATCAAATATTTCACTATACATCAGCTAAAGTGATACCTTGGTATGATTCAGTGACTTGTTGAAATCCTGGACGAGCCCCCAATTCTGTTACATTCTCAGACTGGTATAGGAGGTAAAGGGGACTAACATAATTCAGGACAGAGACCAAGGAGCTATGTTTGTTTTATTTTTTTGCTTTTTATTTTATTTTTCCTGTTTCATTTTTTCTCTCAACAATAGTTTTGTTGAATTTCAACTATAAACAAACAGGATGAACACAGTTATGATTTAAACAACCAGCAGTAACCTTTGATAAAGAAACATGGCATGTACTGTATACAGAAACTTTGATGACATTATGCCTGACACTGGTCAGTCTTACAACTCCTAAATTTAACATGATGCTTGAAAATCTCCACTCAAAATGTACAAAGTTGGTGGATTAGCATGCTAAATGTAGTTCACACCCCTCCCCTAATAAAAAGCCCTAGACTCTAGGGCCTAGAGGATGGAGTCTGGGATTGGAGATTCACAAAATTATCTAGAAAAGAATAAAACACTTAGTTGGAACTTGCAGCAAATTTTTAGAAGTAAAGTTTATTTGAAACCCTCAAAATAAAAGAAAGGCTTGTCTTCTGTCTAAAACGATAACAATTTCCACCATCAGGTTTTCTAACGGATGCAGAGAAATGATCTTATAGTAGAAATCACAGCAGAGACCAGATAGGAAATATGTCTTGGAGAACATTACAAGTCCACTGGTATAAAAAACCATCCCGTCTGTGCTCACAGTGACACCTACGACCACTGCATGTGGTCTGGCCACAAAATACTACACTAGTGGGCAAATATAGCACTAAGCGGAGAGTATTTTTGGTCCTGGGTGCGATGAGATTTTCTCAGTTTTTCTCGTTCAGGATGCAAATGGCTGCTCAGGACAGGAGCTCATCTTTCACCTTGTTTCATTACTGTAATGGCCTTTTGACAACTAATGAGATCAGTTTGATGCATGCCTTCACTGTAAATCAGATGTAGACTGATGGTTTCTTTTAAAGGGAGAATGCAACACAAATTCATCATTCTGCAAAAGTTACTGTAAAGGAAATAAACATCCCAAACACCTGAAAGCAGGAAGGTGTTAGAATTAGTGACAGAAGCTGCAAACAGATTCAGCTAATGAGTCACATAATTCATCTGATGTCACTTTAATTAGTGTTCTACAAGAATTTACTGGAAATTCAACAACATCACAAAGGGAGCAAGAAAAATATGTTAAATCTAAATTTTCACTGCTTTACTACTTGTTTTTAGTTCAACTATGTTCAAAGGAATGTATGCAACTATTTATTCAGGCATAAAAAGGCCCTAGCTAAAGGGGTGAGCTTGTTTGGTGTTGATGCATAATAGAACACTTGGCAAAGGACCCATTTTAAGAAGTTGTTTCAATTTCTTTAATGTGTGAAAAATTTAAAATTGGATTTAGCACCAACAAGGATACTTATTTTTTATATGTGCTTGTTTACTAAATGAATTACTTTATTAAACTGTGTATCCACTGGAGACAGATTTTAAAGCTGCACAAATCCTAATATAGGTTGGGTCATTTAGAAGGCCTTGCCTCGCCTTCTCCCACTTTTCTGGTTCCGGGTTGCGGGGGCAAAATCCCAACTAGGGAATCCCAGAACGCCCTCTCCCTAGCCACCTCCACCAGCTCCTCTGGCAGGACCCCAAGGCGTTCCTGGGCCAGATGTACTCCCTGCAGTTTGTCCTGGGTCGCCTTGAGGGCCTCCTGGACATGCCTGAAACACCTCCCCAGGGAGGCGTCCAGAACGCATCCTAACAAGATGCCCAAACCACTTCAACTAGCTCCTCGAGATATGGAGGAGCAGAGGTTCTATTCCAAGTCCCTACAGAATGTCTGAGCTCCTTACCCTATCTCTAAGGCTGAGCCCGGTCATCCTTAAACCACCACCTTACCGTGGTGGAGGAGTTTGAGCACTTTGTGCCCCTGGTAGGGTATCCCATGGCAAATTGGTCCTAGGTGAAGAGTGAGACAAAGAGCTCAGAAGACCCTTCATGGAGATAAAAGTCACAGCGTCCGAGTACCCGGCCTAGAGGGTAACCAGGGTCCAACCCTGGAGCCAGGGTTGGGGTCCATGAGTGGGGCTCAGCCCAAACCAGATACATGGCCTCATCCTACTGTGACACCACCACCTGCAGGGGAAACGTGAAGGTTCTGGTGCTTTGTGGATCGGGTTGCAGACCGAGGCAGGAGCTTTGGCGGTCCGATCAGCGAACACAAAAACTGGTCGTTTAGAAGGATTAGAGAAAGTGACAGAACTACCAAAGTCCAAAGAAAAACTTTTAAAATATTTTAGAAAAACTGGAGAACTACTAACAAAGACCACTTCAGATGGATACAAGAAAGACTTGAAAAATTACAAAATTCTGGGTGGTATAAAACCTTGGCACATTTTTACATAAGAAAATATCTATACACCCAAGGAAACAAAAGAGAAAAAAATGCAGATATAGAAGGGACATAAATGTATAGAAGGAACAATGGTAAGAAAGGTATTTACATTATCAAATGTACTTGTATTATCAATATTTTACTTGTATATTTTGTTTTTAGGGGAACTTTATGACACATGTCCAAGGGCTACAGATTAGATAAAAGGTTGTTTATCTGTCCCTTCATATAAACTAATAAAGTAGACTAAAAATGGAAAGAGAGTGAAGAAATAAAATTACACAATTATTAGATCTGATCAAACAAGAAATGAAATAAGACAAGACAAGCTATTAAATCAGAGCAATTTATCACCACGACATCTAAACAAGAAAACAGAGACACAAAGACACCAAAGAAACCCCACACCGAAATGATCACAGAAAGCATTTTAAAAAGCACACTAATAAACAGACTCAGTGCCAACAAAGAAAAACTAAAGTAGCACAACTTCTCAGGCCAAAAAGTCATGGAATTAACCAAAGTGTAAAAAAATGGACAAATGAAACTACAACTCTGTATTTTTGGCTAGTTTTTAAGCATTGTGGTAACTCCTATCCCACACTTCAGTTAGCTCTAACCCTACTTCTTTGTATGTTCTTGCCAAAGGCTATGGATTTTTGAGAAATCTGGTACAACAGGCAGGGTATTATAAGTATTAGGACTTGGA
This sequence comes from Callopanchax toddi, assembly GCA_006937965.1. Lineage (NCBI taxonomy): Eukaryota > Metazoa > Chordata > Actinopteri > Cyprinodontiformes > Nothobranchiidae > Callopanchax > Callopanchax toddi. The sequence goes on from SSNR01000014.1 coordinate 5,045,463, forward strand.
AAGGAACTCACAAATCAATGTATTGTCACTGTATAAAGTATCTTAAGAGTCTCAAGAACCAATACACTTTCTAGGTTGCTGTGTGAAATGAAATTTGTCATTATTTGGTACAGTGAAATTCAATTAGGTTTTTCTCAGACAAAGAAATGTTAGGAGACAGTACTGTGCTGTGAAAAAGTATTTGCCCCCTTACAGATTTCTATAGTTTTCTCTAACTTGTGACCACTTTAATGGAATATTTTCCATCCCTTGTTTTTAAGTGTGATGGAAAAGTTAATGACCTGTCACTTTGACTTTGGGGCGACATGTAGCTCAGTAGGTAGAGTGGCTGTCTGGCAACCGGAGGGTTGTTGGTTTGATCCCAGCTCCAGCTGGGTTACATTGTCGTTGTGTCCTTGGGAAAGACACTACTGGTGGTGGTTGGAGGGACTTGGTGGGCACCGGTGCATGGTATCCCCGCCTCTGTCAGTGTGCCCCAGGGCAGCTGAGGCTACAATGTAGCTGATCACCACCAGTGTGTGAATGGGTGAATGTTTGTGTTGTACAGCACTTTGGGGAGTGTAGAACACTCTAGAGCACTCTACCATGGAGGACATTTTTCTCTCATCTCTTTCTTATTTCTGAGTTAACACCTCTGACCCTAACTTTAACCAAATGAGGCCTGCAATGCCTTAGATGTTGTTCTAGGTTGTTTTGTTCTAGAATTGTTTTAGAACAGTTTTTGCTTTTTGAGATCTTTTAGCCTCCTTCATGTTGTCGGACAGGTTGTATTGAAGTGATTTCTTTATACCACAGGTCTGGCAGTAATCAGGTCTGGGTGTGGCTGGTGGAACTCAAGTCAGCTTTATAAATAATGTGGGGAATCACAATTAATTCATGATTTAACAAGGGGGTAATTACTTTCTCACGTAGGGTGAGGTTGATTTGGATAACTTTTTTCTTTTAATAAATGAAATCATCATTGAAAGCTGCCTTTTATATTTACTCAGGTTATCTTTGTCTGAAACTCTAATTTATTTGAGGACCTGAAACCATTAAGTCTAACGAGTCAAAAACTGAAGGAATCTGGTGGTGACTTGTACCGAGAGCAGTTTACAAACCTCTGACTCTCTTTTCTGCCTCGGTTTTCTAACCTTCCTGTTCATCACTTGTTCCTTGGCTTTCAGCTTTGCTTGAGTGAAGAAAAGAGCTGAAGATTCATGCTGGTTCGAGCTCCGCTGCCCATTTGAAAGGCAACATCAATGAAACGCTCTCCCTCCACCTCTCCCTCTTGTCATGCCAAATTGTGTTTTACAGCATCTGTTCATTATAGATGGCCGACATGATGGATATGGTCATAATATTAATGTAAGACTGACACGGCGGACATGAATCATGGCCGACTTTATTTCAAAGCCAGAGCTTCATTGGCCCACCACTAAAAAGTGATATATAAATGTCAGTGAATGGTGATCGTAAAGCACCATGGAGTACGTTTGATGGTGCGTTTTCACTGTTATCAACCCGTTGTTATCTACTAATATCTTCATGTGATGGTCTAAGTGTATCCAGGTGCTCTTTACCTTCGTCTGGTCAGGTGTTTGTTTTCAGGATGATAAAACAGCAGTAAACACTTAAAGAAGGATGTTATCAAATGCAGCGTCAGCCTTTGGGTCTGGGAGTCCAAAAGTGACTTTAAATTGAAAGTCTTTCATCAAACTGAGACTTCATTTCCCATATTCATGTGGAAATATGACAAGGAGTCATCCATCTTTTTATCATACTCTGGCTTTTATTTTATTAAAACAGAAAACAAAAAGATGAGGTGGAAGGTTTAAAACATTTTAGTTTACAAACTGTTTAAATAATCAATCAGAATCACCCTAATTTACCTTTTTTTTTAGCTGTCCTCTTTGTTTTAGGTTGTAAAACGTGTTATTTACAGTCAGTGGTGATTGTAAGGGGGGCGTCATTTATTAGAAAGAAGCAAAGTCTGTCGTTTGTGGGCAAAATAACTTCATTTATTATTTCCTGTTTGTTGTTTTTTTAACATTTGTTAACTTTCCATTTAGCTCTTTGAAACTTTTGTCTGTTTTGGTGAATTTCTGTGATTTTTAATGATCATTTAGAACATTTTCTTTACCATTTTCAAAGTGTCCTAGTTTGTGTCGCTATCAGTTTTCCTTTTTAATACATTGTTTCCCACTTTTATCACATCTTATTAAAGTTTTTTTGTGGCCTAACAATTTAATGATACAAAATCTGAAAAGAAAAAGAATTCTAGGAATCTACACACACACACACTGGGGTGCACACAATATTTTCATTGAGGTACTCAAGGGAAAACCTGCATGAACACATAAGTTCTATCGGGGAAGCAAATTAGCGACGCACACTTAGGTGTTGCAACAAAGAGAGTCCCCAAACATAGTTCCACATGACAGCACTGGTCCACAAACTCACATTCGGGCAGAGGGATCACATGCACACATGATATCTGGGGTGTGCATGCGCACTGGCGCACCAGTTATGTGCACATCTGTTTATATGTATATAATGTGTATGTATAGTGACAGTTTGACCATAATGACTTTATTTTGTTCTTTAAAATCAAATAACACTGATTAAATAAGAGTAGTAATCCAGTTCTTGCAGCAATAGATTTATAGATTTTCTTCAGGCCAACAGAAAATATCATAGACTTATAGAAATAGATGAGAGGCCCCTCCTCTTCTTTCCTGCCAGAATATTAAACTTAGATCATCTGATAAATGATGGAGCTATTTTGGTTTTGAATCTTGAAGATTACTTTTTGTACAATGTATTTACGATTTGTTAGGTCATGAAGTTTGTGTTGTGAATGACTCTGAGCTTTGACTGTCATTTTTCTTTGGCAGCCATCTTGAATTAGCCAATCTCCAAGATTAATTAATCGTACAGGTACATCTAAAAAAGATTAGAATATTTCAGTACTTTTTGTCACGCCTTCCAGAAAATGAACCCATACATTGATATGTCATATACTGCGTAAATTTTTTTCAAGCTTTATTTCTAGTCATTTTGATGATTATGGCTACGGATAATAAAAACCGGCAGCAGGACTTAGCACCTGCCTACACTGCCAGAGGTATCAAAAGCTGCTTCCATGACCTCATGGTGTTACTGAGCTCTGATTGGTCAGCAGACTGTCCTGACCTGAACCCCATAGAGACTCTATGGGAGATTGTCAAGAGGAAATAAGAGACACTAGACCCAACAATTCAGATGACCTGAAGGCTGCTATCAAAGCAACCTGGGCTTTCATTACATGTCAGCAGCTCCACAGGCTGATCGTTTCCATGCCAACAAGCATTGATGCAGAAATTCATGCAAAAGGAGGCCGAATCAAGTATCGAACCTGACATTTCTGCTTTAAAACATTTTTTTTTTATTTCTCTTAAGTAATATTCAAATTTATCAAGATGCTGATTTTTGAGTTTTCATTGTCTGTAGCCCTAACCATCAAAATTACAATAAATAATGGCATGAATTATTTTACTTTAATAAATATGAGTTTTACTTTCTGAAACAAGTGACAAAAATATTGAACTTTTTTACAATATTCACATTTGATTAGATTTACCTGTTGATGATTCACTGATCGATTTCAAAGAGTTTCACTAAAATCCGTCCAGTGGTTCATGAGACATTTTGCTAACAGACCAACATCCAGCAGATTTCTAAAATAATCCAAACCTTCAGAGTTTGTAATGTCATCTAGTGATATGCTAACCCTTAGCTTGTTATCTCTTGATCTTTAAGCTCATTTATCACCGCTGATTTAATCAATCTGAATCTTAAAATCAGCAGATTTAGAATGTTTGATTAAATATTGAGATGAGGAACTGGACCATGTGAAGAGTGGGTTTTATTCAATAAATGTACAGATATGAGTTACTGGAGTTTGACCATGAAAACCAGTATGTTTATGCATTTAGCAGACGTTTTTATCCAGTAAACATGGTCTTCCTCCTCCTCTTCCTCTAACATCTGGTGATGTTTTATCAGCAGAGCGGGTCCATCTCTACAGCTGCTGTAAAGTCTGACTTGTTTTCTGTCTGGGGACTGTGTTTGCTCTTTGTTTCAGATAAACTGGTCTAAGATCTGATTTTTAAAATATTTATAGTCGGATTTTGAAACATTTTTACAAATTAATTTCTGTTAATTTAATGCTTTTCGTTTTTCTCGTGACCTTAGGGCTTCCTTTAATGGTTATTGGCAACAGAAGGAAGAGGTTTTGCAGAAACAAAGGTATTTAAATAATCACTGTTCTTTCTTTTGCAGACAGACTGCAAGAGTTTTGGCTTTTTAGTCAAAATCGTTTGAGAAACAGTTCGTCAAACACGTACGTCAGACAGAAATGTTCATGACATTTGAACCTTTTCTTTATTGAAACTGATCAGGTCAGCAACCTATTGAATAAAAAAGCCTGAAAACAAAATTTACCTCAAAATTAAGGTCAAAAAGTGACTAATAGGTCAGTTAAACAAGCAGAAATTATTCTATAATTGACAAATATTTTCTGTAAAGTATACATTTTTAACATTTCTGTCCATTTTAATGCGATAACTTTGAAATAAGATATTTCTATGGATTTTTAAAACCTCTCTTCTGCTCTAAACTGTGACACGTTCATTGCTGTAGTCTCACCTTTAAGCCAGAGCCTTGCCAGCGACGCTGCTGACGGGAGTTTGGAGGCGAGCGTGCAGTTGAACCTTTAGAGGACTCTCCACCCTCCCGTAATGACAGATCTGAGAAAATCAGACCCATATGGTCACCTTTACACCTCCCAGTACCTGCTTCCATGTGGAGGTTGTGGTAAAATTCTGGTGGTGGTTTATGTTTGGTGTGATTGGCTGATTATGACATGATGATGTCACTGTTAGATATATACTGTATGTGTGTTTGTGTGATTCCCTCCGTCCTGTCACCCTCTGTGGATAAAAACAATCCTCATCTAATATTTTTCCAGCTAATGTAAATTACGACTGGGTGTTGGTATGTAGTCTGTAATTACACATCACCCTCCTTCCTCCTCCTCCTCCTCCCTCCTCCTCCTCGTTTTGGTTAGTGGAGCCTCTGTTCAGGCCTCTCCTTCTCCTCCGTGATGCTGCTGCTTCCAGCTCGTCCTGTTTGGAAGACGACTGCTGCACCCTGCAGTTAGAAAACCGCCTCTCGCCGCCTCAAAACTCTGCTGTTTCACATCTCACACAGAATCCATCATAAAGGCGGCTGCTGTGGCTTCTACGCCGAAATAAAAACAAGAAAAAATTCCTGAATTTTTGATTAGATCAACAGCGTTTTCCAGTGAATCTTTTCTCTTAAACGCGGACGCGAATACACACAGAGACGCTGTTGTTCTGCAGCTTTAAACTGCTTCCAAGTCTTAAATAATTTCTGGTTTCGGTGGAGAGTTTTAGTGTCCGATGATGGTCTAAATTAAATATCAAATGCTTCTTTCCCTTAATGAGGAGGAATATCTGGAGGGAAACTGCGAATGCTCTGAATATTTGGCTGGGATTTAATCAGATTTGACTGTGGAGTCACCTCAAAGGCTCATTTTGGTCAAAATAGATGTGGTGTTTCTGTCTGCAGTTAGGGTCATTATCATGCTCTCATGTCAGGGAGGCATTAAGGATTCTTTGACTTTATAATTAAATCCAAAACTTCAGTACAAAGGCAGAAACGAGAAATCAACACAAATGTCTGATCATCTGGTTATTTACTATTTAAAATGCAGCTTAATTCACCTTCCAGCTGTTTTCATTTTAGTCATTTCATGGTGATATTTTTTACATTATCAGTTTATGTCTCTGTAAATTTGCCTTATCTCTTTTTATGAAATGATGAAGTTAAAATGACAAAAGTCTTAAACTGACTACATCTGACTGACTTCCTTAAACTGACAATATTATTAATTTATGCATTTGTTCACTGGAATTTAGAGAAAAAAAGAACTAAACCTTTTACAGGTTTAAACACATGATTATTGCAGAATATTAGGAACTTATTGGATTTTTATCCTACTGAATAAATGGATCTGGAGGAGGCGTCAAAATCTAGAAAAAGCAAAATGGATAAATTCTCTTAAAATTGCAAGAAATAAGTAAAAATGTCCACAATTAAAGGTGTGTATTTACAAGAATAGAGCTGTGATATTCTCTGAATTTCTTTCTTTATGTCCAAACTTTTATAAAATCATAAATTTAGTAGTAATTTACTGGGAGATTTATGGAATTTATTAAATGCTGAAGGAAAAAAGGTAAAAATTGTCAGATTAGATTTAAAAAATACCAAAACGCCTGCGTTTTCTCTAAAGCAAAATTGGAAAATTTATGAGGAGAAATAAATCCATGAAACATAAATGAAAACTTATTTTGTGGTGTAAAACTACCCAGAAATTGGCTTTTACTTTGAAAGGGTCTCGTATGGGATGATACATTTTTATTGAGCACAAAAAAGAGAGGACCATCCCTTTTTTGTTGTTGTTGTAATTTCACAACTTTTAATCTTGAATTTTTTTTTTTTTTTGTCTTTTTTTATTCCTGCAAATTTAGAATTTAACGATCTTGGAATTTTTAATATTTATTTTCGGTTTGGGCCTTTTTTGACACAATAAGTGTCAGAAAATATTATTTTCTTCACCTAAAGTCATGTAAAAATATTCCAATCACAGAAAAATCTAGGGGTTTTTTGTTGCTAAAAGTATATGACAGTTATCTTAGATTCTGTTAATTTTCACAGATTGTTATTTTAAAAAATCCCCACAGCTTTTTTCATCTCATTTGTTCCTAATGAGCCACCATACATCATCCACTGCAGTGTGTTTCATATTTTCTGTAGATAGTCACTCATACATGAGTAATTAGAGTTCATTTAAATATGAATTCTTGTTGGAAAAGCAACATGTTTCCTCCTGATGTTTCTCAGGTGTGATCAAACTGAACCTGACTGGTAACGAAGCAGACGAGCCAGAGCCCAAACAGCCGGACCGGTCCGTCTGTACAGTCTGGATCTTCTCCCAGCAGTGGCAGCATCAACAAGGGGCTTTGGATTGTAAATCCCACTTGAGGTAGTTGAACCCCCCCTTCTCTCTCTCACACACACACACACACCCTACACACACACTACACACTACACACACACTCCTCCTGACAGCCAAGTCTGCTCTGAACAGCATCTCCAGCGCTTTAATTGTGCTGTTTCACCATCAAAATGTAAACAGAACCGAGGAAGAAGCAGCATTAATTACTCCAAAAATCCTGAACCGGAATATTTATTTTTTCTGTGTCTGAGTGAAGCTGTGACCTTAACGACGACTAGTGTTGTTTTTCCTCAACTCTTAGTTATAAAAGATGTATTTTAAAAAGTAGATGGATGAATAAATCAGAGTTTAACCTGTAAAAAAGTCAAACATAAATGAAACGTGTAAATTGTGGGATGTGATGAGCTGTTTGTCCGGTCCTGCATCAGGATTAAAGATGCAAAATAAATACAGGAAATTAAATGCATTCCATTGATGGAAAATACATACACAAATATAATAAATGTGTATAAATAAACAGGTTATCAAATATTTGACTTTTTTGTTGTTTTTCAGTATTTCTAAATTTTCCATATCTTTAGCGTGTTTGTTTTTTTTTTTCAACTAGGCTGTTTAACCTTAAATTATGTTTATTTTTAATATCTTATGTTTATTTGACTGATTTAATAAGATTAGGTTATTTGCTGAAATCAAGTGAGCTTTTAAGATTTCCCATCTTTAATTTGGAGATGAATACATTAACAGTACATATAGCAGGATGCTTGTCTCATAAAAGTACATTTTACTCTCATGTAACCAGTTACAACCTTTAAACATCTTTAAAATCACACAAACATTCAGTCATTTTCTAGGATTTCTAACACCTTAACCAATTTTAGCTCAATAACCTTTCTGTTTATTGCTTCGTCGTCTATTTAAAATACTTCACAAAGCCTGATTAAAGTGTGTAACAGAATCAAAACGTCATTTAGGAATAGTTTCCACAATTACTCAAAGTTTTTGCTCTAGATTTCTCACTCAAGTCACACTTCGCTCATGAGTTGCAGGATATTTGATAAAGTTATAAAAAATCTCTCAAAACAGTTGCTAAGTCGTTGCGGGGCATCTGGAACTTGTCTCGAAATGTTCTCCATTTTGTTTCTGAGAGTCAGGAATTGCAGTAAATGTGGGACGGCTTTGAGACCGTTGGGACTGATTAAAGACGTGGAAGAGCTCAACAAATCGTAAATAAAATGATGACATTCATTGAAATCAGTGGTTTTTCTTACATATCACAGGGTTCTTATAGGTGCTCCAAATCCTTGAAAGTCCTTGAATTTTTAGGTGGTTTGTTCAAGGCCTTGAAAGTCTTTGATTTTTTAATAAAGTGCTTGAAATTAGAGATGCACCAAAAAGTCAGTAGGTGATCAGAATCAGCCGACATTCATCAGTTTGATCAGTGATCAGCCAATCTGAGACTCAGAACGTTGGATTTATTACTTTTATCGGTCAGTGAATGCACCGTCGCCAGAGTCTGACGTTGCTAATTCCTGCTAGCAGGTCTTCTATGTGAAATTTTTGACTTCTAGAATCATCATTTTTACATGACTCAGCATTAACTAAAACATATTCTGGCAATTGTAGCTCTATAAAAAAATGAAAATGACAAATCAGTATCTGCAGTTCAGGGCTGCAAAAAGTCAGTGATCTATATTGGCTCTCAGAACCAGAGTCAGTGCATCTATTTATCAAACTAACAAAATACGTTGGTTTTGGCAACAAAGTGAGATAAACATGTTGAGTAAATATCTACTGTTCATGACATCACCAAGGGGAGGTGCTAGGAAATCTTGAAAAATCACATTAAAAGTGGTTGAGTTTGGATTGTGAGAACCCTAATGTCAATAAAAATAACAACAAAGAAATAAATCATGACTTTAACAGAACCTGTCAGTCAAACTCCACAGACTATATTTAGATCAAAACATTAAAGTAGTTTTTATTTCCTGTTAGAAAAGAAGGAAGAAGAGTCGAGCCCTGCTCAGTTTAACTCCTCATCAGATGTAAAGTTTTTCATTTTTAAAATAAAATACAACTATTATATCACCCACAATAAAATATTTAACACATACTCATTTATTAGTGCGTTTTTTATATTTTACATTTTATTATTACACGTCTTTTCAAATCATCTTTATAATTCTACAGTTTCACTCCACAGACTGATGTGTATTCTTCTTCTTTTTGTACAAACTTTATTTATCATGAATTGTAATCAGTTCAAGGTAAACTGAGACACTTTGTGGCTAAATTGCAACAAGAAAAAAGTAAAAGCTACTGAAAATCAGCATATTTTCTCTAATTTAGTGTCTCCAACCAGTTAACAGTCAGAGTGAGACACTTGTTTTACACGCATACCAGACGATAAAGATTTAAAAAGCAGAACTCATACATTTTTATGCCTCAAAACAATAAATCACATCACTTATATCAGAACCTATTCGCCCGCCTTCCTTCAGGCAGACTGTTGAACAGCCTCAAAGCCTGGACAGCAAGGCGGAGCAGCTCTGCAGCAGGAAGGCTCATGAATCATGATTTTAAATGTTTATTAATGACTTTATGTCATTTATTTAATTTAGATCACTGATTTCATCCTCAGATGTCTCTAAGATCATAATAAATGTCAATAAATCAACCTGAAATCTCCACCAAACTTACAGTTAAATAACACAAATAAAACCATGATTTCTACTAAAATATCTTTTACTATGTACTTATTTTATAATGAAGCTTTCATGATACAATGAGACACTTTTCAACTGGTTTTTGCGTCATAACGCTGCAGACAGTCACATTGTTCAGCCTTTACTCAAACATTTAATGTAACTTATCATACATATGCATTTTTGTCTAAATGTTTATCAGCACATGGACATCATTTTTCAGTTTTGACTCCTGCAGATTTTACTATCTAAAACAATGTTACACTATATTAAATGGTTACTGGATTTTGTTTTTACATGTAGATCATCAAAAATGATCAATAATACTTTACGATAAATCACGTGTTTTACTCTCAGCACAGCTGCAGATCTGATGGACGTTAGTTTTCCTGAAGTTTTAAACACGTTTACGTGATTAAAAGCTAAAGGTATTATTCATTATTTGAATTTTTCCAGCGTAGTCTTGACTTGAAAGGTTCAAACCTTCAATTTATAAACGGTTTCTCCTCTAAAACTGTCCTAAAAAGGCTGCGTTTGTTGAGATTTAAAGCAGGATTTCTTTTAAAAAATGCTATGGAACTAATAAAGTGAACAAACTTCCAAAATAAAAGCTTTAAATCTCTAAAATCTGCTCTTATTTTGTTAATTCATGCGGGGATACCTCACTTCTCTTCTCCTGAAGCCTTAAAGAGTTTCCTGAAATCACCTGTCACATGTCGGAGTGTGAAGTTTCAGACTAAAGCCTGAGGAATATCTGATTGTGCTGAAGTTTAGGTCTAATCCAGCCTTAGTGTCTGAGCACTGTTCTGCAAGCCAAATGTACTTGAGGGAAGAAAAAGAAGAGGGGGTGAAAGTTGAAGCTTCGAATGGAGATAGTTGGACTTATCTGCAGCTACCTTAAGTGAAGCCGTTTGGAGATAGACGGCGTAAATAGAAATCAGCCAGAAAACAGCGATTGTCTTCCTGCTCTGCCTCCCTCGCTGTAATCTGATTGGACACGTTCCCTCGAATCGAGGGCAACGCCAAAACAAAAGATCACCAATCAGATAGACGGGGCTCCCACTGAAGTTCCTGGCATGCTATGAATGCTTTGCCCTCTCATGTGCGCTCGTATCTCGCGGTGAGATTCCCCGTGTCGCTTTTATGTGTTAATCGTCACCGCTCAGTGAGACTATTGTGCTGCCTGCATCGCCGGGGGAGGAAACCGCCAAAATAAAAGGAGAGGAGTTTATATCAGGAACGAACGACTGCCAGAACTGTTTCACACGAGCTGAGAATCTCCTCATCCCCCCGTTGACGAAGGTCCAAGAGTGCAATGTGGTGCTCTGCCACCTCAGACGTCTCTAATTGGTGGGAAAGAAAATTCAGAGCAAATAAAGAATTCAAGTCAAACGGAGCCGAGATGCAATTATCACCTGAATCACCTCTGAGTTAATCTGCTTTAGATGTCGTACATCTGAGCTCTGAATCTCTCCAACGTTAAATATCGAGGACATCTTAAATCTGTTGGGTTAAAGACATCGGTGTGATGAAATATCCGTTTGTTTTCTACACCCGCTTGTTCCTATTCAGGGTCGCAGAGGAGCGGATGGTGATGAAACTACTAGTGCAAAGATGGCATCTTGATTTTGAATGTTTGATTTAATTTAGAGAAAATGAAACCAGAAGCTAGAGTGGGATGTGAGGAGCGCTCATCTCTAAATGCAAAGACTCAATCTGAAGTATAAAAAATGCTGGAAACAGGTATAAATATATTTAGAAGAGTCAAAATGTTGAAATGTTTGGAAAAAGTCTAAAATGTATTTTCTAAAAACATAAAAATGCTAAGAATGTCAGAATAGTTTTCAGCGGAAGAGATCTAAATGTATTCAAATGTTTTTTTTTTTTTTTCAACCTTGACAATAGATTTCTCAGTTTATTTTTCCCCTCACAAAAGTAGAAAATATACATAAAATAAAATATTCATACTAGTTTTAATCTAATTAGTAATTGCTGAGTGTAAATGAATGATCTTTTTAAATAAATAGCTAAAATCGTAGCTTGTTGTTACCAAATACATTTATGTAACTGTTAAATGACAGAGTATCAGGATCCTTTTTACCCTTAAATGGTTTTCATACCTTCAGGGATCCGTTGTTGTTGTGGGTTCTCAGCCATACAGGACGTGTCAAACCAAAGAGTTTCACGTCTCGTTTGAACGCTTAGTATTAGCGAACATTTATTTAATTTTAACCGTATCCTGGTCAGATCTGACTCATCACCTGGATGAGTGGATATTTGATAAAATGGTGTGATTAGTTATTTTTTAAAGTATTAGATCAAGAAACCAAACCAGCTCTTGTTTATTCAGTAGCTGATCTAAATGGTGACTGACCCATAAAAGCTGCAGCCAGCTGTAGTTCTTTATAGACATTTTATCATCCTAGATATACATTTTTGAGTAAATTTTTAATATTGCAGCCTTATAGAGCATTGACCATTGGTGAAATGAAGACTTCGTGTGTCCAAAGAGCAATTGTGTGGTTTCTAATGCTGGTTGTTGGGTCAGCTAAGTTCCTGTTTGTGTTCTGAATGTAACTAGAGATTAAAGCGCTTTGAGAGCTCCTCAGTTCCTGGAGAAACCCTACCACTGTTTAGTGTGAATGGAGCTTTTGTTGGTCAACACAGAGAGGAAAAGATGAGAAACTGATCTGAAACAGTTGGGACAACATTGTTGTCACAATCAGAGACATCAAGTTCCAATGTCCTTGTTCCGTTCTGCAGTTGTTAAGGCGGTCGTTGCTAGCTGCCATCACAAGGTTACCAGTCATGGTGGTAACCCCCAAAGCCGCTGGACACCAGAGGTTAGGGGAGCCGTCAGAGGCCTACAGGGCCTGGTTGGTCTGTGGGTCTCCAGAAGCAGCAGACAGGGCCAAGCGGGGTGCAGCAGTGACAGTGACCGAGGCAAAATCTGAGGTTAGAGAGGAGTTTGGAGAGCTCATGGAGAAAGTAAGGGAAAGAGGAAGGGGGAGTGTCAGATCTAGATGAACCTCAGATAGAGGAGGACCAATGTGGTTTTCGTCCTGGTCGTGGAACTGTGGACCAGCTGTTTACTCTCTAGGGTGATGGAGGGGTCATGGGAGTTTGCCCAACCAATCCACATGTGCTTTACGGACTTGGAGAAGGCTGATGGCCGTATCTTTAGGGGCACCCTGTGGGGGGCGCTTCAGGAGTATGGGCTGAATGGCCCATTGTTGAGGAACATTCAGTCAGTCAGACCTGTTCCCGGTGAGAGTTGGACTCCACCAGGGCTGCCCTTTGGCACCGGTTCTGTTCATAACTTGGAGTGTCGAGTTCAAGCTTTCTGATGAGCAATATTTGGACATATTTTAGTGTTCTACTGGTTCAGTGCGAGAAAACCTACGTTTAAGCAGGAATGTTCTGAATTTTAAATGTTAAAAAGTTAGTTAGATGTCTTAAATTTAACTCTTTTTTGGTGTTTTAAAGTTAGAAATGATAACAGAGGTTTTAAGGTCAGACAATAAACAAGTTCTCCTCTTTAAAACCAAATATGCCATACACTTCTCTCTTGTTGAATCACGGTTTGATGCTGCGTTTATGGTATTTGCATATCAGGAACTTTCTGTTTTCATTAAACTTTTAGATCTTCCATATTTTTCCAGACATAAACCCGTTTCCCTGGGGTGTTTACATTTATCAGAGCATTTTGTTCTGATACCACAACATATTAACAAATTTATGACATGATTTAATCATGCTTGTGGATGTTTAGTTAGAACTTATGGTTGTAGTTTTAGTGGTTGCTGGTTTAGTCATGATTAACAATTTAAACCATCATAAATGAAAGCACAAACAAAGAAGCTGAAGTTGGAATTGATTCTTATTTTCAGATTTTCTCTGAATAAAGGTGGATGTTTGACATTAGCGTCGTCGCTAATCGCCGCTTCATTGTGTCAAATACAAAATTAGGATTTAAAGAGACGCTGTGAGCAGCTTTCAGCTGAATTCAGTTTGATGATCTGAGGTTTAACACCAGATGAAGATTAGCTTCACGGTGTGTGATTGTGATGATGAAGATGAGTTTACAGTGTGAAGAGCTTTAAGAAAAAAACACAGAAAATCTGCTCCGTCACAGCTCTGCTCTGACTGCTGTGTGTGTGTGTGAAGCAGATGCCTTTCTGCTGATCTCAGTCCACATCCATTCGTTGGCAGCTCAGATCCTCCCGAAGAGGACCGTCTGGGGCGAGCCGCGACCCTCCGCAGGTCGGGAGGCGCCTGAACTCGTCTCACAGGTCGAGCGACGCCTGATGAAGAACATCTGCCCGCAAAAGACTCACAAGCTGCCGCAGAAACCACGACAACAACAGTGGGGTTGTGTTTCTGCTGCCACACTGTCACCAGCAGTGAGGGTGTGTTGGGACGCAGCCCACTTCTGTGTGACCTGTTGAGCTTCAAACAATAAATTCAACAGAGTGGAATGTAAATTTGATGAAAAATACAAAACATAGGTCAAAAATACACTCTGATTATAACTTTGAAAGTTGAAGTCGAAATAAAAATGTCAAAAAAACATCAATAATTTGAAAATAAATGCATAAAATGTAAATGAAAGTCAAAATACCACAATGAATTCATACAAAAACACTAAATAATAATCAAAATGATGTATTTTTGCTTTCAGATGAAACAAATTGACACTTTTCCCCCAAGCTTTTAACTCTAAATGCTGCAGATTCGTTTCTAACAAACAGAACTTTAACCTCCAGCTTGGAAACACCAAAATGTTTTGGAGAGGAGTTAAAAAGTGGGTTTGCTGCAACACAACAGAGAGGATTTCAAAAGGGTTTAAAGGTTGTGTGGAAAGCGCGGCTCGTTAAGACTCAAACTGCAAGCGGCTCGTTTGCAGAGACGAGTGTTTGTGAGGTCAAAGGTCGCCGCAGAAACGTTTCATGGAGAAGTACCTTCGACGCACTCGGAGGCTTTAATGGTCAAACAGATGCAGGATTCCAGCCGCGTTTGATGATCTCAGACAGATTCTGTATCATCTATCAGCTCAGAGGGGAGGAGGGGGGGCAGCAGAACAGAAGTTCGCCACTGTACCGAGCAGTTATTCCATCGACGTGGGAAGACTCGGGAAGCGAGCTGCTTTCACTCGTGCGTGTCGAGTCCTTCTGTTGGCGCGAGAATCCAAAACAGTTTTGGATTTTGAGAAAAACGGGGGCAGCTGGCGTTCCCACAGCCGTGCTGGAATTAGCAGCTTACGCTTGGAAACCCTATCTGCTCTGCACCTGGGCGAAGGCGGACCTGCACCTCGGACTCGTCACGGCGTCTTCTAGCTGCTGAGACACGAAACGTGTTCCCTAAATGCTCAAAGGGAAACCTCCAGTTGTGTTTCGTCACAGGCTGGTGGAAGTTTGTCGAGTCCCAACTAATGAAGACAAACCAAAACAAAGAAAACACAAGCTCAATAAAATAATTGGAATTTCTGAAATACAGCTTAAAATACTGTTTTGATACTTTAAAAAATATATATATATATATATATACAGTATATATATATAAAGGTCAGACATTTTATTTTGGGTGGTTTTTATGACAAATTTCTAACACTGTGATATGTTTAATGACTTTTGGAAATTAAAAACTCCAATAAAATTTTTCTGGTTTTACTATTTCTAATCATTGTGAGTAATTTGTTAGTTAAACTTCAGGAGTCAATTTTTACTCACTTTTGATAAAAAGCAGAACACAAACATTTTTTCATTCATATAAAAATAATAATTCCTGTTTTTCAAAGAAATGTGTTAATGTAATATTTTTTGGTCTTTTCAAAACGTGACTGTGTTCAGATATCTTCTTATTAATTTTAGAAATGTAGAAAACTTTTTATCCACATGTCAGAAAACCCCCAATAATAATAAAAAAATAAAGATGAAAGTCTACCATACCTTTAAAAAATAAATATTAGACAGAAAGCTTGAATAAAATGTTAAATTTGACATAAGTAGAGTTCTCTGTTTAAGGCATAATGAAAAAATACACACGACCTGTTGGAAAGGAAAAAAGATTAACAATCTCAGTTCAGTAAAAAAAAAAAACTTGTTCCCATCAACAATAGAAAAATACACCCAATTTTAAAAGTTTTTGAGAAAAAATGTTTAACTGCCCACAAGTCAAAGCAAGCTGTCATTAAAAAATGCAATAAATAAATAAAACTCCCATCATGCTTTTGAAAATAAAATATGTTCAAAAAATTTTGATTAATGTTTTTATTTTTTACTAAATTTGGTGTATGCAAATAGTTATAGGCTATGTATGATGGATACATGATTTATAGTATATTTTTCTAAAGAAAATGTAGAAATATTTGTGCAAAAATTCAAAATAATATTTTGAGCATTTTTGAAACAATAAAAAGAACTTTGAGTACTCTTCTATAACTGTCCACATGCCAATAAAACATAAAAATATTTGTAAGAATTTGTACTTAAGAATATCTTAATTGTATTTTTTATAAATAAATCCCATTTTGTCTATTTAAAATGGGATGATTCACAGGAATTTTCTGACAAAATGTAAAACTATTGAATATTTTAGGCATTTCGTAATGTCTTGACTGTCCATAAGTCACAAACTCAAAAGAAAAAAAAAGTATCTGAATTTATGACATAATTATAAATACCCCGTACTTTTGAAAATAAAATATTTTGTTAAAATAAATTAGTTATTTAAAGGATTTAACAGTATAGGAATGTAACATCTTTTTGAATGAGTTTCTCCATCAATATAACAGTCTTTTAAGCTTTATTGTTCAGATTTCTGTGTCTCAGGTCTCTGGTAGTTTAAACCAAACCTCTCCAGTCCTCAATAACTTTCAGAACCACGTGACCGTGGAGGAAATCTGCGCTGAACAAATGCTTAATAAGCTGAGCTTTATTAGTTTGGGTTTTAGCGGAGAGGATTTGTGTTGTAAAAGCTGTTCCCCGTCTGTCACCGCCCAAACTCTGCCGTGGCTCTGACTCCGTCCTCGTCGGACCTTTGTGGGAGTTCGTGGCGGTGGGTCGCCGGCGTGACGGGCGGGCGTGGTAAACAGCGGTGAGGAGCGAACATGTTGTCGCCCGTGTTGAACATCTGACCTGGCTGGAACCTGCGGCGAGCGGCACAGCTGAACAGGAGGCTGTCTGGACGGGAGGGGGGTAGAGGGGGCGCTTGGCGGTACATGCTTGGCTGGTTGCCCCAGTCCTATTGACCAGACAGCTGAACCAGCGAAGGGAAGGAGGGAGGGAAGCTTCTGTTTTTATATACATGAGAAAATAATAATCTGTTCAGTTGTTGTCAGTCAGGATCTGTTTGGGGTTTTTTTTTTTTCTCCAGATTTGTTCTGAAAATCTGACCCAAAATGAGCAGGTTTGATTGGTTGTAAAGCGCTGATCCAGGACCACAGGCTGATAAATCTGTTTCATTTATTTCATTACATCTGTCAGATCATGTCCAACAACTCTGACCCAAAAACACTCATGTGCTGATGGACACAATGTTTTCTCTGTCCTCATCTGTGAGCGTCTCCTGGTCCCAACGGGGTCCCACAGGCGGCCCCGCCCACTCCGACTCTGTTCCAGCCAATCAGGTGCATCCGTTCAGGAACGGGAGAGAGACAGATGGTGAGCTGACCTGGAAAACCTGCCCCCTTTTCAGGGTTCAGCAGCCGGCAGATAACAGGTATTACCTCATAACCCAAAGAGCAGAAAAACACCTCGTCTTTAACTTGTTGTTCACACACTTCCTGTTGCGTCGCCATTTTTAGCTCAGAGAACATGAGTTTTCCTGAAATACAGCCTCATTAGATAAAGAAATGATGGTTTTAGTAAAACGTTCGAGCACCAAGCCGCTGCTCGTTTTTCCACCTTTTCCCTTCCACGCATCCATCTGAGTCTCTAAGCAGCCATTCAGCATCAGGGCAGATTTGTCAGGCAGAAAGTGCTTTTTGATGAAGTCGTTCATAAATTTTAATACAACACATCAGCTAGCGTGATGTATAGCATGCAGCTCGTTCATGTTTCAGACGGGTTGCTGTTGAGAGAGCAGCAGGTTATTTACCTTAGAGTGGTTCCAGCTGTCGGACTGAGTGCAGACGATGTGCTAACAGGAAGAAGGTTTCTACTTCTACTTACAGATCAGTCCAATTAAAGATGGCCGTCACAAATGTGTCATTACTGAGTTATTTTTACAGTTTTTAAAGTGAACTTTGAGGGCTTTGCTACAGAGAATCATTCACAACTTTTACTTTTAAGTGCATAATGTTTATTTCAAGATTTGATCAAAACATAATTTCTCTATGTAAGTTAGAACTCTAACATGAGAGGTTTCATTTTCCCTGAAGTAGACATTTCATCAAGGGAAGACTGGAACAGGATTAGTTTCCAGTCAGGTCTGGTAAATTAATCATCGTCGTTTTCCGGGTCGGGGGCCAGGAGCCCTAACGGAGAAGCCCAGACTATCCTCCCCTCTGAGCCTCCTCCACCAGCTCCTCCAGTGGGACCCCAAGGTGTTCCCAGACCAGCCTGCAGCTTTGATCCCTCCAGCTTGTCCTGGTCCAGGAGGCATCCTGACCACCTCAGCTGGCTCCTCTTGATGTGGAGGAGCAGTGGTTACACTCCGAGCTCCTCACCCTGTCTCTAAGGCTGAGCCCAGCCATACTTTCAGAGGAAACTCATTTCAGCTGTTTGCGATCTCTATTGAGAGCTTTAGTCACGAGCTGGACTCCTCCTCCAAACCAGACCTTCTCACCTCAAGGTCAACTCCTCCACTTGAGGTGGGACCTATTTAGTTATGATTTCTGATGATTTTTGTTGAAGAATTATTAAGTTTGATGACATTTTTGTTGTCATTTCTGTGACGTTTTTGCTCTCTGGGTTGAACCAGAGCCCGACTTGGCCCAGTTTGGTTTCTGTTGATTGTATTAATCTCAAGGGAAATAAAATGGTTCCCCTATGTAAACATACCTGCTTTCATTCAAGCGTTTATGGACACACACACCCTAAAAGTTCAAATTAATAAGAAATTAAATCTTCTCCACAAACTCCTCCTTGCTCAGTGAACGGTGGCTGATATCTGATTTTTCCAACCTTAGATTCCCGCCTTGTATGCAAACGAGACACATTACCGGTCCATTAATTGATCCGGGTTCTGCTTTGAAATGTGGACCTTCCTGAGAGTCAGGAATCAGGCCAGACTCCGGGGCCAATTAGGTGCCACACGTCGAACGGCTCCTCCGGCGAATTTCAATCAATCCCGACTGTCCGCAGGTGAAATGCCAGATGGAGTCGCCGCTCGCTCCCATGAATGCTAAAGGCAGGAGGCTAATGCTATTCATGTCCACTTCATGCAACGCATACAGCACGAGATGGGGGGGGGGCAGAGGCTAATAGTCTCTGATTGGTTGGTTTTACCTTTCATGATTCTCTGGCTGCTGCTGAACTTTAATCCACTTCGTTTTTTAATTCTTGCCAACAGACGAGGCAGCAGATTGTAATTCATACACACATTAACACAATGACTGACAGCATGTCTGTGACTAGAGTTTATTGATTTATCTATAGATAAGACACACAGATTCTTCTCTACAAACCCAAAATGCTGAACTTATTCATTTGCTGCCCTCAAAACTTTAAGATCACCTGAAAATATCAAAAAGTCATATTTTGCATGGTTGGATCTTAACAATGGTCCAAGTAGAGCTTCAACATGCAACAAGAAGAAATGAGAGAGAGACTAAATGTTTTTAGAGCAGTAATTTATTGAAAACAACGCGTAGACGGAAGCGGGATGTTTTACAGCTGATCAAAAGTTTAGGACCACTTTCCTTTTCTGTGCAAAAATGTGGATTCATTGTCATTTCCTGTCAGGTAGTCACACTGTCATGATGTTCTGATGGCAAAGACAACAAACTAAAGGATCCTGAGGGTCATGAAACAAAAAAACGACAAGTGGAAGACCCAAAAAATGTCACCAGTTCTGAGCTGGAGGATCCACTTGGCTGTCAGTCAAGACACTGGACACTGGTCTATCTCAGCATAGGAGTGTTTTACACTTTTAAAACATACTAAATTGTTTAAAGAAAAAATAACATTTTGGTTTTATAGCACTTCCATTATCATAAATAAAAAGCCAAAATGATGTTTAAGCTTTACTATCTTTGTTTAATTTTTATACAGGTCATGTGTGGATTATTGTAGATTATGAACTGTATACAGGATTACATTTTAATGACTGATTACTGTTTGTAGGACTGTGAGCAATACGATCTTCAGGATTTTTGTTGATGATGAAACAAATTCTATAAATGCTGGAGCAAATTTATATTTTTTAGGATATACTTTTTTAACAAGTGGAAACTTCTAAACTTATTAGAAAGAATTTGTGACAATTTAAAAAATATATATATAAATAAAACAATATTGCATTTGTCTCCATTAAAAAAAAATAACAAATTCAATCTAAATATATAAATTAGGATAACTGTAATAAAACTCGAGTCCATATTTATCATCATTCCTCCTAAATATGGCTCCTACGCTGCCATGTTTGAGCCATCTAATCCCTGGGAGCTGTCTGGCTGACCATGTGCTGTGTTCAGATGTGTCCTGTCACTCTAAACCCTGATGTAATCCCACCATCAGCCAGCATGAGCTTTAATTGAAATAATCCCCGCCGACGAGCGGCGCGGCGCTGCCCGGACCTGCAGCCGCAGCCAGTTTCATGATGGGTCCAGTTTAACCCACTGTGTGACTCTGACCTTTCCCTCACTGCTCGCTGGGACCATCTGAACCCGTCCCAGTAAGGACATCTGGTCAGATACTCAGGAGGTCGTTTGATCCGCCTGACTGGTCCCAGAGGCCTTCCAGAACCTCTCAGCGCTACAGTAGAGCGCTGATGGAGGGAGGGAGCATGACGGCAGAAAACTGACTACATCAGCTGGGTCAGACTTCATCAGGCTTTAGGTGAATAGTTTTAGGGTTGTGATCATTTAAATTCTGTTTTGCAATCATAAAAGTCTGTTTTCAAACCTGATTGATCCGTAATTACAATAGAATTAGCTATTATTATTTGAATCTTATTTATTGACCCATTTTACACATATGGACAGAACCAACTTGTAAAGACACACACACACACACACACACACACACACACACACACACACACACACACACACACACAATTAATGATTTAACCCAGAAAGCCCCTGGAGGCCAGTTTTAGAAGTTTCTTCTTATTGTCACTGTCAGGCTAAAAGCTCACATCTCCATTTGTCATAATATTCATGTTTTTACATAAATCATCTCTACTGGTCACCTTTCACATCAGTTGCTGGTTTTATAAACAGCTTTTGACAGAAACGTTTTCAAAAGGGCTTGTGACGATCTGGGGTTTCTTATTTGTAAAAAGAGATTCAAGGTCTTTTCCTGGCAGTAACAATATGATAGTGATGCAAGTAAATATTGAAGTCTTGTTCAAAGTTTATAAGGTGCTGCAGGGTTTTGTAGAGCATCCAGTCCAAATACATATGAACACCAGCAGGTTAATCAGAGGTTCCCATCAGCTGGGCCAAGAATAAGTAATGGTCTGTGGATTATTTAGTTCAGGTGTGCAGAAAAAATGAAAAATGAGTCAAAATAAATTCTATGTAGATGTTTTTTAAATTCAATGGTCTACAAATTTATCTTACAACCAATAATAGAAAAAACACACTTATTAATTTTGTTTTATGTGTAATTTAGGCTTTTGATTATAAAGGTTTGCAGTTTTTTTGTGTGGTAATCTTCACCAATCATGGAGAAGTTGTCTTTTACAAAAGTGGACAACACTGCAAAAAAGTTCAGACACCACTGGGTTATTTAACTTTTTTGTTGTAACAAGACTTCTTTTTGTCGAAACAGAGGAATCAAATACATATCTAGGTTTTATGATGAATATACTCCCAGCTTAAAGCTAAGGGATGAAGGAAAACTTTACGTTTAAGATATTAAAACTGTATTTTATGGATGCTTTATCTGCTCTTGTTCAAATAGTTTTAGAGGATAATTTAAACACTGAGCCAACTCATACTCCACAAGAAATAAGAACTTTTTCTCGCTGGTGGAGCTCCGAGAACGAGAAAAAAGTTTGTTTAGGCAGGGATCATTCATGCTCCCCGAGAACTCCGCTGCAGAACTCCTTCAGCAATGTGTCAAACAGGTGTGTGTGTGTGTGCGTGTGTGTGTATGTGTGTGTGTGTGTGTGTGCGTGCAGTTTAAAACGGTCCATTGGCACTGGTCCGGGACCTGAGGGGGCAGGTCTACGGGTCAATCCAGACCTGTATGCCTCCTCAGGTCCGTCCGCACAAAGCAGCACCGCAGGTGCCGGAGAAAAAGTTACATCAACGTACAACGTCAGCCGCTAACCGCACTAACCACGCTCATCCTCTAACCGCACTAACCACGCTCATCCTCTAACTGCACTAACCACGCTCATCCTCCCTTTCTGACCAATCACAGCAGTTGTTCTTGGACATCCTGCAGAGAAAGGTTTGTCTCAGCTGATGTGCACAAGAACAAGCCGTTAGTGCTGCTGAACTGGGTCTGCGAGAACAAAATGACATCATGTTCTCGCACACCCCCAGTGAGAACAAAGTTCTTTCTTCTTGTGGAGGATGAATTGGCCTTAAGTTTTGCTTTAAACTTTTCAGAATTTATTTTATTTAAAGTCCAATAATCTTCACAAACTCACTGAATCCTGCTGCTCATTGGTTCATTTCTCAGTGTAGAAGTTTGTTGTTGGTTAAACAGTAAAACTCCTTATAGTATAGTTGCAATACTTTTTACCACCTGGAGTCAAATTTCTTTAGCTGTATTTTACATAAACTTTTAATCGACCTCCCTGATGTTTTACCTAATGTTAAAGATAACAGGTCGTCCGGGTGTGATGAGAATCTGAACCTCCAGTCAGTGAAAGACTTATTCTGTTTTTTATATTAAAAACTTTTTAACTGTCAAATCTGTTTTTGCATTGGTCTGTTCCAGTAATGCCTGCTAGACCAGATCTATTGTTGTTCAAGTGGATGACGGTTAATTAAACTGATCAGTCTGACCTGTGATCTGATTATTTTTAGTAAAGTAAAAATCTGGAGGAGATAAAAGATTCAAACTGTGAAGTTTCTTTCCCTGGACTCTTGTTAAACCCTCAGTTTATATCCTTCAAAGACTTGAGACTTGAATTGAAATCACCTCTCAAAGACTTGGGGTTTGACTTGGACCTATCCTTCAATAGGGTTGCACAATAAATCATTGAAAATTGCAATCTCAATTCATACTTGCAGGTGATCTCATTTCCAAATGGCCATTTTTTTTAAAGACAACAATTGTACCACATTTGATCCGGGACGTAGTCTGCATGAAAACAAGTGCTCCTCTTTCTCCCTCAAATGACAAAAGTTCAAAATTGTTATTATTGTTAAAATTATTCAAAGGTTGTGTATGTAAGAGAAGACAAGAGAGACGTATTGTTTTTATGTTCAGTGTCAGCTGTTATGAAGTTGATGTGCAGGTAATAAGTTCAATAATATTTATATTGGGAAAAAATCATGACAGAATCTCAATTCTAAGCAAAAAAGTTGTGATTCTCATTTGATCCATGTGCAGCTCTAATTGTAGACTCAGCTTGGTCTTTCTCCTCAATTACCTGTAATTTAACTTACAGGAATCAACTTGAGACTTGATGGGAACTCTGCACCTCATAGACTTGAAGGTTGACTTGTACTTGCTTTTGAAAGACTTTGAATTTGACTTGAACTTGTCCCTTACAGACTGGAGACCTGACTTGGATCTACCCTCAAAAATGTCATACTTGACTTGAACTTGTCCCTGAAAGACGTGACACCTGACATGGACCTGCTTCCCTAAAACTTGAGAACTGACTTGGACCTACCCTTCTAAGGTTGAGGACTTAAATTAGTCTAGTCTTTGACTCAAACTTTGCTTTGAAAGACTTCAAACTTGACTTGGACTTGTCCCTTAAAGACCTGAAGCAGAATTTGGACCTGCCCACAAAAAGTTTTGGATTTTTAAAATTTTAATACAATTTTATTTTGTATATATTTAGTTTTTTAGGTTTAAGTTTAAGCATGACCTGAACTTGCCCCTGATAGACTTGTGACTTGTGAACATTTCTGCTTGAGCGTTTTCTGATTCTTCGTCCAGGTTTAGTGATGTTGCTGTTTACAGGAGTTGCCGTTCCTCCAGTAGTTTCACGTTTTTCCACTCTTTAGGATAAGTAGTGAAGATGCTGATGTTTGGTTTAGTTTAATCTGTGACAGAATGTTTTTGTTCCAGAGGCTGAACTGTGTAAAACCTTCACGTTGTGACCGTTGTTGAGGTTTGAACAGCCGTGTTTGTAATGCATCACCTCTGAATTGTTACCCAGCCCGCTCTCTGCCTCTGTATTTAGCTTTTCTGCGTCTGAATGGATTTGTCTCTGCCTCTTTTTCCTGCTGCCGTATCTAAAACAGTGCATTAACATCTGCAGCCCATTTAGTGCTGCTGACACCAGGCTAATAACAGTGTGTTAGCTTAAGCTGTGGCCAACAAGCGCAGCTGAAAGGTGTCACCGCGGCTCCTGCACCTCCTCTAACACTTCCTCATTTGGCTTTAAATGGATATTCAGCAGAAACATCCAGTTGTTAGTTTTTATTCCTATTCAGAGGTT
This sequence comes from Callopanchax toddi, assembly GCA_006937965.1. Classification (NCBI taxonomy): domain Eukaryota; kingdom Metazoa; phylum Chordata; class Actinopteri; order Cyprinodontiformes; family Nothobranchiidae; genus Callopanchax; species Callopanchax toddi. Next base: position 5,069,970 of record SSNR01000014.1, read on the forward strand.
GGTTCGACGACGCCTGAGGGACGTTTCTGCAGGTGAAGCGTGGATCTACAGGAAGCCCCGCCCACGCCGCCGGTCCATTATTAGTCCGTTTCAAATTATTGATCTTTTACAAATATTTTTCAAGGTATCTTAATTACTCGCAAAAGAAGCAGCGCCTTGGCCGGCGGACAACACAAATAAGTTAATTTGCATTTCTGTGTTGTGAGTGTTTTGGCAGCCGCCGCGCCAGTCCAGATTGTAACCCCTATTTCTGCCTCCAAAAACCTGCCTTGGAGGAGCGTCCACGGAGGGATTAGGGATTTAGTGGGGAAGGTAAGTGTGACTACAAGCTTTGGCTCACCATCTGCTCCCCAGCAGAGTTGAGGCCAACCTGTGCAGCCTGCAGCAAAGACCTGGGCACTGTGCTCACTCAGGCTGGAGCCAACCTGGCGCCCGCGGCCCCAATCACCAACAGTCTGCTGATTAGTTGTAAGAAGCACTCCATATGTAGCAAAGTTTTTTTTTCCTTCTCCTTTCTCTCTGTCTGTCTCCTTCCCTTCCTTCCTCTCCTCCTCATCTATTCTCTCGCCGCATTAAATAAAGATGGATGTATGGAATTTTTCTCCAGCAAATGGCAGATCGCCTTCGGTTGTCTGGCAGGGCGAAAACGAGCCTGTTCTTCTTCTGTCTTCCTCCCTCTCACCTCTGACAGAAGCCAGGGAAGGAAAAGAGGGAAAAGATGAAGAAGAAATCCTGGCTGTCCTCCTCTCTTCTTCTCCTCCTTCCCTCCCTCTTTTGCCTGGCAGCGCCGGGAGACAGATGACAGGGGTTTGTGGCCGTCTGATCACCCCTGGGTGGGTATTTTCTAATTTATTTAACGGCAGCTTATTAAAGAAAAAACACGAGAAGGAAGAATAAAGGCAGGAAGGCAGGTCTCTCGGCCCGACGAGGAGGAACCAACGAAGAAGAAGAAGAGGAGGATGTGGCGACTCCCTTGGTGGAGATACCCGAGAAGATCAAACGACATCGGAGGAGGAGGTTGAGAGAAAGAAAAAGCAGGAGAAACATAATGCTGATTATTAAATTGCAGCTATTCCTGCTGCCAGGAACCTATTTCTCAGTATTAATTATTCATATTTAGTTTCAGTAATCCAATACTCAGGTGAGAGCGGCTGCTGGTGATAGAACATGTAATTTTGAAGCTTAATGGCAGCAGTGCGGCCCGAGCGAGGGATTAGCAACACAAAATAAATCACTAATGGCTGCGCGAGCGCGGAATCCGTCTTGCTTTGTGTTTACTAGTATTTTATTGCTCCTCGACGCTCCGAGGGAAACGCTTCGTCGTGACCTTTCACCACAACAAGAGCGACACGAGTGCAAGAGAATAAACCTCCGTTATTTCCTGATTTGTCTAAACATCAGTGTGTTTCTGAAGGAGACTTCCAAACACACACACACACACATGGCCTGATTCTTACAAATTGTGTTTTTCAGGCAGAATAGCACCATCACTTACTTTTTGATCCGATTAGCTCGGTTCTGTTCTCTCGTTGAGATCCATCTCGATCCCGGCACCTCGATTTGTCTGCCTGCCCAAACTCTCCACCATAATAACAATTTATGGACTTGCAGGAATTTGGGAAAGATTTTAAACATGCAGCGCTGCTGTCAGCTGACTGTAAAAGCCCGAGGCTGTGCCTTTTTGATTTTATTTTACGCTCCCACATAAACGTCGCTGTCATCTCAGGGTATTCGCCGTCCTTATCCTCCAACACAAAGACGAAACATAAAAAAGGCCTTCTTTATACGTTAATCTTTGTTTTAATCCAACAACGTACAAAGAAATTGTTCTTACCACACACAGAACAAAAGGAGATGATGAAGAAATCTCTTTATTCTCTGTGTGGGAGGTGATTTAGATAAAAAACTGAAGGCATCAACTTTTTTAAAAAACTTAACAATTAATTCATCTCAATTCTGCAGAAACTAAAAGTTTTTACCTTAAAATGTGATCTGTGCATGCAATGCCTTAATATTTTGTTTGTAGGATAAAGAAGGGATGAAAAAGGCCCTTTGGCTAACAGCTGAGATGATTCTCATTTCTATTTTTTCCATCATATCTTCAGAGCTCTTTTCTCTGCAACCGGTTCAGAGCTGCAGATGTTTTAATCAACTCCTCCTTCTGGTCTGTATTTTCAGGTTTCTCATCAAGTTTTGTACAAAAAAAGTACATTTTGTTCAACATCCTTTGAAACATGTTAGTATTTAGTGTTCCTAAAGGTGCTTGAAATCCTTGAAAAAGCTTCAGATTTATTTGGATATTTTTAAGGTTTTAAGTGTTTAAAACTTAAACTGAAAAGTTTAGTTTAAAGACAAGGGTGTGAAACTATGTCCTGTCATGTGTAAATCAGCACTGGGTGATGGACAGTCACCTTGAATGAGCATGAATTTGGCAAAGTTTTAAAATTCTTTCTGGAATTGTTCTGTTTCCTCCTATGAGTCACAGGGTCCCGCTTTCCTGTCTTTTGAATTTTGAACATTTTTTTTTATTTGCAGGACAAACTTCTTTGCTAAATCTTCTCAGGATTGTACAGGGCATCTAGAACTGTTCCTGTTGCTTCCCAGTTTAGTATCTGATTCAAAACAGTGAGACAACCTTAGAAAAGCTTCCAACTAAACTAGAAATAAAGTTGAGGTAAAATTTGAAATACATTGCAGAACAGTTGCATACACGTTTTTCATAAATATGCTAAATGGCTCACATGACCTGTTCATGCCATTTGATTCAAATAGAAAATGATTCATACATTCTCACAGTTTTGGGTCTTCAACAGTCAACCTAGTGAGACTCTGGCTTTTGGTCTCAATTTATGGAGTTAGATGCTGTACTGAACCCACCCCTCTCCTCCACTGGCAGCATTCTGCTGACACCATTGCGTGACTATTAATTCAGAAATTTAGTCACAAATTTTATTCAATATACCTAAAAACACAAGTTCAGACGAGCACAAAGTTCACTGATATGAGTTCTAGTTTTTAATGCATTTCTCTCATCAGGTCAGCCATTGTGATGATGAACCTTTTTTATTTTTCTCTAATATAAATGATCTGCACCAGGTAATATACCAGACCCCTGCTCCAGGTAATATACCATACCCCTGCTCTAGGTAATATACCTGACCCCTGCTCTAGGTAATATACCTGACCCCTGCTCCAGGTAATATACCTGACCCCTGCTCCAGGTAATATACCTGACCCCTGCTCCAGGTACTATACCTGACCCCTGCTCCAGGTAATATACTGGTCCCCTGCTCTAGGTAATATACCAGACCCCTGCTCCAGGTACTATACCTGACCAGACCCCTGCTCCAGGTACTATACCATACCCCTGCTCTAGGTAATATACCTGACCCCTGCTCTAGGTAATATACCCGACCCCTGCTCCAGGTACTATACCTGACCCCTGCTCCAGGTAATATACCTGACCCCTGCTCCAGGTACTATACCTGACCCCTGCTCTAGGTAATATACCAGACCCCTGCTCCAGGTAATATACCTGACCCCTGCTCCAGGTACTATACCTGACCCCTGCTCCAGGTACTATACCTGACGGCCCCCTGCTCTAGGTAATATACCAGACCCCTGCTCCAGGTAATATACCATACCCCTGCTCCAGGTACTATACCTGACCCCTGCTCTAGGTAATATACCAGACCCCTGCTCCAGGTACTATACCTGACCCCTGCTCCAGGTACTATACCTGACCCCTGCTCTAGGTAATATACCTGACCCCTGCTCCAGGTAATATACCTGACCCCTGCTCTAGGTAATATACCTGACCCCTGCTCCAGGTAATATACCTGACCCCGTCTCTAGGTAATATACCTGACCCCGTCTCTAGGTAATATACCTGACCCCTGCTCTAGGTAATATACCAGACCCCTGCTCTAGGTAATATACCAGACCCCTGCTCTAGGTAATATACCTGACCCCTGCTCCAGGTAATATGCTGGTCCCCTGCTCTAGGTAATATACCAGACCCCTGCTCTAGGTAATATACCAGACCCCTGCTCTAGGTAATATACCAGACCCCTGCTCTAGGTAATATACCTGATCCCTGCTCCAGGTACTATACCTGACCCGTGCTCTAGGTAATATACCAGACCCCTGCTCTAGGTACTATACCTGACCCCTGCTCCAGGTACTATACCTGACCCCTGCTCCAGGTACTATACCTGACCCCTGCTCCAGGTAATATACCATACCCTTGCTCTAGGTAATATACCTGACCCCTGCTCTAGGTAATATACCTGATCCCTGCTCCAGGTAATATACCTGACCCCTGCTCCAGGTAATATGCTGGTCCCCTTCTCCAGGTAATATACATGACCCCTGCTCCAGGTACTATACCTGACCCCTGCTCCAGGTACTATACCTGACCCCTGCTCCAGGTACTATACCTGACCCCTGCTCTAGGTAATATACCAGACCCCTGCTCCAGGTACTATACCTGACCCCTGCTCTAGGTAATATACCAGACCCCTGCTCCAGGTACTATACCTGACCAGACCCCTGCTCCAGGTACTATACCAGACCCCTGCTCCAGGTACTATACCAGACCCCTGCTCCAGGTACTATACCTGACCCCTTCTCTAGGTAATATACCTGGCCCCTGCTCCAGGTAATATACCTGACCCCTGCTCCAGGTAATATACCAGACCCCTGCTCCAGGTAATATACCTGACCCCTGCTCCAGCTAATATACTGGTCCCCTTCTCCAGGTAATATACATGACCCCTGCTCCATGTAATATACCAGACCCCTGCTCTAGGTAATATACCCAACCACCGCTACAGGTAATATACTTGACCCCTGCTCCAGGTAATATGCTGGTCCCCTTCTCCAGGTAATATACCTGACCCCTGCTCCAGGTAATATACCCAACCCCTGCTCCAGGTAATATACCCAACCCCTGCTCCAGGTAATATACCCAACCCCTGCTCCAGGTAATATACCTGACCCCTGCAACAGATACTGTAATATTTGACCCCTGCTCCAGGTAATATACCTGACCCCTGATCTAGTTAATATACCTGACCCCTGCTCCAGGTACTATACTTTATTCCAATGCTCCATGAAAAAAACAGACACACTGCAGCAGGAAATGTACCCCACCCCACCACTCCAGGTAATATACCCAACCCAAACATAGTACAGTTGGTCGTTGGTGTTCTTTATAGAACAATAAAGTGTTTTTATGGAACCAGAAAGTGAAATATCCATATTTAACATTCATGTGTAAATCATCACTGTTGTAAGGTGCTGGAAAATCTGTACAAAGATCAAAATGGCCATAACTCCATCATCTGTGAACAGCAGCAGGTGATTTTTACTCCTTCAAGAAATGATCTAACTTCATTTTTAAGAAACCAGCAGAATATCTCTACTTTAAATTTTGAATTGGAAACCGTTTTGGTCGGCCTTGACTTGAAATCAGCTCAAAACATAGATTGGCCAAAGTATTCGACTCCATTTTCAGAACAACAATGAGAAACAGGTGAAAAGAGCAGCTGCTGTGGTTAGAAATGATTTTTAGAAACGCCTCCTGTTTGAGCTTTAAAACGTAGCGGAGTGTTTTTGTTGCTGAGGGTTGGAAAGGTGCTGAGCAGTGTTTAGCCTGACTAGAAAAAAGCCAATTAGGTCAGAGAATATGCACACATCTCACATGCTCTCTGGACTCCTGCAATTTGGACTTTAAAAAAAAAAAAAGAAAAAGTAAAGGTCAGCCACGTTAGTCAGATTGTGCTCAACAAATTCTAAAAAGGCTCGCTGGTCATGCTGAACGTATTCCCTGCAACATAATTAGCCCCCTCTATTCCCCGCCGCGCCAGGCTACCGGGTGTCTCCGAAGCCCCACCCCCTTCCCCCAAAATGCCTCTCACCTCTGCTTGTTTTTCTAGAACCCCCCCCCCCCCCCTCTTCTCACTGCTCCATCACGCGTTGTTGCTGCCCTAAACTTGCTGCAGATGCGGTCGGCTGATGCATAAATTAGTCATCAACATTAGCATTAGCCGGCGCGTGGCACCCGGTGCCAACTGCTCTCCGAACGGCCATAAAAGGTCATGTTTTGATGACTGAATGCCACACAGGCACCTTGGCTCCCCCGAGGAGGGTTCCCCAGGTGCACGTGAAAGGTTAAAAATTACCTACCCGCCGCCGCCTGTCTCTGGCGAAGGAAATAATTAGGGGCTTTTTAGGGAGCGGCAGAATGCCTCGCTGTCAGATGACAGAGCGTTACCTAATGGTCGTATCTGGGGAAGAGTCAGCGGCCTGTCATTCTCCTGACAGGACAAGTGAGCATAATGGTGGCAGAGAAATCCCCCCCTTCCCCCGCCTCCAGCTGGGGAGGTGGGGGTAAAACGGCAGTGCCTGAGCAGAATAACACACGGACGTTAACCTTTTACATAAATCTGTTAACACATGTACGAGTACTGTAAGAGTGAGGCTTCATGCTCCACTGCTTCAACTGGACTTTTTTTTCTGATACTCTAAATTTGTTCTTATGAATTTCATCTTGATGGATCTGCAGGAGATAAACAAACCATAGTGTCTGACGAGTGTTTAATAGGGTGTGACCTGGGAAGGGGGGTTATTATCATAGGATACGTTTACTTTCACTCTACAGCCTCTGATGGGGTCAGACACTTAGTAGAGCCCATTTCTCAATATCTTTAAAAATATCTGAACTTTACTGATGTAGTAGCTAAAATGCTTTTCTGGTTGCTCAAAAGAAATGAAGACCGGCTACTTTTCTCATTTTAAGATTTATTAAAGAATAATAGAGATAAGATTGTCTGGACAGTTCATTACGGAAGCCCTAACAAATTCATTCTTTAACAGAGGCAAGCTCACATATTTATGGGTTATGTGTTCCTGTCCTTTCAACCAATCAAAACTCACACACGACACCCAGTGCGCGCTACGCCCATTCAGTCGTGATGCACTTTGTTCTCGGCACAGTGGTCTATCTCAAAACAATCTGACTTCTTTAAAAACATTTACACGAACTGACCTAAGCTAGACAAAAGGGGGCAGTTCGCCCTGACATTTTGCTGACGGAATATTTGTCTGTCGTTATGTTCTGTCTAATTTTCTGGCTGAGTTAAACTATGTATGTGCCGAGTCCTTTTTCCCTTTTATACAGAGTGAAGAACTGTGTACGTATTGCTTCATTTGACCCAGCGCTAAGCGCCTCAAAGTCCAATGAAGTTTTCCCTAATCTCCTGACCGCCTGTCTCTGTGGATAGCTTCTAATCTAAACAAAACAGGAAAACCTCTGGTTCTAACCAAATGCTATAATTTCAATTAATTTTAATTAAAGACATAAGTTTATAATAAAATAATGGACAACACTGACAAAAGAGTGAACCTTTTAAAGAACACGTCAGGAACTAGCTGCTCATTTTTTTTGTGTGTTCTAAAAAACAGAAACGTAACTGATGACTTGGAACAGAATGTTTTTAATATTCAGATTTAAATGGATATTTAAGCTGTTACACCATTATTGACATACATGTGTGTGATCATTTACAAGTGTTTGTTTTATTTTCATATACAGTCATTTAATGAATGCTTTAAAATTACAATAAAAGCTAACCCTCTAAGCTGTAGAGAGATTCAATAATACAATCTAGTTTAGTTGGGTGATTGATTTATAAACTACCTTGCATTAAATCACTAACTCTCAGCAGTTTATATGTTAGATCGTTTACAGTTTCTGTTTAAATTAGATAAGCCCTTTGGATGGAACATTAGGCATGGTTAGGGAAATTATAAACTCAGTTGTATTTTTTCATGAATCTACTGGGGTTACCAGTACCTGGATGACTGAGCATGGATTTGTTAGTGTAGGGCTAAGAAAAGTATGGTTGTTAGAGTGTGGGTTAGTCCATGGTATGGCTAAATCACAGGGTTACATAACAGTAAGGCTAAATTACAGTGTGGCTAAGTTACAGTAGGGCTAAGTTACAGTACGGTTACAGTAGGGCTAAGTTACAGTAGAGTTACAGTAGGGCTAAGTTACAGTAGAGTTACAGTAGGGCTAAGTTTCACTAGGGCTAAGTTACAGTAGGATTACAGTAGGGCTAAGTTACAGTAGGGCTAAGTTACAGTAGGGCTAAGTTACAGTAGGGTTACAGTAGGGCTAAGTTACAGTGTGGCTAAGTTACAGTAGGGCTAAGTTACAGTAGGGTTACAGTAGGGCTAAGTTACAGTAGAGTTACAGTAGGGCTAAGTTACAGTAGAGTTACAATAGGGCTAAGTTACAGTAGAGTTACAGTAGGGCTAAGTTACAGTAGGGCTAAGTTACAGTAGGGCTATGTTACAGTAGGGCTAAGTTACAGTAGAGTTACAGTAGGGCTAAGTTACAGTAGAGTTACAATAGGGCTAAGTTACAGTAGAGTTACAGTAGGGCTATGTTACAGTAGGGCTATGTTACAGTAGGGCTATGTTACAGTAGGGCTAAGGTACAGTAGAGTTACAGTAGGGCTAAGTTACAGTAGGGCTAAGTTACAGTAGGGCTAAGTTACAGTAGGGTTACAGTAGGGCTAAGTTACAGTAGGGTTACAGTAGGGCTAAGTTACAGTAGGGCTAAGTTACAGTAGGGTTACAGTAGGGCTAAGTTACAGTAGGGCTAAGTTACAGTAGGGTTACAGTAGGGCTAAGTTACAGTAGGGTTACAGTAGGGCTAAGTTACAGTAGGGTTACAGTAGGGCTAAGTTACAGTAGGGTTACAGTAGGGCTAAGTTACAGTAGGGTTACAGTAGGGCTAAGTTACAGTAGAGTTACAGTAGGGCTAAGTTACAGTAGAGTTACAGTAGAGTTACAGTAGGGCTAAGTTACAGTAGAGTTACAATAGGGCTAAGTTACAGTAGAGTTACAGTAGGGCTATGTTACAGTAGGGCTAAGTTACAGTAGGGCTATGTTACAGTAGGGCTAAGTTACAGTAGAGTTACAGTAGGGCTAAGTTACCGTAGAGTTACAGTAGGGCTAAGTTACAGTAGGGCTATGTTACAGTAGGGCTAAGTTACAGTAGAGTTACAGTAGGGCTATGTTACAGTAGGGCTAAGTTACAGTAGGGCTATGTTACAGTAGGGCTAAGTTACAGTAGAGTTACAGTAGGGCTAAGTTACAGTAGAGTTACAGTAGGGCTATGTTACAGTAGGGTTAAGTTACAGTAGAGTTACAGTAGGGCTAAGTTACAGTAGGGCTAAGTTACAGTAGGGCTAAGTTACAGTAGGGTTACAGTAGGGCTAAGTTACAGTAGGGTTACAGTAGGGCTAAGTTACAGTAGGGTTACGGTAGGGCTATGTTACAGTAGGGCTATGTTACAGTAGGGCTAAGTTACAGTAGAGTTACAGTAGGGCTAAGTTACAGTAGGGCTAAGTTACAGTAGGGTTACAGTAGGGCTAAGTTACAGTAGGGTTACAGTAGGGCTAAGTTACAGTAGGGTTACAGTAGGGCTAAGTTACAGTAGGGCTATGTTACAGTAGGGCTAAGTTACAGTAGAGTTACAGTAGGGCTAAGTTACAGTAGGGCTATGTTACAGTAGAGTTACAGTAGGGCTAAGTTACAGTAGAGTTACAGTAGGGCTAAGTTACAGTAGAGTTACAGTAGGGCTATGTTACAGTAGGGCTATGTTACAGTAGGGCTAAGTTACAGTAGAGTTACAGTAGGGCTATGTTACAGTAGGGCTAAGTTACAGTAGAGTTACAGTAGGGCTAAGTTACAGTAGAGTTACAGTAGGGCTAAGTTACAGTAGAGTTACAGTAGGGCTAAGTTACGGTAGGGCTAAGTTACAGTAGGGCTAAGTTACAGTAGAGTTACAGTAGGGCTAAGTTACAGTAGAGTTACAGTAGGGCTAAGTTACAGTAGAGTTACAGTAGGGCTATGTTACAGTAGGGCTAAGTTACAGTAGGGCTATGTTACAGTAGGGCTATGTTACAGTAGGGCTAAGTTACAGTAGAGTTACAGTAGGGCTAAGTTACAGTAGAGTTACAATAGGGCTAAGTTACAGTAGAGTTACAGTAGGGCTATGGTACAGTAGGGCTATGTTACAGTAGGGCTATGTTACAGTAGGGCTAAGTTACAGTAGGTTACAGTAGGGCTAAGTTACAGTAGAGTTACAGTAGGGCTAAGTTACAGTAGGGTTACAGTAGGGCTAAGTTAAAGTAGGGGTAAGTTACAGTAGAGTTACAGTAGGGCTAAGTTACAGTAGGGCTATGTTACAGTAGGGCTATGTTACAGTAGGGCTATGTTACAGTAGGGCTAAGTTACAGTAGAGTTACAGTAGGGCTAAGTTACAGTAGAGTTACAGTAGGGCTAAGTTACAGTAGAGTTACAATAGGGCTAAGTTACAGTAGGGCTATGGTACAGTAGGGCTATGTTACAGTAGGGCTAAGGTACAGTAGAGTTACAGTAGGGTTAAGTTACAGTAGGGCTAAGTTACAGTAGAGTTACAGTAGGGCTAAGTTACAGTAGAGTTACAGTAGGGCTATGTTACAGTAGAGTTACAGTAGGGCTAAGTTACAGTAGAGTTACAATAGGGCTAAGTTACAGTAGAGTTACAGTAGGGCTATGTTACAGTAGGGCTAAGTTACAGTAGAGTTACAGTAGGGCTAAGTTACAGTAGAGTTACAGTAGGGCTAAGTTACAGTAGGGCTAGAGTTACAGTAGGGCTAAGTTACAGTAGAGCTAAGTTACAGTAGGGCTAAGTTACAGTAGGGTTACAGTAGGGCTAAGTTACAGTAGGGTTACAGTAGGGCTAAGTTACAGTAGGGTTACAGTAGGGCTAAGTTACAGTAGGGTTATGTTACAATAGGGCTAAGTTACAGTAGAGTACAGTAGGGCTATGTTACAGTAGGGCTAAGTTACAGTAGAGTTACAGTAGGGCTAAGTTACAGTAGAGTTACAGTAGGGCTAAGTTACAGTAGGGCTATGTTACAGTAGGGCTATGTTACAGTAGGGCTAAGTTACAGTAGGGCTATGTTACAGTAGGGCTAAGTTACAGTAGAGTTACAGTAGGGCTAAGTTACAGTAGAGTTACAGTAGGGCTATGTTACAGTAGGGCTATGTTACAGTAGGGCTAAGTTACAGTAGGGCTATGTTACAGTAGGGCTAAGTTACAGTAGAGTTACAGTAGGGCTAAGTTACAGTAGGGCTAAGTTACAGTAGAGTTACAGTAGGGCTAAGTTACAGTAGGGCTAAGTTACAGTAGAGTTACAGTAGGGCTAAGTTACAGTAGAGTTACAATAGGGCTAAGTTACAGTAGAGTTACAGTAGGGCTATGTTACAGTAGAGTTACAATAGGGCTAAGTTACAGTAGAGTTACAGTAGGGCTATGTTACAGTAGGGCTAAGTTACAGTAGAGTTACAGTAGGGCTAAGTTACAGTAGAGTTACAATAGGGCTAAGTTACAGTAGAGTTACAGTAGGGCTAAGTTACAGTAGAGTTACAATAGGGCTAAGTTACAGTAGAGTTACAGTAGGGCTATGTTACAGTAGGGCTATGTTACAGTAGGGCTAAGTTACAGTAGAGTTACAGTAGGGCTAAGTTACAGTAGGGCTATGTTACAGTAGGGCTAAGTTACAGTAAGGTTACAGTAGGGCTAAGTTACAGTAGAGTTACAGTAGAGTTACAGTAGGGCTAAGTTACAGTAGAGTTACAATAGGGCTAAGTTACAGTAGGGTTACAGTAGGGCTATGTTACAGTAGGGCTATGTTACAGTAGGGCTAAGTTACAGTAGAGTTACAGTAGGGCTAAGTTACAGTAGGGCTATGTTACAGTAGGGCTATGTTACAGTAGGGCTAAGTTACAGTAGGGTTACAGTAGGGCTAAGTTACAGTAGGGTTACAGTAGGGCTAAGTTACAGTAGGGCTAAGTTACAGTAGAGTTACAGTAGGGCTAAGTTACAGTAGAGTTACAATAGGGCTAAGTTACAGTAGAGTTACAGTAGGGCTATGTTACAGTAGGGCTATGTTACAGTAGGGCTAAGTTACAGTAGAGTTACAGTAGGGCTATGTTACAGTAGGGCTATGTTACAGTAGGGCTAAGTTACAGTAGGGCTATGTTACATAGGGCTAAGTTACAGTAGAGTTACAGTAGGGCTAAGTTACAGTAGAGTTACAATAGGGCTAAGTTACAGTAGAGTTACAGTAGGGCTATGTTACAGTAGGGCTAAGTTACAGTAGAGTTACAGTAGGGCTAAGTTACAGTAGGGCTATGTTACAGTAGGGCTATGTTACAGTAGGGCTATGTTACAGTAGGGCTAAGTTACAGTAGAGTTACAATAGAGCTAAGTTACAGTAGAGTTACAGTAGGGCTAAGTTACAGTAGAGTTACAATAGGGCTAAGTTACAGTAGAGTTACAGTAGGGCTATGTTACAGTAGGGCTAAGTTACAGTAGGGCTATGTTACAGTAGGGCTAAGTTACAGTAGAGTTACAGTAGGGCTAAGTTACAGTAGAGTTACAGTAGGGCTAAGTTACAGTAGGGCTATGTTACAGTAGGGCTATGTTACAGTAGGGCTATGTTACAGTAGGGCTAAGTTACAGTAGAGTTACAGTAGGGCTAAGTTACAGTAGAGTTACAGTAGGGCTAAGTTACAGTAGGGCTATGTTACAGTAGGGCTAAGTTACAGTAGGGTTAGTTTATAGTGTGTCTAATTTACATTAGGGTTATGTTAGTGTGATTAAGTTATAATAGGCTTAGGTTACAGTGTGGTTAAAGTTAAGTTAAATTAAAGACTGTTTCTCTTCCATAAATGAGTGGCTAATTTGGGGTTTTAATACAACTATTGCTCAAAAATGTCATGCTGATGTGTTAAAACACTTTATTACCTGTTTGTTAACCTCTACAGTTTTTCATGAGACTAATTTTCTTTAACCAACCTGATGAATCACTACTGTACGAGCCACTGCAGCAGCTTTAACACCATAGACTAAACAGTCTCATGCTAAAGCGACTAAATCTGTTTCAAACAGGTGTGTTTCTACCCCTGTGCTCGTCGTAGGAACGCCCACCAGTGCCCTCCTTGCTGTTCTCTTGCTGCGCTGCATCCTGCATGCTAACAGAGGGGTTATTAACATAACAAACTTAAATGCCCTTATATAAATAATACGTTCACAGAGATGAGAACGGACTCAGCTGACACTGTTTAGGCAGCGCCTCCAACATCTGTTTATGAGCACTTTGCCTAATGATATCATCTGATATCATTAACTGTGGCAGTATGCGGCACCGCAGCAGCAGGTGCAGCTGTTTATTCCCCCACAAACACCTCCCCAACAAGGCAAAGACTTTCACAGTCTCCTCCAACACCGGCTCCAACCCTTCCCTCCCTTCCACCCCACAAATCGACAAACCGCTCATTAGGACAATTTTCCTCAACAAAAAAGCGGCCCCTATGATTTCAATCTGTATATCACCTGTAATTGTAGTTTTTAGTGGGAGTTTGATTCCATACATTTAGCGAGAGTAACCCGTCGGAGCGTTCGCCAGCTGCAGAGGCTGTTTTTAGACGGCTTTTCTGCAGCGACGCTCTCGTAGGCCTCCGTGAGAGGGTGGAGCGTGGCGGGTCGCTGCTTTGTTTTCCGACTCTGCTTTCTCTGTTTAGATGCTGGAAATTATAGAAAATTATCATCTCTGTCTGCAACAACAAGGCTGCTTCCTCTTCCTGACCGGAAGGTCGCGTTTGGGTCTCTGCAGGTTCTTTTAGGGTTCTGACACGCTGCTGTAATTAGTCAGATGATCGGTACAGATGTTGTGTAACACTGGTGCTTTGGCAGAACCCAACTCAATTACAGTATTGTTGCATCAAAACATACAAGGAAACTGGCCTCATCTTTGTTTATTTATAGAAACAAACAATACAATAAACTAGAATATATTAAATGTTCTGACAGAAACCTTCAGGAGTCGTCTGTGACAAAAAATTAGATTTTAGATTCACAGACTGAATCCAGGATGTCTCATTTATCTGAGCTCTTCTTTTGTGTGTCCTTTCCTCAGGCGGAGGACTAAGATGGAAGGAGAAACAGTAAAACTGGATCAGGTCAGGTAGGTTTAATCGCTGCAGAACTCGGGTTTGTGTCACAAACAAAATCAAGGTCTCAGAAGGATTTTAATCAGTTTCAATCAGGGGTTTAAGATAAAAGAAATGGAAAAATTATGATGATTATTTTGGTCAGTATGATTGTTTATTATAATAACTCATTGAATGGGGAAACACGCTTCTTTCATTAATCCTACTTGGCTTAAAACACACCGCGCTTTGCTTCTGGCTCGTCAAAATAAATGCACACCTGAGCACCTGATTGTTTATTATAATCTGTGTTCTCTTTACCTTGTACAGTATTAGAGTTTCTATGAATGCATTCAGAAATGTATACTATGTTTTGGAAAAAGAAAAAAAAACTGCAGATTTTTTTTTTCTTTAAAGCCTAAAATATCCAGAGGCCACATTTTAGGAAAAATGCAGAAACAAATTTATATCAGTTGGGTGGCATACCATTTTATAACAGTAGACTGTAAAATGTCTAACACTATTTATTTAGTGAGGAGAATCAAATAATGTTTTTGTAACATTCAGAAATTTTAACTTAAAAAAAAATCTATTTTAATAAATTAAATGCCAGCTTATTAAACCTAATATTCTAGTTGATAGACAGTTGCTGCAGAGTGCTTAGGCAACCATGGCTCAGTGGCAGAGAGATCGCCTCCCATGTGGAAGAGTGGGTTTCAAACCCCGGCCCAGCCATGCATCGAAGTATTCTTTGGCAAGTATACTGTATACTGAACCTCCAACTGCCTCCCAGGCGCCACCAAAAATGGCTGCCCTCTGCTTCCTCGGGGAGGTAAATACGCAAGTGGCCACAAATTCCCCTTCCCTTTCCTTTCCTTTTCTTGATAAAACAGAGAAAAGCTGCTACAGAAGCCCAAAGGTCCAAGCTGGAAATGCATGCTCTGGAAGTGTTTTTCAGAAGCCTTAAAGATTGGAAATAAACCATATGGAAAAATATCACTGGGTGTTGCGCTAAAGATTGTGTGGTGGTCATATTGAAAATAGAGGTTGAGTCATTTTTGACTCTGTTGGTGTTGCCCTCACTTTTGCTCTGACTTTTTAAAAACACCACAGCGTGAGTTTAGCCTTTGCAATCATATTTTTTTTTAACTTGGTAGAAAACTTTGAAAAAATTTCTTTTAAAACCATTCAAAACAACAACCAGTGTTACAGATAAAAGTAATTATTGAATTTACCTTTTTTATTTCTATATAACTCTTTGAGTAATTGTGCACCCACTGTGTTATTTTCAGTGTATATAATAAAACTAATAAATATTTAGAGCAACTTAATGCTACTTGGTTTGAGTTCATAGGTAAAAATGTTTGTAGGATGTAAGAAAATACCAGAACAGAATAACAGATTTCGGACCACATCAGTAGATGAATCTTACAATTAAAGAAGTACATTTCTTTTGAACGTGTAACACTGTCTTGTTTTCTTTCATTTCTAATCAAATCAAAGATGAGCCCCTAGCGGAGGAGTTTTATTTGCAGGCAGGGACCCCAAAGCTAAACCTGCTCTGAGTTCTGAGGCCTGCGGGCGGCTACACACCGACCACACAAAACGCTGCAACGTGAGAAAGTGCACAACAAATGCTCCTCCTCCATCTCCTTCCAGCTGTTCTCTAAATGTTGATTACACAAGACACCGGGGGAGCTTCCTCCCCTCCTACTCCTTCTCCATCCGGTAGCTGGGCGATTCCCCTCATGAGGAGGCTGATACAGGACCAGCTGACCCGGGGTTGGGTGGGGGTGTCCAGAGAGAGAGAGCTGCGGCCTAGAGGCCTCTTGGCTAGGCTCTTCTTCCCCCTCTTTTAGCTTCTCCTTCCCTGGGCTCCATGAGCAGCTCATTTGAGGATGGGAGACATGGGGAGAGACAGCCGCGGCCCCGGGACAACTGGCCGAGGAGCAAGATGCTGAAATAAAAAATTAAAGCTGCTCGGATAACTTTGTGTCAAGTAAAAGTGAGACGGGGGAGAATCAGCGTGAGGTGATTTATATCCAAGCTGACTTTGGAAGAATTTCTCCTCGCATTTCAGACATTTAGCTCATTTCCAGTAGCAGAATAAGAAGTTTGATGTATAAAAACACTTGCTAGTGGTCTAAACTGGAGCTCTAACAGGAAGTGTAACAGGTACAACAGGACATATTTAGATTTTTTTTTTTTGTAAGGAACTCAAGACAACTGTGTTGAAAAATAAAATTGAACATATCTTCACTAGGTTGAACAGATTAATGGCCTCAGTTTTGAAGCAGAACCATGAGAGCAATCCCACCTCTGCCACCATTTGTTGTAGCAGAATTGGTAAGGAAGACAGGAAGTTTGCAGTTTTTCAAATTTATTGTAAAAAATATTTTTAGAAGTTTAATTTCCCATGAAAGGAGACATTTCAAACAGCACACAATTCATTTTGATAGTAAGATAACGTATTTATTAGGTTGTTTATTGGCAAGAATTTGGCAAGATTGTGATATTATTTGCAAGATTATATTGTAATTTTTTTAATCTTAATTTTAGGTAAGCTGTCACAGCATAGCAAACACTCAAAGCTGTTACATGTTTGACTTCAGTTTACCAGAACTAATGAAGCTTTTACTACACATGAAATGAATCTGATCAAATTACCCTAACACAGAAATGAAATGCCACTGTTGACTGATTAAAAAAGATCATCCTTTTGACTGTTGATACAGTATAGTGAAATGAAATATACATTTTTTAAGTTTATTCATATTCCTTTACACCCCTAGTTTTTATGCATAATCAGAGTCTTTCAGTACACATATAAACATCAGTCTTGTCAGCACTGGAACTCTTTATCAGAGGGCAGTGCAGCTTGGCCTGGCATCAAAAAATTATTCTACAAATAGTCTAAAATACTCATATGTTCTGCCTAGTGAAGATATCTCACTAAATTTTTTTTTTCAACACAACAACCAAAAAAGTCTAAAATCATTAAGAGCTGCTTTGCCTGATGGTTAGATTCAGTAGACTTGAGCAACCTTTGAGCAGTCTTTAATTTAAGGACTCCCAGTTTATTTAATCTCCTCTAAATGTTGTGATAATCTGAAGCAGTTTAGAAGTTGTAATGAGAGGTGATAAAGTCCTGTCTCATCTTGGGATACAGAACTCTTTAGGGACCCTGTGGGTTGTGGGATGATCTCTTTAACCTTGTGGGCCTGCACTGAAGCAAATATGTTTTGGTTTTAAAGGCGCAAATTGTCCAGCCATTGCTATTAATACGGCTGTTTTTCTGAGTAAGTGTTGGGTTCTGAATTTCTAGGGGCACATGGTCTCTGGATTTTGAGGGTGTCATATTTTTATCACTGCTTTTTGCGGATGATGTGGTTCTGTTACCTATGGCACTGGGAGGAATATCAGCACCTACAAGTCTGAGGCCTATATTTTTTAATCGGTAAGGGGTAGGTTGCCGACTCCAGGTTGAGCTGATCTGTTGTGATGAAGTAAGAATCGAGTTTAAAAGGAGAAGCTGTTGATTTACCAACCCTCACCTATGATTATCATTTGGTATGACTGAAAGAATGAGATCAAAAGTCCACAGATCGTCTGGACTCACCCTCAGGCTCAGATCACTGCACTGAAAGAAGCCAGATGAGGTGTTTTGGACTTCTGGTAATGAGGCCAAAACGTTCTCAGTTACACTTCAGATTTCAAACAATGGTCATTCCTTTAATAAAATGAAGACATTAACCTAAAACCACTTTCAGTTTGCGTTTTAAGCATTGTTGATAACTTTATTCAAAACTCAGGAACTTTCCATACATTTAAAAAAACATTACATTTCAAGAATTTTAAACACCTCACTGCCCCAAATGAACCCCCAAAAAATGCAAAAAAACCCCTCTCCAAATGTTAAACTTTTACACAGAAACACATCAGAATGTCTGAAATAACCTAACTGGATGTGTAGATTTAATCCTCGCCAATGTTTTCTGAAACCCAAGAGTTTTACAGACTTTGTGATTTGAGGGAGAAGTCGATGATGATGATGATGAGGACCTGAGGAGACACAGTGATGACTGAGTTAATGTTTCTCACAAGGAGGAGGAGTTGATGTCAGCCTCTTCTGTTGTTTCTCCTTTAGAGTAAACGACATCTTTAGGATTTATTAAGACAAGAAACAGTTTTCAAACGGTGACTCTGGAGCCTCCGTGGAGACGCGCTCATTACTCCGTAGCCTCAGGCCGTTTCCAGCACCTCAAATGCATCTTCTTATTCATCTCTCTCCTCTTTTCCTCCCTCCTTTCTGTCTGTGTTTGTGAGTTTTAATTCCTGATGTCGTCGTGTCACAGCAGTTTGTTCAAAGCAGAGGAGACGATTTGGGCTCCCAGCAGGTGCCGTCCTGATGTCTGTTCAATTATTAAAGTCAGGCCACATGGATGCATTTCTGTCTGCACCCATTAGATTAAAAAAAATGGCCGCTGCAGCTCTTTCTCTTTTATTCATCACCATTTTCATCATTTTTCTTTTCTTTTGGTGTAAGTGGAAATATTAAAGAGGCATTTGTTCCCTTTCAGTCTTGTTTGCTCAAGAGCTATCGTGATCTTTTTGATTCCCTCTTGTCAAACCGAGGTCATGTCTGCTCCGCTCTTTTCCCAGCAGCCCCCCCGTCGCCCCAATCTAACCATGAAAACTGTCGATAAATAAATCATGTGAACAACCTCGTCAGTCGCTTCCAGCAGCCGACTCCTTCCTCCTCCAGCGCTCAGATGTTCTCACTTTGATAAATCTGTAACAGGCGATCAACGGCTTCACGTCTGTCTTCATTGTTACCATCAAACCACGAACGAAGAGACGCCACCTTTAAATTCCTTCTGTTGTTTCTCAAAGTTTAGTTGTTTGGAGCAGAGAGTGGATGACAGGATTACAAAGTGAAACCTGCCTCTTGAAGGGGTTCCTGTGATTTGGTGAGTGAATTTAAGGGTCTGTGAGCACGAGGATGCAGAGTTCAGAGCTCTGTAGATAAAGAGACAGATTAATTCAACAACAAGACATGTTCATTTTGTGTTTTATTTGAAGCTACTGGTGAGATTTATTCTGGTTTGGGGCAGATGAGCAGGATTTTGGCGTCACAGTGAAACAGTTTAGTCTGTTTCTGCACAAAACACAAACATCACAGAGCTCAGTAACTAAAACACTGAATTTTAGAATTTGTTAAATAATCACAATGTGGCTGAAAATTACAAGGAAACATTAAGTATTCAAAGTGCTAAATATGACACAAAAATATATAAAAATGTGATGCCTAAGATGTAAAATAGTCCAAATATAAACTAAACACGACTAAAAAAAAACAAGAAAAGTACATTCTAAAGTACAAGTAAACAGCAAAAATGTGCAAAATTACAAATTCAGACGTAAAAATACTTGAAACTAACAGAATACTTCAAAACTAGAAAAAAGGAAAATCCTACCAAGATACAAAAATAGTTAAGGAGTGATGTTAAACAAACTTTTGATAGAAAAATAACTAAATATTAATTCAAATGTAAAGCTAAGATATAAAACTAAAAATTAAGAATAACAACAGCCACAAAAAGACCATAAAATTCTAATAAATAACTCCAAACATGGCGTAAATTTGGCATTGGACGGAGGTGACATGTCCCCACCAGCAATCACTGAATCGTCCCCACCAATAATTCGATCCAAGGGTGCAGAAATAGCGCTGCATCCCCACAAATAATACGTGTAGCCAGAGGACCAGGTGCTGTGAATCCACAGACGGACCTGCGTCCAGGGTCAGGAGGCACACGCGTCTGGATCGACCAGTGCGAGCCCCTTGCGGCCCGCGCCATGCCGCTTACGCCGATGGCCCCTGTCCTGGGTCTGGGCCGGTCCGGACCGGGACCAGGACACTAGTTGTAGTCTACACTTCCTGTTTCAGCAGACACTCAACCCCCCGTGTCCCATCCTGGTCCACTCCTTACCAATGTCGAGAGCAAATCTACATTAACTCCAAATAATGCAAAATGTCAAAAGATCTGAATGTGCTGCTGGACAATCAGAAAATCATAGAAAAGCTTTAAAGTGACCAAAATGATTCAAAAATACCTCGCAGGGATGCAAACATGTATCAGTGTGATGCTAAAATACCTCAGTTGGACAAACTTTAATCATCCGTTATGCAAACGTTATCTCAAACTTTCACAAAGGAATGAAAAACCTTAAAATTGGACACAAATTGGGAGGAGAAAAAGTGAAATTTTAATGTATTAAGTGAACTTTCCAACAAATTAATGACAGAGCTGTCCTACAGAGGTTAAGTAAACACGCCGAGAAACAGAAATCCTTCAGATTCTGCTGAGTCCAACTGAAGTGTTTTGTTCCTGTTCAAACACTTCTTATGTTTTTAAGTGATGATACGAGGCCACACATGCAACCTTCCACTCCCACACCAACCTCTCCTCCTCTTCCTCCTCCTTCTCGTCGTTGGAGTCTTCGTCGTGTGTTCGGTTCATGCCAACAAATCCTAATTGCACCCCACACTCTTCTCTTCCCACTGACGCTGCACGCCTCGTGCCACCGAATTCCTTGTGTGCTAATTAGGCACGCAACCACGGTGGATACACACTCCTGACAGGTGCTGCCGGCTCGCCGAGGTCACACACACACATACATACACACACACACACCGAGACAGACAACAGGAGAGATGCTCGCAGCATTAAAAATAAATGGAAGAGAGGAAAACGAGAGAGGCAAGACGTGTTAATTTCTAGCTTCCATCTGTTATTACATAAGCACTGCCAACAACTACGCTTCTCTGGAAGAACGGCGAGGAGAGGAGAGGAAGACGGCGAGCCGAAAACACAAGACAGCCATGACTGAAGTCCTCCTGCACAGAAGAAGAATTCCTCAGGGAGCGGAAATCGGATTGATCGAGCCGGAGATTCATCCGAAAGCGTTCGCATCCAAACCGTCTGAACGTGTAACCTGGTGTTCCGTCTCCAAAACGTGTCGGAAAACAAAAAAAAAATGTTGCTGCATCGGAAACGTTTGACGAGTTCTAAACCCTCCAGAGAGATTCAGAAAGTCGGTTTTAACTTCTGACAAATACTTCTGTAGAAAAAGAAACAAAAGCTGAAATCCTTTGTGTCAGAAATAGAATAGAAACCAAATTCACCAGTGGGTTTTCTGAAAGCTGCTCCTGCACTCTTATAGTTGGTAAATGTGCAACAACGATTTAATCAAGCCAACTTTAATTTGACGCAGTTTGATTTGTAGCGTTATGCACTATGTAGTTAAACCTTGTAGTGTGTATAAAAGCTATGTTTTATTACTCACCTTCCGCTTTATCTATCACAGCTACCGAGGATTTAGACGAGAGTCTGTGTGCTCTGGAGACCTGGATTTGAACAACTGTTTGTGATAAAAGCAGGATGATCTAGATTCTATTTAGTTGCAGGGAGCATTTATGTACCTGTTATTTGACGAATGGAAGCTGAGTCAGGAATAAATATATTCAATATTTATTATAAAAGCCGACGAACATTTGTAAACAGATTAGCATTTGAGGTAGCAAGTTGGTTAGCATTCACTAAATGGTAGATGTTCTAAATTGATCTTCTGAGTTTAGAACCTGAGTCTCGCGGTGAAGACTAGGGAGTTAGCTTAAGGGTTTAGTTATCAGGGAGAAGGTGGAGAGGTTACCTTGATGAGCAGCCTAGTGGTATAGGGTTAGCTTTATCAAAGTAGCCTGCTTTACCAGGTCATGGGTAGTTACTGCACCTCGCTCCTGGATCACGTCCGGCTGGTGGAGTTCGACGAGGAAGCGGAGACTCCCCCTCGGTCGATCTGGGGCCTGACAGGTATGGGGACCCGCCGGGCCAAGCGGAGAGCGTCCGTGGATGCGGAGATCAGTGGGACCCATGGCTAGTCGGTTGATAGCTGGCTGTCTTACCCATTCTGGTTGGAATAGAGAGGCAGGTGGATGTTTCCTGCTCTCAGGGGTAAGAAGCTTCTTCGACTGCTACGGGGCTTGACCCGTTACCGGGACAGTCGGCATCAATAACCCACTGTGTAGCGAGTGACAGCGGGCTTGTCGTCTCCTCTGAGGCTGGTGGAGAACTGGATTCTTCCGTGCGGAGCAGACAGCTGAGAGCTGTCAGAGAAACGTGGGCCAATCAGGAGACTCTAAACAAGACACGTGACTCAGGCTCTAAAGTCATACGTCACCTCCGTGTGAGGAGTGTGGAAGGTTTACTTATTTATCCTTAGCAAGGTGGAAATAAGTAATAATACTGATTTAACCTTTTAGCAAAGTAACAATAATACTGAAGCTGGATCAAACATTCACAATGCTGTAAGAGAAAGTGCATTAATCATTTAAGACATTTCTGTAACAGATTAAGGTGTCATTTTAGAAAGAGACACCAAGAGTCTTCATTATTATTATTATTTAAAGTCCGGTGGCTTCTTCCGATACGACCGTGACCTTGGAGGAATGTTGATTCAGGTTAAAACATAATAAAAGAGTCTGTATAATCCGAGTTATTGGGAAGAAGATGGATTATTATTTTAGATGATCACGTAGGTCAGAGGTCAGAGTGTATATTGATCACGCTACAGACCCCCCTTTTGTCAAGGGGAGGGGCACCTAGCAGAAGGCCGTGGCCTTGACAACCAATCCGAGTGATGGAGGACATCCGTGAACATCAGGAACCGAAAAGGAGGGAAGGTTAGTGGTACCTCCCCACCAGCAGAGTCAATCAACGATATGTGAAAGTGTTACCAGGCACAGGGGAACCCTGTGTTGATGACCTTCAGGAAGTATGAGCATCCCACAACGAAACAGAATCACAGGAGGAGGGCATCCGTCCACACGATGCCGGAGACTGAGGAGTGGGGCAGTTCGTGAAGGGGTAGCAGCAGAGAGAGGGAGAAGGATTCCAATCCAGAGCCGCGTCGGCAGTCGACTTGCAGACGAGACCCGTCGGGATCCTTGGACCTCTGTAGGCTGGACAGCAGAGCAGAGTAGAGGCACAGCACAGCAAAGAACCACAATCTGGTAAAAGGGCACCCAAAATGTTTGAGTGTAGGCAGATATGGTAGAAATAAACTAGAAAATTGGTTTATCTAATTTAAATATCGGCTATGTGTCATGCCATCACATTAACTAGGGTTTAAACCTAGAGAAATAAATTTGGAAATTTATTATTTGTATAAACTCTGAAAAGATTGACATTTACTTGGATCAGTTCACTCTAAGAGTCATATTTTAACGTAAAATTTGGAAAGACTCAAAGTCATATTTTGACCTAAGGTTTGACCTATTTAAGGTTTGGAAATACTTTAGTAAACTAAAGATTGTAGTGTTTGAACTAAGAATTTTAGTTTCAGGTTAGAGAAGTAAGATATTAAAGATTCGACAAGAAGGTTTAGGAGGACGTAGTATTAATCTTACATTACCTTATTATCCTTAAATTTGATTTAGGAAAGTAAATTAAATGACTTGGCTCGCCATTATAGTGATAATTAACATGAAATAATTATCGTAAATAATAGAAAATTAACATTAAGTTTGATTTAAACATAAAGTAAATTTTACTAATTGAATACAGCATTAGGCTGAATTAAAGGAACTCTGGCTTAGATGTTTTTACCTATGAGGACGCACAGCTGCCTGCAGTACAGCAAATGATGTCAGCAGCTCGACCAAGTCTGTTTACCAATAAACTCATGGTTAGTAACACATGGTTAAAGGGACCTGAACATGTACACACATTCACGTCAGACAACAGAAAGAGGGAGACTGAGGTATTAGAAGAAGTCAGAGAACACATAGACTCAATGATGGAATAGAAGAGTCCTAAATAAACATCACCCCCCTTTCGTTTAGAGGGTGGTATAACTAGACGTCGCTCAGGTAGGAGGGTCAGGGAGCGGCGGAGCCGGTGGTAACGCAGCTCGTCCCGAAGGAGGAGGAGGCGGCGCGGCTGGCGGCGACACTTCCTGTCCCGAGGGAGGAGGAAGAGGCGGGGCTGGTGGCGACGCAACCTGCGTTGAAGGAGGGGGTGGTTGATTACCACGCCCTGGCGGCGCAATAGCACGCTCTACCCGATCCCCTATCCTATCGATTGAGATTCCCATTGGGCTTATACGTCCTGTGAAGTACCAGAAGAGTAGGCTGGCCAACCCTATTGTCAGAGCGCAGTTAAAGATGATTAGGAGCGATAACACCGTGTCTGCTGAGGACCACGCGTAGGACACCGGTCTGTCGAGACCGACGTCCAAGGAGAGCTCCCGCAGGACATTGTCCACCGCTGCGACCTGGATGGTCATGGGACCGTCGTATATGATACGTTCCACGGTGGCAGGTGACAATGCAACCGAGATGTTATCGTAGAAGTCAGAGGTTTCCACGGTGGACTCATGTTGTCTAGGGTCCAAATGATAGAGTGCGACCTCACCCATGTGGACCGAAGCACCTCGGGGAACTGACACCCACATTGGAGCGGGTGGCAAGTCCACCCGGGTTGACACGTCATGGCGACCATAGAAGACGTCTGCTTCTCGCGCAGGAGTATGGAGTAGCCAGCGCAGACCTACATTAACCGCGGTGGTTTGTAAGACCTGAGAGCGTGGGGTTACCGTCATTGGGCACTTTGCATCTTTAGTTAGCTCTGATATGCCACATAAAGCGGCTGTGTTATCACGCAGAAAAGGATTACCCGGACAGAGATAGTGAAGGTCGCGCGTGAGCGAACACATACGTAAATCTGGGACCAGATAAACCTCAGGCGTGTCATCATGAAACGCGACCAGAGGCGGCGTGTTGAGCTTAACATGAGTGTCATCCACCCAGGTACCTACGTTCACAACGTCTTTGACTCGGTAGATGTCGTTTGGAGACACGACCGGAAGACTGACGAGGAACGCTAGTTCCCTTGCCTCAGGGTCAACCCTGAGGGGTAGAGCACTTCCTAAAGCAAAGGCTAGATGAGTCTGTAGGGGCAGCACCTTTTCTCTCAGAGCGCGTTCTAGAGCTTCTCTTACCATGGGGAGTGAAACCAGGTAAGGAGGGATCCGACCCATAAGAAGAGCGTCCACGGAGGCGCTACTGTCCCGATCAAAGTCGGACAGGCAAGACGTCAAGAGGTGGGTGTGAGCGTAGTCCCTTGAGACAAATGAGCGTAGTTCGTCTATTGCAGACGATGACTTCCGCATCTTCTCATTTAAGGAGTTGACGACGACTATCGTGTCGCGCTCAGACCTACCTAGAGTCTGCAGTGCCTTCCGCTGGCGGACCACATGCTTACGGAGAGAAGGGACCTCCTCCTCAAGCTCTCTGACATGGCGCTGAACCGCAGCTAAGTTGATGGAGTTGACTGCTGAGAAACCCATACTGAAAAGTGAACCTACCGCACCAGCGGCTGAAAGGAGTTCCGCTAAGAACCTTTTCACCCTGCGGTTAGACCCTGAGAGTTCTGAGGTTGTGACCGTGAACTTCTGTAACTGGTGGAGGATATGAGTGATGTCGGCCTGAGAGTGCCACATCATGGTTTGAGTCCAATTCTCCCCAGCAGCTGATAGTTCCCCGGGTCGACCTTCCAGCTTTTTGCGGCAGGCGACGTCTGGGTCAAACTTAACAAACACCTTTTGGGTCAAGAGGTGGTAGTTCGTCATTAACATGCCAGGCCGTTCCTTGAGGGCGATCCCCGAGGTCGGACCTGGCTCAAACAGGTTTCTAGAAGAAGAGGAAGTTGCAGTACAAGTGATAAACACACACACCGCCAACATCAAGAAGGTTGTCGGACCGGAGAGTCGTGCTCTTGGGCGGGATGACCTATGTGATGTCGGTTGACTGTTTGGTAGAGGTCCCCGACGGGGGCTCACCAGGGGTGTGTGTGAAGGTGTCACACCCGAATGGGTGGACTGAGGTCTGGTTGGAGCTGCAGCTGGACTGCAGCGAAGGTCAGTGGACTCTGTCGATGACAGAGAAGCCTTAACCTGTTCCTCTGGGGGAGGAACTGGTACAATGTGGGGCGCCGGGGGACTTACCTGATCGGGCAGGTGATCTATGGGCTCTGCTGATAGCAGAGATGATTCGACCTGTCCTGCCGGGGGCAGGGGAGCATCAAAGTAGTCCTCAGAAGTGTCAGCGTCAGCCTCTGGAGGATCCGGGCCTGACACTGATAGATCAGGCTGAGTCAGAGGAGGATCAACCTGTGTTGTGACCCCCCTTTTCTCAGTGAGTGAGTCTGTGACTGGTGGAACAGATGCCGTGGATGGACCGACATCTGTAAGACCAGCTACCAAGTAGTGGTCTAGGATAGCCTGACGCAGACGACCGAAATCAAGTCTAACGTCCATAGGCAGACTGTATATGAACTCACTCAGAACAGAGTTCGATGAGAAGTCCAAAAGATGGAGTTTTTCCATGTTAGAAAGACCAGGGTATTTGTGTAGTTGAAAATCGATCATAGTGATGAGACTATGGACCCATTGAGGATCCCTTCGACCGGGCATGAGCTTCCTGATGAGCTTTGATATTTCCCGTAGTTTATGAAGTGGGTCTTCAGTGGTTGAACCCGTAGCCAACGAAACCTTACATACAGCAGGCTCTCTTTCCAGCAACGGGGGTGAGCAGTCGGCGGTCACCTCGAGGGTGACGTCCTTTGCTGCGCTCGCTGCGGCAGGAGTCTGAGGAAGAGGCTGTTTGAACGTGGGTTGACGGGGGTTGTCGCACCCACCGTCGTCCGTCAGAACTTCAGTCTCTTCCACTCTGTGTATGGGTTGTGGTAGGCTGTCTAGGGGTCCACCTGAAGGGAAACCCTGTGGAGTTTTGATTAGAGGAAGAACTAGTTTCTCCCAATTGGGTGGGGAGTCGGGTCCAACGTTCTCGAACGCGGC
>SSNR01000014.1:5098765-5119009 GCA_006937965.1 Callopanchax toddi
CTTTTATGCGGTCGACAAAGTTACACAAAACATTAAAAACACATTCACACTGAAGTGTTAAGTCCCTTAAACATTCAAAAAGACAATAATGAACATCAAGTGACATGCATAAGCAGTTAACAAGTTTTTAACTTGGTTGAGTGCTGAAGGAAATTTGCTATCTCTAGCCTTATCTGTTATGAGTACGTGGCTTATTTTAACAGCTTATAAATCATAACTTAGGACATAAAACTTTGCAATTAAAACCTGGCTGGCTATTGCCACATGTAGTGTCATACACTATGTAGTTAAACCTTGTAGTGTGTATAAAAGCTATGTTTTATTACTCACCTTCCGCTTTATCTATCACAGCTACCGAGGATTTAGACGAGAGTCTGTGTGCTCTGGAGACCTGGATTTGAACAACTGTTTGTGATAAAAGCAGGATGATCTAGATTCTATTTAGTTGCAGGGAGCATTTATGTACCTGTTATTTGACGAATGGAAGCTGAGTCAGGAATAAATATATTCAATATTTATTATAAAAGCCGACGAACATTTGTAAACAGATTAGCATTTGAGGTAGCAAGTTGGTTAGCATTCACTAAATGGTAGATGTTCTAAATTGATCTTCTGAGTTTAGAACCTGAGTCTCGCGGTGAAGACTAGGGAGTTAGCTTAAGGGTTTAGTTATCAGGGAGAAGGTGGAGAGGTTACCTTGATGAGCAGCCTAGTGGTATAGGGTTAGCTTTATCAAAGTAGCCTGCTTTACCAGGTCATGGGTAGTTACTGCACCTCGCTCCTGGATCACGTCCGGCTGGTGGAGTTCGACGAGGAAGCGGAGACTCCCCCTCGGTCGATCTGGGGCCTGACAGGTATGGGGACCCGCCGGGCCAAGCGGAGAGCGTCCGTGGATGCGGAGATCAGTGGGACCCATGGCTAGTCGGTTGATAGCTGGCTGTCTTACCCATTCTGGTTGGAATAGAGAGGCAGGTGGATGTTTCCTGCTCTCAGGGGTAAGAAGCTTCTTCGACTGCTACGGGGCTTGACCCGTTACGGGGCAGTCGGCATCAATAACCCACTGTGTAGCGAGTGACAGCGGGCTTGTCGTCTCCTCCGAGGCTGGCGGAGAACTGGATTCTTCCGTGAGGAGCAGACAGCTGAGAGCTGTCAGTGAAACGTGGGCCAATCAGGAGACTCTAAACAAGACACGTGACTCAGGCTCTAAAGTCCTACGTCACCTCCGTGTGAGGAGTGTGGAAGGTTTACTTATTTATCCTTAGCAAGGTGGAAATAAGTAATAATACTGATTTAACCTTTTAGCAAAGTAACAATAATACTGAAGCTGGATCAAACATTCACAATGCTGTAAGAGAAAGTGCATTAATCATTTAAGACATTTCTGTAACAGATTAAGGTGTCATTTTAGAAAGAGACACCAAGAGTCTTCATTATTATTATTATTTAAAGTCCGGTGGCTTCTTCCGATACGACCGTGACCTTGGAGGAATGTTGATTCAGGTTAAAACATAATAAAAGAGTCATTATAATCCGAGTTATTGGGAAGAAGATGGATTATTATTTTAGATGATCACGTAGGTCAGAGGTCAGAGTGTATATTGATCACGCTACAGAGTAATTCTTCTCTGATCCTGCTTGTGGTCTTCATGGACCAGGTCTCTAGGTGTAATCCTGAGGAGGACAGGGTCTGCTTTAGGAACTTTGGGGTCTACTTTATGCAGATGATGTCTATCTGTTGGCGTCTCCAGGCCACAACCTTCATCAGGTCTGTTTATGGCCAGGATGAGACTCAGCTCCTCCTAAACTGGAATAAGGGGAATGTCTCCCTCAGGGTTGGGAGTGAGTCTTTGTTTCAAGAGGAGTTTGTATTTTGATCCTGATCCAGGATGAACTGTCAGACTCCGAGTAGAGCTGCAGCTCCTCCTCACCAGCTGAGGTGGTTCAGGTGTCTGGTTAGGAGGCTCTGGAGGTTTCCTGTGCACTGGGAGGAGACCCAGAACTCACATTAGGGTTTTATATCCTCAGTGATCTGGGAATGCCTTGGGATCATCGAGGAAAGAAATGTCAGGGTTTTCCTCCTGGATCTGTTTCTTCTGCAGCCCAATCTTGGATAAAAGAAGGAAAATGGAGGGGTGGTTGGTATTTTTAGTTCCCACATGAAACTTGAGCTGGTTAAACGAGTCTATCGGGGGTATTGGACGACCACCCTCTTCTGTTTTAGTTTTTATTAAACAGTTAACTGCTAAAAATCAGATCAACCTTTAAGGTTTATGAATGAAGAGGAGATGAGATGGACAATTTGACATTTGTGGTCAGGAAGCAAATTGTAAAACATAAGAATCAAGACTTTCTCAAGGGTTTTCATTGTTTCTGATACAATTTTTTTTAAGAATCGGTAGATGTGCACAATATCTGGACATTAAGGTTGGAGAAGTTTCCAGTTTCTTTATCATTTCAGAGCAGAAAAACAGTAAAACGAATAAAAGTAAATCAATCTAAATCTTTTTCAAAACATTTTTCCCACTTATGTTTACTTTCTTCATATTTTAGTGATTTTTTCCCTATAAGTTGGTTATAAAAAGGTATAAATAAACAACTATAACTACTTGTTTTTGTTATTTTAAGGTAAGTTTACATGTTTCGGGGATCATTTAAAACTTTTGATGGTTTTTATTGTCCATCCATCACCCTAATCTACCCATGTGGACTAGATTTGGGCAGGTTTGGGGTCCAAAATGCAGATTTTAAAGATAAAAGACATATTTGTTGGTTTAAACTAAATCTTGAATGGTTCTTCTCAGCCACAGCAAATTTATAGCAGGCAAATTTATTTATAAGAAAAGTCTCTGAACTTCTGAAAGGTGTTAAGACACAAAAACCCCTCTTTGCAAAATTCCCACAATGAATTGTGAAAACGACATAAATGTGACGCAAAAATGCAACAAATAGACATAAAAGAAGCAGAAATTTGCCCAAAAAGAATATAAAGAAATAAAAAGTTAACCAGAACACCCTCCTGGAGATGGAAAACAACCTATTATCACAAAAACAAGAGCGCAACATGAAATCAGCATGAAAGATGCACAACATGTGACCTGGAGGAGGGTGAGGTTGAACAAAACAACCAGGAAGTGAAGTTTGAAGATGAACTAGAGCTCCCACAAAGAGATTTAAATCAATTAAGATGTGACTCTATGTGACTTCTATTTCTCTAATCCAATTAAAACGGGCATCTATTAAACCGGTGGTGTTCAATCCTGGTCCCTATCCTGCAGGTTTTAGGTGTTTCCTGATCCATCACACCTGGGTTCCTTCTTCAGGATATTCTCAGTTCTTTAGGAGTCTGTTGAATCAAACCAGGTGTGTTGTAGCAGAAAAACATCTAAAACCTGCAGGATATTGACCATCAAGGAACAGGGCTGGGCACTATTTGTATTTTCAAACCAACTAATATGTGTTTGTTTAATTTTCAACCTGCATTTTGGACCCTGACACTGCCTAAATCAGTTCAGACATCCATTAGATTAGACATCATTGTTCTAAAGTCACCTGTGGGTTTGTTAGTGACAGATGGAAGATAGAGACCATAAAGATGTTTAAAATGGCCCAGTGAAGGTGTCAGATTACCTTAAAGCGGCTCTCTGGAGCATTTTTCTCTGTATCAAAGTTTTCTAAATGTTTTAAATGATATTTCAGGTCTAAACTATGATCTATGGGTTGAGTTCCACAACATCTGTCATTCTGATGAAGACCCTCTTTCCTCCTAGAGACCCCTTTCCATTATTTCTTGCCGCCGACATTTTTCAGCCAATGAAATTCAAATATCTGCATTCTCTCAACATGCACACGCATTGACCAAACCTGTACCAGTAGGGGGCACTGTCGTACAGGACGCTCCGTGTTTCTCTGTTTGCCACAGCTCGTTCACTGAGGACTCACAGCTCATTTCTACTAAAAACCTACCCATTCCCCATCTAAAGATGGATTTATTTTTATTTTTAAACCTTTCACCTCACAGAATGGCAAGGCTTGACAGGGTTACGCGTTTATTTTGGTCAGAAAGTTCATCCAGGGCCGAGTCAAGTTCAGCTTCAGAGTCCAGCAGCAGCTCTCTGCTAACAGAGCTAATATCAGAAGCAGCAGGGACAGAGAGGGCTCATCAGACCCTCGTAGTGTTGGAATAAGATTGTGAACTGTGAGTGATTAAACCCTACACACTGAACTGTACAGTTCATGTCCGAAGTATATGCGCAGCGTGCACGCGCGCACACGCGACCGGACGCGCGTGTCGAGATGTTTTGAGGAGGAGCCTTTGGACGCTAGATTCAAAAACTGCTCTCTTGATGAAATCCTCCAGAGTGCGGCTTTAAAATAACAAATGTTTTACACATAACCATCTATAAGTTGTTTTATTTGTGTTTTTAAAACCAGCATCTAGAAAGTAAACCATTAAAATAATAAAACATAAATAAAATGTTGTTTTACTTCAGGAAATGTTTAAAGTTCAAATTTACTTTGATTTTTCTGTGTTTTTCTGCTCAGAAATGATAAACTGCATTCATCTCCAATTTAAGCCCCAGATATTTTGTATCATAACAAAATATATTGTAGCCGAAACAATAAACACCTAAAAGTGAGGAGGAACTATTGATTTTGAGGTTTTCTGCATCTCTCTCCTGAAACGAGCGTACCAAACTGTGACAGTCACATCTGTGATGTTTACATTCAGCCTGGTATTTTCCAGCAGCTCTTTCCAGCTGAGACTCCCCTGTAAAAATAATGTGGTGACACTGAAGATGCCACCTTCTGAACAAAAACATTCCTCCGTCCGAGGAACAATGGGACGATGTGAAAACAAAGAGCCTCGAGGAGTGACGAGCACCTCGCTGGATCTTTTCCACCGACGAGGGGCTGAGGTCCGTGAACGTGTTGACGACCCGAGGCACTTCCTGTCAGCGACGGTGAGCTTTGTTTTCTTGGGAGGAAAGACACCAGGAGAGGCCGTGGACGTCTCACATGTTTGCAGGAACAGATTCTTTCCCAGGACGGAGGGACGGTCCGGTCAAAGCGCTCACTGCCAGAATACACACTCATATCTCTGCAGCTTTTCAACACTAGCTGTGATGCATCCTGGACTGGATGCAAACTAAACAGCACAAAACGCTGCAGCTGCTCTGTGGGAATCAACGCTTTAATTGTTTGTTCGATTGTTTTTCTTGGAAGCTGCACCTGCAAGGGATCTCTGGAGGCTGAACCACAATTAAGCCACAAAGATGTCTTTAAACAGCCAGAAAGGAGGCAGAAAGAAACACTTTATCTTCTGATTTCTCAACACAGTTTTGAGGCTTTTTACTGTATCTGATCACGCACTGTCCACCTGAAAGAACCTAACAGGCCCTGACCCGAGGACCCCTGAAATGCTTCGTGAGGTTCAGCTGTTGGTGGATGAGCAGCTCAGATATTTGCAGAAATGATAAAACTGTGTTTTCTGACCTCCGCTGGCCACTTTAATGAGTTTGTTCAGAGGTGTGAAGCCGTTTCACAGGAGAGAGAAAAAGTTTGACACTTTGTGTGAGAAGTCCAGCAAAGGTCCACTGAGAAGAAACTTCAGCTTTTACTTGGAGACCTGTTATTTTATCAGCTAGAAATAGATTCAGTATCAAACTTCTCTCCTGCTGTTTACAGGAAGCATATGGTTTGGATTTTATACAGATAGTTCTACAGGTTTTAGATTAATTTACCATTAAATCTGTATTTCAGGTCTTGTGTTTTTAGCTGTGGTATTCAGCTGGTGGTTTGTGACCCAGATGTTGGTCAGGGACCTGTTTTAGGTCTTTTCCTGGGCTAAAAAAGGTTTATAAATAAAATAGGAACATCTTCTTTTCATATTCCTTACCAGTAGGTGGCGATAACAGCCTAATGCTATGTGACGACTAGTGTTTGACACCATAGAAGCTCTTGAATAGGAGACCTCCTGTAGAAATAAAGGTAAAAAATAGATACGTTTTCTCATATTGAGGAGAAAAATGTCAGTATCTGTGTTTTGCTTATTAAGGTGTCAACAGGTGAATATGACTTCAGTGTGCGCAGCGTAGTTTTCCTCAGAGGACGATGTATTTCCATATTTCTCCACTGATGAGGTCATCAAAAGAAAAGTGCATTTTGTGTCCATTGAATCCATCCATCCATCCATCCATTTTCTGTAGCCGCTTATTCCTCCACAGAGGGTCGCGGGGGAGCTGGTGCCTATCTCCAGTGGTCAAGGGGCGAGAGGCGGGGGACACCCTGGACAGGTCGCCAGTCCATCGCAGGGCCACACAGAGACGAACGAGACAAACAACCACACACCCACTCACACCTAAGGACAATTTACCAGCCCAATTAGCCTGACAGTCATGTCTTTGGACTGTGGGAGGAAACCGGAGTACCCGGAGGAAACCCACGCACGCACGGGGAGAACATGCAAACTCCACGCAGAGAGGCCGCAGAGCCGGGACGCGAACCCACGACCTCCTTGCTGCGAGGCAACAGTGCTAACCAACTGCGCCACCATGCAGCCCCCGTCCATTGAATCCTCTTGAATTAAACTTTTTGTTTAATATTTTTGGGTTAAAATTGCTACTGAGGACAGTCATTTTTTTTTCAAAAGTGAATTTAATGAAGAGAAGAGTTTATTTTGGGGGTTATCCACTACTTCAGGCTGTCCAACTCCAACAGGTACAGAAGAAAGTCTATGTGATGGATCCAACGGGTTGTCAGCATCTGTTCCTTATCTTGGATCTAATACAGACTCGGCCAATGCTTTAGTCTGCTCTAAGCCTTGAAATTCAGTTTATTTTTGCCAGTTTTTACTCGTGGACCTTTATCATATTTATTGTGCTGCTGCAGCTACAAATTTTCGCGGAGTGTTTTAATGGGACATTTTTGTCCTCCAATGACTAAGAGGGTAGAAAACTGGATTCCCTTCAATCACAAGTCTTTACAGGGAGACCAGACTTCTCAGTTTAAGAAGCAGAGAGAGAAATCTGATTTTAAGTTCCATTAAAACCAGTTTTTCATCCCATATAAATAACCATCCATTCTGTGGTGTTTGGGTTTAGTTTTTGAGAAAAATGCTCAAAATTGTCATGAAACACTGGTCATGTCATCAGACCTGATAGTTTTATTGAATCATGAACCCGCAAGACAAGTAAATAAAAACATGGCCACCTTTTGTCACTGAACTACAAAGTGGAGAAAACAAAAAGAGTTGGTGAGTTCAGGTAGATTTCAATACATTTTATGGTTTTTAAAAAATCAGTTTTTGTGTTTTTTACTTAAAAAATGAAATTTAAAGGGTCAAAACTATCATAATTAATTATTTGATTACTTTGATCAGGACTGATGTTGATAAAGATTCTAAAGTAGAAAAAATAATAATCAGAAATGTTTTATCGTGTTTTAGAAAGTGGACATTTTTGTCCTCCAATGACTCAAGAGATTGTTTTTTTTAATTATTATTATGTTACCAGAAAATAACAAGTTTCTTCAAAATAAAAAAACAGTAACTTTAGGTAAAGGAACCCAAAATGTTAACCATTTAATCATTATTATTATTATTATAAATTTAAATGTATTGTATAATTAGATAATAATGCAACAAGAATAGGACTAAAATAAAAAGCAACTTGTCAACATCAGTACTCAAATCTTCCACCAGAGGGCAGCAAACATGTATAAGTTTCAGGACATCGTTTTTTTTTTTTGAGGAATACTGTATACAAATCTTGGTAAAGAGATAGAGCTCCGAGAATCGTAGAAAAATGTGGTCAGATATGAAGTTGTTCAGCAGGTTTTTCATAGTAAAAAAAAAGTAATCTAATTACTTGAGAGTATTTTTTTATTATGCTACCAGAAAATAACAAATAATTTTTTTTTTTCAAATAAAGAAATAACAGTAACTTTAGGTAAAGAAACCAACATTTTAACCCTTTAAAGCCTGACACATGAAATAATAATCAGAACATTTTTGAAAATTTAAATTCTTTGTGTAATTAGATAAGAATGCAGCAATAATAAAACTAAAATTAATAGGTTCTTGTCAACATCAGTACTTAAGCCTTCCACTAGAGGGCAGCAAACCTGTATACATTTCAGGACAGCAGCTTTTTGAGGAATGTGCAAATCATTTTAAAGAGATAGAGCTCCTAGAATCTTAGAAACATGTGGATCAGATCTGAAGTTGTTCAGCAGGTTTTTTGAAGTAAAAACAAAGTCCTCTAATGACTCGATACCATTAAAGACATTAGAGAGGTGCCTGAGGGTTAATGTTTTAAAATGTTTTGTGGTGTTGGTGTTTCTCAGCTGCACACAGAGATGCTGTTCCCTCTGACTCCCAGCTATCACCCCAGCCATGCATACCTCGCTCCTCTCCTTCCACGCCCGCCGCCCTCCATGCATTATTCACATCCACATTAAAATAGCGGGCTGAGACCGAGCGGAGCATGAATCGGGGAGGTGCCGTCACAACAGCTGAAAGTGTCTGTCACAGAGTTTGATTTTTTTTCCTCCCATAGTTTCTGGCAGCGCAGCTGCCTAAATGAGAGGGATTAAGTTAACTCCCTGCTTAAAGGAAGAGCAGGCCCTGGATTAGGGCACCGGGCGTGGACACAGAGAGCATTCAAGCAGGAGCCGCTGCTTTTTAAAACAGAGACGTGTGCAGGAGAAGGAGGCAGCGGTGCACAGCCCTCGCAGGGACCGGCGGCCCAGCAGCTCCAACAAACACACTGACAAGTGTAATGCCGTGCATGCAACATGGAAACCGGCGTCGGGGCGGAGAGGGGGAACGCTGGCAGACACGCCGACGATCACAAAGTCTTTGTCTTTCCCAGTTCCACCGTTTCCTCCCCTTCATCTTTTGTTAGAATCAAAGACTAACTTTAAAATGTGCTTTAAAATCAACAAAATCATTGTTTTAATGCTCCTCTGGGACTGTGATTGTTGAGAATTTGATATATTGGAATCTACAAAAATGCACTTCATGCTGATATAAAATGTTTACGTTTTTAGTCGTATTTGACCGAATGTATTGACTAAATTATAGTTAGCTGTGAGGAAACAGATTTTTTGTTATGAAGAAGTTTTATTGTTGTTGTGAACTTCTGGTAAATCTTCTGTTTGTAGAAATCCACAATATCCAAATGTTAAAGGGGGAAAAAAGTCAGAAGATGACAAAAAGATAATAATTCAAACTTGAATATATTGAATATAAAACTACATCTCAAACACATAGCAAGATGTGTAAAGCTTTTTAATTATTACCAGAAATATATATTTTTGGTTTGTGACGCCGATCTGGATAAGAGAGAAAACAGTGGATTTGTTTTACCACACAAATCTGCAGATTACAGAATGTTAAATATTAAAATGAGCTAATGTGAGTTTCTGTACATGATCACAGTGTAGAGAGAAAGTTTAACTACAGCATAGGTACTCCGTAGGCAGCCTGCAGGCCGTGTCTGGCCCACAAGCCCTTGAGCCATTTATTGTTTCTCCAAAGATGTCAATTAGGACTGGACGATAGACGAAATATTTTGTCTGGATGATAGAAAATGTCTCGCTTCATATAAAGTTCTATCAGTTACACCACAGTTAGAAGTTCTATAGCAGTATTTTACGTCAAAATGCACTTTACGGCAAGCCAATGCACACAGCAAAGCAAACAAACATTAAGACAGATGGTAGCGGACCTACCAGATCCTCCACCAGAGGGCAGTAGACATGTATAGGACTAGATATGGCAGGATTTTGATGAAAGTACTAATCCTGATACTGGTAGGCCCGAAGTGGTTTGATGCTAACTAGTAACACTAGTCCATAATGGGTTAAATAAAGCTAGCTGTGTTTATAAACAGGAGTGCACATAACTGGTGCTAAAGCGCGGTAAATATCACCACATTGTCTTAAAAAGTGTACGTTGCTTTGGATAATTTAAACGTGTGTACACCAGTTCTTTTCACCACAGTGACCCCCCAAAACCACCACCACCCCAACACACACTCACAATTTATTTAAGAATAAAAGCTTTTTTATTTAAACCTGATCAGTTCTAAAAGACAACTGAAATATGGTACTTACTGAGGATTGTTACTTTTTCAGGTTCCAGATCTCAAATTTGGTTCTTAAATTTCTAGAAACCTAAAAAAAATTTGCAAATTCTCCCAGAATTTAAAACTAGACTGCAGAAAAAGTTCTATGAATATGAAATGCAATCAAAATAATGTCAATTGCTGTATTATTTGCCTCTTTTCTTAAATTAGTAAAATATTCTCTCACATCCTCCAGTGCACAGGAGCTGTAGTGTTTTCCCAGAACCTCCACAGAGGAGTCAAATAAATCCCATGGAGGAGTTGAGACGAGAACAGGTGGTGAAACCGTGTGAGAAAAACAACAGACACCTGCTGCTGAAACCCAACCTGGTTCCTCCGTCACATTCCAGAGGACTTTCTCTGACGGAGCTGCTCCGACCGCGCCTGGAAGATCCAGTAAATCACGCCGCCGACGGTTCGGGCGACCGAGGAGCGTTACCGCGTTCTGATGGCAGGAAAGAGTCTGTTTTTTTCAAACAGAAACCTGCTCGTTTTTGGATTCTGTTCAGAGGTAAAACTCTGAAATAACGCTTTAACCTGAAGCACCAGATGGTTTATTCTACAGGACCATCTGGGGAGTTCTGTGTAGGGAAAAACAGGTACGATCAGAAAATAACCTGAAATGATCTGCCTGAGCAGTCAGACTGTTGAAACACCGGATTTCTCATTTATGATCCAGTCTCAGAAAATCTGGTTCTGGATTTTGTTCTGATTTCATTTGAAAACTCTGTCAAATCAAATCAAAAATGTGTTTTTAAGTTATTAATTTAAGACAGCTAGTTGCTCTGGTAACTTGTACTTGAGTAAAACCTTCTCCTGACTATCTGTGATTTTACTTGAGTAAATAATTCTAGTACTTTTTACACATGTGGTAAACAGAAGCACAAACCTTCACTGACTTTTACTAACAAGCAGCTCTGTTCATGAGACCTGACTAAACCCAGCAGCATCACTGAACAAAGGCTGACTCTGAGCCTGTTCTTGTTGCTGATGATGGATAAAAAAATTATTTTTAAGACTAAGAAACTAGAAATCAACCAATCAAATCCAGATGCTTTTCTTTATTTTTAAAGCAAAGTATGAGACCCTTTTTGGGTCTTGTGTATACAACTTTTCTGATCATTTTTTAACTAATAAAATAAAATATGTTGTTTGGCAGATAAAAATAAAAAAATTACAACAAAATTCAAAAATCTAATTTTTGAGGACTTTTAACTTGGAAATTGTGGCCCTTTCCTCAACGTTTTATACACCACTTGTCATATTTGGTTCAGTAAAAAGGTTACTTGATTTTTTTTTTTTTTTGACTAGATTTGTGGATTAGTTTGCATTAATGAAGCTCTCCCTACATGTTAAAAGCTTCTGTTTGAATTGAAAAAGCTCCTCAGATCAGTAAACTAAATAAAAAGCTTTTTTTCTGAACATAAAAGAAAAAACTTTGACTTTTTTTGTTGTTACATAAAGACCCATCTCTTGGTTTAGGCGCCTAATTATCCTCTACATTGAACTGGTTTAAACTGTAGATATAAGTCAAATGTTAATTTGAATCTCATCTCAGTGAACATATAAGGCTCTATTTGTGTGATGGTTCAGACTATTTCCTGGATTTTCTCATCAGATTGCAGCTGATTTACAGAATTCCACATTATTTATCCAACATCTGACCCTCTTCCTGAATGTATTTAGATGTTTCAGGCAGCAGTTTATCATCTTGTACACTAAAGATGAGCATGTAAACGTGTTTCCTGGTGTCTGAGTCCTGCCGGGACGTGTTGTCCACCATTCATGGGATCAACCTGGACGTTTGATTGTCTTTGTCTTGTTCTGGCTGCAGGCTGCAGAACCAGGCCCGACTCAC
Organism: Callopanchax toddi; assembly: GCA_006937965.1. NCBI lineage: Eukaryota > Metazoa > Chordata > Actinopteri > Cyprinodontiformes > Nothobranchiidae > Callopanchax > Callopanchax toddi. The sequence continues at coordinate 5,110,751 of SSNR01000014.1, forward strand.
GTCGGCTCCGTGACATCAAAGCGACGGTGACGCCACGGCAAGCTGAGGATGACTGATGCCTTTTCGTCTCCTGCAGTCAGGACGCATCGTGCGGCCCGCGGACAGCCGTAATCACATCGACAGGTGACACGTATGTGGGAACCAGAAGATGATGGCGAGGACGAGTCGGATCATGTGACCTGCACCTCACATGCCTCCTCCGAGAAGCGTAAGTGTGTGAAGAGTTTCAGTCTGACAACAGATGACATTTAGGAAACGATCCGAGGGAAATCTAGTTAACAAGCAGCTGATTTGGAGGTGTTTTAAACAGCTTCCACCTCCAAAAATCCCTCCTCCTGATGAAGTTTTGTTGGAAAACCTGCTCCAAACACATTTTATTAATGACTTAATTAGTGGGAAATATGAAAACCTAAAAGCCAGTTGGGTCACCGCTCGTCCATCATTAATTTATGGTAAAATAAGACAAAATCCACGTTTCTCTCCCACATCGTTAGAAGGAAAAACTCAGTCTCACTCGTACTGAGAGCCAAATTAAATAAACACACAGGATTCTGTTGCTTATGTCATAAAAAGTGTTGCTCATGTGGGCAGAGGAAGTGAAAAACTGATTCAAAAAGCGCTGCAAAGTTGCAAAAGTGAAACTAGTGGAACTAATCTACAAAGAGCTGTGAATAATGTAAAATGTTTTATTATTAAAACAATCTTTCATTTCCATCCATCAAACTTCTTCTGTTCACTTCAGGATGTTTTGTTTGTTTAAACAGTCAGAATTAAAATGCAGCCTTATTTGAAACATTTAGGAGAATCGTTTTAAATACGACTAATAATGCATCATACAGAACGTCTGAGTGAAGCCCTTTCTACAAAGTGTTTTATAGTGGAGATAAAGAGTTAAATATTTAGTGTTTTTATGGGGCTTTTCGTCAGATGGCCTCATGTAGATTTTTTTTTACTAAAACATGAGCAGCAGAACCTTTTGGTTCTGTGGGTTTGGGTCTCTCTGATATTTGCTTTCTATCATAAATTGTTTGGTCTTTTAAAAACCTGACTTAACAGTCATAGGTAGGTTTTACTTCACAACACAGAAAATGTGTGTCTGATCCTGATCCTAGATTGAAATAATAAGCAGAGTGAAGCTGTGATATCGCATTTACAGATGATGCCATGTGTTCCAACATCTCACCTGCACACAGTCATTTAAACAACAAATAACATTTAAACTTGTTTAAAATTTTTAAAATGTCCCATTTTTTTACTTGGAGGAGGCGGAGCTTAAAATGTAAACTTGCAGCCAGCCACTAGGGGGATTTGTGGTCATTATGATAATCTTAGTAATCCAGTTCTGATTCTATGGTCCTAATGAGATGGATGTGGTTTTTGGGTTGGTTTCTTTTAGCCTGAAAACAACATGTCTCTGAATTGTTTCCACCCGGACTTATTTAGATGCAACACACTCTTAGTCTGATCACTACTGTGTTCATGAAACGTTAAATTATGCTAAAGATGAGTTTACGTGATGATTTTCTCTAGTTTTGTTCTGTTAACATGGTGATTTACACCGCATTAATGTTAATTGCCAGCTGTGAGACGTTGGCACCAGTTAGCTAATAATTAGCTGTAACCAGGGGTTGCGTTAGCTGAATATTTTCCATCATTGACCACTTTTTTTAAAACCATGACGGAAAAATCCAATGATCATCTGTCATTTGGACAGATTGCAATTCCACCTAGTGGTCAGTGTGTGACCACCAAGATTACCACCTCAGATTACCATATTGACCCTAATATAAGACGAGGTTTTTTTTATTGAAAATTATGTGAAAGGGGGGTCGTCTTATAATCGCGGCCTAGTTTTTTGTGGTCATTACACGACCAAACCAGCAGAGGGCGCAGGCTTCTGGTCAAAGCAGCAGCAACAGGAAGCAGCACAGATTGCGAACGGTCCCGGTCTAGACCAGACCAAAGTTGCAGGCCCACTTAAAATGCCCGACGATCAGTCCAGCCAGGTCCACTTCCAGAACCAGAGAAGCTCAGCGCGGACTTCTGTCCAGGTGAGGGTTCGGCTCGCGTCGGTCATTCACACACGCTTTCTTCCTCACACAGATGCACTGAACCTTGTCGCTATTTTCTGTACCTGACTCTCACGTAGTGAAAAGCAGCAGCATAAGTCACCTGTCTGTTTGTTCATTTACTACGTGCACTTCTGTCTCACGTCTCATATAACCCTACACGTCGACAACACGAAGACCGCCCCTTACCCTCTTTATACCGCCATTGTATAATCTTTTGTGAAAAGCTCATGATTGTGCAACATTACCAGCACACTTATGAACGATCAAAGACTCCCAGATGCTGGTTCAGCTTCGCTGCAAATTGGTAGCATTGTTTTATGAAAGCAGCTTTTATTTGCACCACAAACACACACATGCACACACAGAGAGAGAGGGAGGGAGGGAGGCTGAGAGAGAGAGTGCTATAAGTGCGAGAAAGAGATTTCACAGAACTTTTTTCTCTTTTTTTCCAATTGACTGAAATCTGTTGCCAGGATGGAGAACTTTAACCCCTGCTTAATAGACAAACATTAAAGCAGTCTGTAATTACGGTATTGTTTAAATGATTTTCTCAAAATTTCAATAAAAATAGTTTCTTTAAAATTGAATTTAATCTTTTCTGAAGACCAGTCTTGAAAAGATAATCAGGGTCGTCCTATTCAACCAGGATAACATCAGAAAGTGCTACAGTCATAGATAACATTTTCACTAATAAAAAGGATGATGTAATAAGGAGTGTGATTCTGATGACAGACATCAGTGATCATTTACCTGTTTTTGCACTATTTAAGTATAAACATTCGAGGAAGCAAAATAGCACTATAAATTATAAAAGGGATAAATCATTTAAATCCCTAGAGGCACTAACTAAAGACCTTAAAAATCAGAACTGGGAAGAAGTTTATGTTGGTGATGTCAACGCTGCATACACTTCTTTTATGAAAATACTGACAAAATCATTTAAAAATAATTATAAATTAATAAAAATTAATGATAAAAGGGAAACCCAACCATGGATGACTAAGGGAATAATGGAATAGAAATTCAAAGAGTAAAGGAAACTACATTTCTAGGAATTATGTTTGATGAAGACCTGACCTGGAGACCACATATTGGTTACATAAAGGGTAAAATTTCCAAAGCCATAGCAGTATTACATAGGGTCAAGTTTTTGTTGAATAGTTGTGGTTTGTTACAACTCACTGATAGTACCTTACTTAACTTATTGTATAGAAACCTGGGGATCAGTATACAAAACCCACACACAACCTCTGTTTATTTTACATTTACAAAAAAGAGCATTGAGAATTATTAATAATAATCATAGTAGAGATCCCTCGAATCCATTATTCATTAAAAATAAAATACTGAAATTTCATGACTTGGTGGATTGGAAAATATTACAAATAATGTATAAAGCAAATACAAATACTTTACTAATAAATATTCAAAAAATGTTTGTAAAGAGAATAAGTGTGTACATGTTAAAAGGAACTGATGTCTTTAAAAGGTTTAGATTTAGAACAACAATTAGGGAACGTTGTATTTCTGTGAAGGGTGTGAAACTGTGGAATGACCTTAACAGGGAACTGAAACGAGCAAAATCACTACATATATTTAAAATATGCATCAAATCTAGTGTAATATGTAATTATCAGAATGTAAAATAATTGTGTTTTATTTGTTTTTGATCAAATGTGAAAATTAGAGCAGGATGATGTTGCATCTGTGTGTCTGAAAACTTAAAGTAAGAATGTATTTTATTTTTTGTGTCAAAAGGGGCAGAAATTATAAGATTATTTCTTCTATCTGTTCCTTTTCATTCTAATTTAATGTAATGTACTTTTTTTTTTTTATGAAATAAACCTTTTTAAATAAATAAATAAATATTCAGCTCAATACGGTAATTAGTTGTTCTGTCTCTTGATGCATGATGTAGATCAGTTGAACTACAGCCTTCTTATCCATTTTGGGCCACAGTACTGAACGTAAACATCCTGGTTGCTATAGTAACCTGCCACACACCACGCCACAGGCGTAAGGATGCACACGACCTCATTGGCTTCACTCAAAAAAAGTTGTGAGTGCACTAGCAGTTAAGGAGCTGCAAGCTCTGCAGCACCCGCAGCCTTATGAGCACTCCTTAGCAGCATCCATAACAGGAAGTGCGAATGACCCGGGACGGCCCACAATGATCGAAGTCCCGGTCCAGCGGTGGTTCAGATCACAGCAGGTAACTGTTTAAGTGCAGACCTTAAATTCCATAGTTTCTATGGAGCTACTGGGGCCACAGTCAGCTGTTTTTGTAGAGACGTGTCCCCTGTGGGCGTGTCCTGTCGGGTTGGCCACGCCCCCACCACTGTAGGACGGTCTCTGGGGGAGGAAATCCTGGTTGCGTGAGAGCTGGTTGGTTTGTTTTCTACATGGCATTTGTGTCTGCTGTTTTTTGTGATTTTTGAAAAGGTTTCTTTGAGTCGTTCTGATCCCATTGAGATTGACTTTTTTGCAGTAAATGAATCAGATAAAGTTGGTATTTCTCTGATTCTGCCTCGTGAGGTGAATCTCCCCTCTGGAGATCAGTCGCTTTTTATTAAATCTGCGTTTCCACCTTGACTCGGAGCAGCCTCATTACGAGCGACGGCCTTTGAGTTTTTCTTTGACAGCAGGATGGAGGAGTAAAGTGCTGTTTGAAGCTGATATTTGTGTTTTACTTCACAGGAACTTTGTGGAGCTCTTTGTCATCGGTGGCCCAATTAGCAAACAAATTTTCCACCAAAAACAAAGAAAAGTTTAAAAAGATGGTTAGCTGGAAATGAAAGCTGCAGACATCACATCCCGACGGTTTCAAAGAGCAGACGCTTGTTTTGTTGGCTGAAATCCCCTCGTTGTTTATTAGCCTCGATGGGCGCGGAGCAACAAAATCCCACATCTTTTCCTTCTTTTCCCCCTCAAACACATCTGAGCCCGTAATAGCCTTCCTCTCTCCCCGAACGGGCCCACGAGGTGCTGCTGGGATGGAGTCTTGTTTGTCAGAGCCTTCCGTCGTCACTTTTCACCAACGAGCTGCTTCACAGTCATCGGGGGGGGGGCTCTAATGTACTCACCCTGTCTTCCTCCCTGCATGAGTGTTTTCTGTTTGGCTGCTGTCACTGAAAAAAGACACATAAGTACTCGCTTCTCAGCGATGAGCTCTCCAGGGCCGAGGATTCGCCCCTCTCTGTCTTTATCTGCTGGTAAACGTCGACGGACCACTGAACCCTGATGCCGGACTGTGACAGGCTTACAGGGTGTCGGGGTGAGGAGAGCGGGGGAGACAAAGGGGGGCCTCTGGTGTGGTGGTTATCTGTGATGGCTGCTCAGCTCGCGGTGAAAGCAGGACCTCCGGCAGCACGGCGGCTCCGCCCCAGTCAGACCATTAGGGAAATGGCTGAGGGCTCCTGGTGTTTCAGACCCGGCTGCACCGTTCAGATTAATGAGGGATTGTCGGCGTATCAGAGCTGATGGGTGTGACGAGAGACGCCCCGAACGCATCCTGAAAACAAGACCACATTCACTCACTGGCCTCATTCACAGACGGAAACTTTAGTAGGGTTCTGGTTCTGCTTTACTGTCTGGTAATAAACTGTTTAGGCAGGAAAACATTTTTATAAAATCCTAAATTCTATTTGATTTTTTTTTTTTTTTTTTACATTAAGACTCTTGGAATCTCCTGACCCACAGTGAGTGGGTAACACTCACAGAGTCCTCTCTCTGTGACAATTCTGCTTGGGTGTAAATTCAGGAGAAAAAGTTAATTTAGTGAAGAATGGGCTTAAAAAGTGCATTAAAACGTGTTTTTCTTATTCTTTAAAGTTTGGATGCAACTTAGGAATGCATCTACCTGCTGATTGTTGGGATCAGGTTTGACCAAACTGATTTTATAAAAACATAATCTGACCTCACTGTCTTCCACTCATCTGGGTCCAGGTCACGGGGGCAGCATCCCGTGTAGGAGATCCCAGACTGTCCTCTCCCCAGCCACCTCCACCAGCTCCTCTGGTTGACCCCAGGTCCCAGCCTGGAGATGTCCTTCCTCCAGCTTGACCTGGGTTGACCTGGGTGCCTCCTGCCAGCAGGACATGCTTGAAACACCTCAACAGGGAGGGGGTCCTGTGACTGACTGACTCTCCTCTCCACTACCCCAGAGTAGATCTTTCCAGGGAGGCTGAGGAGTGTGATCCCCCTATACCTGTGGTCCCCCTTCTTAAAAATGGGGACCACAACCCTGATCTACCACTCCACAGGAACTGCCCCCGATGACACGCAATGTTGCAAAGTTGTCAACCAAGACAGTCCTACAACATCCAAAGCCTTGAGATAGTCAGGAGGCATCTCATCCACCCCCGCTATGTAGTTGTGTGACTACCTCAGCGACTTCTGCCTCAGAGATTAAACAGTCCGTCCTCAGGTCTCTCAGCTCTGGTTCCTCATTGGAATGTGTGTTGGTGGGATTGAAGAGCTCCTCAAAGTATTCCTACCACCGCCCGATTATAGCCCCAGTTGACGTCAGCAGCTGCCCGTCCCCACTGTAAACGGTGTGAGTGAGATGCTGCCTTTCTCCCCTAGAGGCGCTGGAGGGTTTGCCAGAATCTCTTTGGAGCCAATTGACAGTCTTTCTCCATGGCCTTGTCAAACTCCTTCTACATCAGAGGTTTTGCCATGGTAACCTCCACTGCTGCCCCCTGCTTGGCCCTCTGGAACCTGTCTGCTGCCTCTGGAGACCCACAGATAAGCCATGCCCTATAGACCTCCTTTTTCAACCACAATCTACAGCCACTACGGGCACCGGCATTTAGCAGCAACTGCCTCAACAATAGCAGAGCTGAACAAGGTCCCTTCTGACTCAGTGTCTCCACTTCTCACAGGATGAGGTCAAAGCTCTGCTGATGGTGGGAGCTGAAGACCATCTTGATAGATTCTTCCACCAGGCGTTCCCAGCAGACCCTTATATGATTGGGTCTACCAGGTCTGCGTGGCTTCTTCCCTTGCCATCTGATCCAACTCACCACCAGGTGGAGATCAGTTAACATCTCCTCTCTTCACCCGCAGTTCAGATGATACTACAAAGTCAGTCATCATCTGGCATTTAATAATTCCTTTGTCTATTAATGCACTTGTGGATAAAATTAAAAGTCTTTTAGTTTAAAGTTATTTTTTGCCACTTTTTCCAGATTTTTCTTTAATTTTTGGACTTATTTGTCCTGTGGTTACTAATAAATCAAGACGGCAGATAAAAACCTTGAACGTGTTTCTCTGAGGAAACAAACATTTATGAGCAACATGTTGAATCCTGATAATAAAGCACAAATATCAGCTCACATCCCAGTTTGAAGCTCTGTGTTGTTGCTCAGTGGCACTAAGGCAGTCTGTAGGGATGAAACAGAGGAAATTAGGTTTCAGCTGCCAGTTCTTCTTGAAGGACATGAATGTGTCCTCAGAGTCTGTCCCTGCCAGCGTGCTGCTGAGCCAGGCGTCCGTCTCCTCTCTGATCTATTGGTTACAAACAGACGAGCTGCTGCTCAAGAACAAAGGTTCAGGTAGAGGGTTCTGGTCTCAGATTAACGGATCATCAGTTACTTCCAGGGTTTTTTGTTGTGTCTAGGTGTCTTTTGTTGTGTCTGCTTTAAGAGAAATCTTAAAGCAGATTTCAGATTCAGAACTTACGAGAAACTCACTCGTCTGTGTGTGTTTCGCTGTCATGAAGCGGACGCCACCACAGCTCTGAAACGCTGGTTTTAGGTGTAAATTAGGAGGCACACCGCCACCTGGTATTAGCATAATTAATAGACAGCCTGGGAAATATCTGCAGAAGTTTCTTCAACCTTAGAAAAGAAGATCTCGTTTTAGGAAAATCTGTTTTTCCCCCTCATTAGACCGTCAACAGAGAGGAGTATATAAAATCTGACACGATGCAGCTTCAGGCACAAATTAGAATCAAATGATCAAAAGGTATAAAATCACCTGTTGGTGTCTGGAATCAGGTGACGGCAGCTGATCTGAGATCAGTAATGATCCCATTTGACCTGAACTGAGTTCTCTCAACTCCTCCCTCTCCCTCCATCTCAGGGAATTCACTTCACTTTAATTGTAGGACAGTCTTTTCCTGCCTCCATGCTTCAGCCACACAAGGTGCTGGGTGTTTTTTTTTTTTTTTTTTTTTTTCGGCGGC
>SSNR01000014.1:5121830-5142494 GCA_006937965.1 Callopanchax toddi
TTTTTTTTTTTTTTTTTTTTTTTTTGAGGCATTAAAAATATTCTGCTCGACTGACCCCCCGGGGCACCACCTCATTATGGCTTATAGACAGAAAAATAAACCGTCTGAGCCGCCTGGCAGCCTTTTCCTCCTTTTTCTCAGAGAAACGAGGAGCTGCTGTGAAGTGGCTGCTCCTAAGGCTGGCTGCTGTTGGTGGTGTTCAACACCAGGGGGCAGCACTGTGGGTGAGATTACACAGCAGGGACTTGGTGAGAGAAAACACACATCTTTGTGGCAGAAGCTTTTTAAAGCTTTATTTTTTATTTATTTTTATGAGTGTTTGCAAAGGATTGGTATATTTCTGTTTTCATAACCATACAAATAAATCAAAACAATTGTTTAAAAGCACCTAAAAATGAGAACTTATAGGTGAAGTTGTAGCTCTATTTCACTGATTTTATCAGTAGATTTCAGTTCTAAGATCTAATAAAGTCCCATCTTCTGGTCAAGTTGATTTACCAGTTAAATAAAATGTAAGGATTATAAAGACATGCCTTACAGTTTTCTCCCTGTTTGAGGAATTTGTTGTCTTTTTTTTTTTTATTTAACATATAAAAAATGTAACTTTGCATACATTATGTGTAAAGATTTGGCCTTTTTTTGAAAAAGGAAGACTTATAAAGGTCTCATGGTTTTCAAAATGTGTTTACAGAAGAACCACTCACCGGCCACTTTAATAGGTACACCCCAATAATGTCTTGTTGAACCCAATTTCCCTCCAGAACAGCCTTGATTCTTCATGTCAGATTCTAGAAGGTGTTGGAAGCATTCCTCAGAGGTTCATATTGATGTGACATCATCACACAGTTGAGCATTCATGATGTGAATCGCTGCTGCGTGATTGAATGACTAGATATTTGCAAACAGGTGTACCTATTAAAGTGGCCAGTGAGTGTTTGATTTGAGTTAGATTTTTATGCTTTATAACAAAGAAACTCCTCAATCTGATGGTGCCTAATTCAGTTTTCAAACCTTGAATTTGTTTTTATTTCATTTAAGCCTCTTTCTCTGTGATGACATTAAGGCAGAAACAATTCAAATATGTAAGTTTTTCCTCTTTGAAAACGTTCCTGATGGTTTCTCTTTGTAAAATCAGAGTTTTACTCCTTTAAGGTTATGACTGCTTTATAAACATTAAGCAACTTGTTTTTGCTTCCTGGTAGCTGCCAGAGAATTACTTGTGCTGAAGTATTTCTACTTTTATTGTAGTAAAAGAAAGACACTGATAGAACTATAACTTAAATATAATTTTTCCATAAAGAATTGCATCTCGAATCCGATTTGAATGAAAGATTAGGAGCTTCGGGCTCATAGGTGAGTGAAGTTAGCTTTTTTAAAGCTCCAGATCATCTGAGGGCAGAAAGTCTCTTCATTATGTTCATCTCCTCCCGTTTATTCCAACTGGAACCAGTCCAGTCCTCTCCAGTTGGACACGCAGCAGTCTGAGGTCAAGTGTTTCACCCACGAGCAGCCCGGCAGCCGTAGGTCGGGTTGGAGACGCCGTCCTCATTGACACGGAGCAGAAACAAAGGCCAAAAGGTGCAGCTGACTGACAGCAGATTTGAATTTTACAAGTCAAACGTTTCAACTCGTTGGCTGACTTGTGCTGACCTCCACTCTGAAGCTCTGAATCTAAACCTGCTTCTTCAACAAGTTTTCAGGGTTTTTGACTTTAAAAACAAAATTAAGTATGAGGGAAACATTTTTATCTGCATGCTGACATGAAGACAGGAGGTTTAATGTTGTGTTTTAATGCGGTGATGCTCTGCTGTGACCTCCTGGAATAACAGAGTGAATATTCATCAACGTGAGGCAGAATGGAATCCATAGCAAAGTTAGTGAAGTCAGGCTGACACAGAGCAGCTACGCATTCAGTGTATTTAGCCACTGATGTGGAACTAAGTCCTTTATTACTCCGTGTCAGTTTTCCTGATGTTTTCTATCACATCTGATTTAGTTAATTAAATGTTGTCACTTTCAGACTAAAACCTCTCATCTGTGTTTTCAGTAGTTTAAATATTTTTACATAAATCAGCTCTATTGGTCATCTTCAACATCTATTTATGTTTTTATGGATGACTTTAAAAAGAAAAAGGTCAAAAGGTGGTGATGATCCAGGGTTTGTTGTTGGACCATAGAAACACGTATTTAAAGTTTCTGAAAAGTTTCATTTTTCTTTAGATACAAAAGTTCAAACTGGTTGAATGGTTTCCATCCAGACCAATAACATCTAGTATCATCAGATATAGATCAGTATACAGTAGTGGTCATTTGGGCCCAAAAGTCCAAGACGTTTATCCTGGACGGATTTGTCCCAAAACAGAACTGGAACAAATGTATAATGGGCTCAAAATAGTCTTGTTTCCACTGCAGGGTCCAGTACAGCACGGGTTGCTATTTTGTCTGTTTCCATTGTAAAACCGGTCCATACAACCGATCTGGACCACGCCATTCATGGGCCATGAACGGCCCTCTTTAGTTGTCGGTCCATAGGAGAATGGAGCGGTCCGGTTAGGGCGGAGCTGTGGTGTTAAAACAACACAGTCCACTGAACAGGAAAAACCTCACTGCTAGACGAGCAAAACAAACCCCAGAGTGCTGTTATTTTATTACTTTATTACTAGAGTAAGAAGAGTTTATAAAGACGTTTCACAGGATGGCAGCCGAAGGATTCCAACGGATGGTGGAACTGTGTCAGGCAAAGCTGGAGAAATCTAAAGTCCCATATAGAAAGGTTAAGGACAGCGCTGGTATGACACAATGATACGCATTTATGTGTAACTCCGCCTGCCGAGTGAGAGTCCGACTGCCGATGGAAACGCTCTCCTGAAATCGTGGCCCCGTACTGGACTACAAGGATCCACCCCGACCCGCACCGGACCCTGCAGTGGAAACAAGGCCTACTAAAAAAGGAAAGACCAGAAAAAGAGCTACTAGGAGCTACAAAAAGACACAATGGTTGCAAAATAAACCAAAAATGACCACAGAAGAAGCATAATGACAACAAAGAGTAGAACTAACAGACAAGTTATTGAAAAAATAATTATGGCAACAGAATGATCCAAAATGATTTCCAAATGATTAAAAATAACCACAAAAGAATAAAAAAATAACAAAAAGTGTGAAAGTTTCATCAAAATACATGGAACCATTACAGAAAGATTACAAGAAGATGCATAATACATACAATAATATAAAAAAGACCACAAAATGACAACAACAAAACATTAAAAACCAACAAAGATGTCAAAATGATCCTAAACAAGTACAAAGCAGTTACTAATGACCAAAATGGACAAAGAATCACTGGAAGACGCATCATAGATTTAAAAAAGTACACAATAACAAAAGATGGCAACAAAGTCACAAAATACCCCCAGAATATACAATACTGTATTGCAAAATAATGTCAATTGACAACAAAACTTTAATTTAATCAAAAATGACAATTAAAAAATACATAAATGACCACAAAAAGATACACAATGACATCATAAAATTGATCAAATTAGGTTTAATAAACAACATAACTTATTATATGATCATAAAAAGACTCAAAATACCCAAATTAAATGATTATTTAGACACAAATGAATTCTAAACTTACACAGAATGGTTACATGGACACACACAGACGTGTAAATGTTAGAAAAACCTACAAAATGACCAGAAAACATGTAACTGATACAGAATCCTGATATGTTTGGAGCTTTTAGACAGCTTTATTAGTTTTGTGAATCCTTTAGCCTGAGCTCCGTAACGTTCAGCTGAACTCATTGGACTGATGTCTCCTCTCTTTGTCCCGTCTTTCGTGTCTCCACTTCCTCTCCTCTGACACAAATTCCCGCTCCCTTAATGTCTCTAAAAAGCTCCTCTCGCACTCAATTTGTATTTATTCACTGAAATTAATGGTTTGGTTTGTTTGAGCGTCAATACGGCTTCAATCAGGCGGAATGAGTTCCAGGGAGCATCCAGGCGAGGTCGGCGTCAAATCCCACTAATGTGCCTGGCGTACGGATTCCTGCGTCGCCCGTTATTGAGTGAAGGCTCGTAATTAAAGGCAGGTTCACGCCGATGAATGCGGCTTATTTAGCTCCAAAAAGATCATTTCTGGTGATGCTTTACATAATCCTTAAAATATACAAGCTGCTCCTGAGGAGAAAATATAAATTAATGGAAAAGCTAATGGACATGTTGATGACATTTCAGGGAACCTAATAAGAATTGATTCGTGGTTGTGAGAAGCGTTTTCATCCCTCAAACCTCCCCCTCTGCTTTACATGTGTAATGAACCTGCCTGAGCATTGATCAAAAACAAAAATTGGAGGAGTAAATCTGCTTAAAGGGCCCGACCCCCCCTCCCGTCTGCCTGGGCTTTGTCCTGGCAGCGGGCTGGCCAGCACTCACCGAGGTGCTATATGTCTCTTAAACCACTAAATTGCCTTCTGGCCTCTTGCTTTTCTCCACTAGCAGCGGTTTGCGGGCATTAGCCCAAAGTTTTTCCCGCAAATATTTAATCCTCGCTGTGACTGACAATGTTGTCAGACCTCTGGACGGGTTTTACGCCGTTATTACAAGTGCTCCTCCGTCCGTGGCGTTTTGGATTACTCAAGATTATGTTGTAATCCTTTTAATCCTCATTGCATTAAGATTTCAGTCAAAATATTGCAACAGTAAAGTAGCACTCAGAGGTCTTAAAGCAGGCGTCATGATTGGGCAGCCGCCTTCATTTCCTCCCTGTGTCTCTTTATTTATCCTCTGCTTTGTCAATAAGCTCAGAGAGCGGTTTGCTTTTTAGGAGCCACAATGATTCATTCAGTGCATCCAGTCACAGCGAAGGAAAACACATATTTACAACGTCAAGGCCAGAGTTTGTTCCAGCCTGGAACTTTCCTGATGACATGTTTGTCTGCAGCGTCCTGCAGCTCCTGTTTCTCCTCCTGATGATCTCCTCGCTACGCTTCCCACCGCTCAGACAGTCTGCGTCCTCCAGCTTTGACTTCTACAACCAGAACAAGTCTACAAGTATTCAAGGGGGTTGTGATCATCAGTGTTCTGGTTGGGCAGCGTCTCTCTGAACCGCTACCTGGAGTCAGGATGTAGAACAATGTTGTGAAAAGATGCAGATCAGGTTACAGCTGTAGAGAAAAGTAAGCAGCATAAGGATGACTGTGTTTCTGACTCAGATCCAGACCCATGTAGCAGTTCAGTGTCATTCCTTTATGAAGTAAACTAATCCAGTACAAAGATGTTTTAAATATATTTACATTAATGAAACTCTGATGAGTCTGTTCTTTAAAAAATCATTTTAAAATAATCTACAAAAAACGTTTTTGTTTTTTCCCCAAAAAAAGTTAGAAAACTACTTAAAATCTGATATGTTTAAAAATTTAACTAAATATTTATTTTATTACCTCTTAATGGTTGAAACTAAACATGTCCAAGTATTTCACCGATTCCCTGTGAAGGGTTAATATTTTAGGCAGAAAACCCCTTCAGTGCAAAATACACAAACCTACTAAAACACAGAAATACCAAAGTCACTTCTGATAGCTCATCTAGAATAACCTCGACAAAAAACAAGACACTTTACAAAATACACAAAGAGTAGAAAGAATTTTATGAAACAAAAACAAAAGAAAACATTTCATTAAAACAAGTGAAGAACAATATTCCAAGGTTTTAACAATATTTTAAAACATCAAAGGTTCATGTTTATATATATATATATATATATCTGCTCAAATAAAAAATATTCAATTGAAAACAATTTGATTTAAAAAAATGGTTTTTACTAAATATGTTTTAGAAGCCACATTTAAAAGAGCTAAATTAAAGAATAAATAATAAAATGATAAATGCAAATAAATAATTTTTTTAAGTTTCAGCAAACAAAAAGATTTTCTGAAATCTAAAGAAATACAGCATGAAGCAGGGTTCAGTTTTTAGAAAATATCATTTATTCTTTTACTTTTTGCAGGACAAAATATTATGAAAGAAAATAAACAACTTTTTATGAATATAAAACATGAATTAATTCATGTAGTTTAGCTTTTTATATCAGTTTTGGCACCACAGGGCTGCCATAGTTTTATGTTTTTGTTGAATATTTAGGTAAAAAACATATTTTTGTGTGCTTAAAATTTAAAATCTTGTGTAAAACAATTGTTTAAATGTAGTTTAAATAAGTGTTAAATGTAAAATAAATATTTTTAATAAAGTAATTTCATTTAAAAAAATGTTAGACAAATAAATTCATAATTCTCTTGGTTAACTGAGTCTTTTTTCATTTTAAGAAAAGGCTCGTTTTATTTTGAAAGTTTGATTATTATAATTAAACCTCCCAGCTGACAGGACCCAGTCCAGTTAAACTTCTCCATCTTGGACTCATTTTCCTCCAGCAGCTCCTCAGATTGCTGTCTTTTTGTGTTTTATGGGTGCTGACATGTTTTCTCTGCTGTAGAAGAGCTGGGAGGCGAACAGGCGGATCAGGATCAGGTCTGAGGGAGATTTGTTTCAGCATCATCCTTAATGTGGTCACTGATGCTCCTCAGAAACCAGCGCTGCCTCCTGGAGCTTCTTCGTCCTCCCCTGATCTGCAGGGCGATGATGAGGATGTTGTTGTTGTTTTGTTTTCTCGGGGAACAGAAATGCTTTGAGGTAAACGGAGTAGCGGGTGTTCTCGACTTCAAACCCGATAAGATCTCTGACTCGCCTCAGAACTTCAGACTGGAGATGGGATGTTGTTGTCGGCGCTACAGGCCGGTTGTGTGTCTGCTTGTGTGTTCGTGATGTTTTCACCGAATTAAAACCATAGAGGTCAGCAGGCGTCACAGCTCAGCTTCTACTGAACGGATTTACAGGCTTTTAATTTGAAATTATTGAGTATTAGCTGAAATGTTGCTAAATTTAAATATGAAACTGTTTAAACTTTAAAAGTTTTTTTTTAAATAAGAAAAAAGTTTACGTTTTTTATAAGTTTTAAATGTTTTTTAAAAAGTAAAATACATTTAAACAAATCGATAAATACAAATTGAAAAATGTAGTTTTAATAACTTTAAATGTCTAAGTATTTTAGGCAGTATCTTTTCAAGGGGTAAAGTATTTTGAAAGTTCTTATCATGTGAAACAAACAAATAAAATTAAAGTTAAAAGTTAAAAATTAAATTATTGTCAAGAAATTATACAAATATCAAAATACTACATTTAAAAAAGAGAGAATACTCATTTTTCTTTTAAAAATGACTTATTATAAAACCATGACAAAAATATATTTTTAATTTATTTGTGGGTGTTTTTTAAAATAATGTCCAAAGGAAAAACAACTTTTTTGTTTCAAACAAATAAATAAACTAATAGTGTTTTCAGTTGATTTAATTAAATATTGACTAAATGATTGTTGCACTTATCAGGCACATTTAAAAGTCTGTTTCACAAACGACTGAGAAGTAGTTTAACTGACTTTAGGTTTTATAGAAAGAAGTGATTTCAGGTGAAATCCAGCTGAAAGCTTGAGGGCTGACTGATCCCTCACTCAAACCTCTGGTTGTCTCAAACTTTCTCTCTGGTGTCTTTTTGACTTTGGAAACGCTGGACTCTGCAGCAGGGTGTCGACCCGGCTCGTTCTGTTTGTGGCGCTGGTGAAACTGGGTTACAGTTTGCTTTGAGGACATATCGCTGACCCCGTGACCCCTGGCTTGGATCCCGCTCCCCTTCAGCAGCAGCAGGATCGCTCGCCGCTCCATGACGGCCTCTGGGACTGCGATGGCGGTGTCAGAGAGCACGAGCAGCCCGGAGAGGCTTTCACAACACTGTGTTTTTCCTCCTGATTGTCCCCAAACTCTGAAACAACCGTCCTCATTGGTGTCGTCCCCGTTATGTCGCAGCGCATGAGCGGTCGATCTGTGCCTTGTGTTTTGCCTTTGGATGACCCGCATTGTGTTGACAAACCAAACAGTTTCACCTAAGAGACGTTTGAACCAGCCTGAAAGATGTCCCTGTGTTGACGCTGGGGGTTTGGACCCACTGTGATGGAGTTTATCTACGTATAGTGACTCCAGGCTCCTGATCTTCACCCTGAAATACAAAGTAAAACTTAAACCATCCTAAACATCAACAGTCTTACAGGCCGGATTTGGGTTGAAATTTATTTTTTTTATCCTAGTTTTTCTGTCTGTGATCAGCTTCTTTTTTTGTATTTTGGGAAGAGAATTGGATCAATGTCTAGATTGAATGTTTTATAAAAGTTGTTTGTCAAAGCAGTTTCTTCAGGGGTCTGAGATCATACATAAATAAATATCAACATCAGGCAGGTGTTCTAATTGGATTTTTAAAAAAGGTCAGGATGTGAAATGTTAACAAGAAGCTTCTCTGTGAAATTTTTCAGAAGTAAGAAGAGTAAACTTTAAAGGAACTGTTTTGTTCTTCTTGGTTATTTTTTCATTTTGGGAAAACCTTTGAGTGGGGCAGCGTGTAGCTCAGCAGGTAGAGTGGCCAGTCTGGCATCCACCCAGCTCTGACTGGGTTACTTTGTTGTTCAAGACACTTCACCCACCTTGCCTACTGGTGGTGGTCGGAGGGACGTGGCTGGTGCATGGCATCCCCGCCTCTGTCAGTGTGACCCAGGGCAGCTGAGGCTGCAGTGTAGTTTATCACCACCAGTGTGTGAATGGGTGAATGACTGATGTGTTGTACAGCACTTTGGGGAGTGTAGAACTCTAGACAACACTTTATAAATACAGGCCATTTATCAGTTACCATTTGTCTTACCTGTAGCAGACCAATTGATCAGAGAAGTAGTCATGTTCTCCCAGAGAACTACCTGGAGCTACCAGCTACCCAGAGCTAGTATCTACCCAAAAGTAGCATCTACCAGTAGGGATGCATTGATACCACAATTTCCTAAACATCCATCCATCTTCCATAGCCGCTTCTTCCTCCACTGAGGGTCGCAGGGGAGATGGTGCCCAACTCCAGCGATAAAGGGTCGAGAGGGGGGGTCTAATATGCTTGATTACATTACATAACATACCTGCAGCATGTAGCTCGCTGCTTCTGCTGATCGAATCATCAGAACCAAGCTGTTGTACTTTTCATCCTCAGCATGTTATTCTAAAGCAGCCATTCCTGCTGTTTGATGTAGAGAGCCTGATTCTGTTCTGTCATAGCTTCTGCAAAATGTGGCTAAGCAAAACGTGCTCCCACTTTGGGAGAAGCTTAAACCAACATTTATCACGTGTTACTTTACCTGAAGTCATTTTCACACACAACATACTGATAACATACTGTTATTGTAGCTTCAAAGTCCCAAAATTTCATAAAAATGCTGCTTTTATAGCCATGAAAAATGTGCATCATAAATGACTTCAGCAAACTAGAAACAAAAACCATGAAACCTCTCGATTTCTTGAAGAGGTGAACCATTTAGTTGAGGATCATTTTAACGACTGACCCTTTATGACTTCAGTTTAAAGACCAGCGAGGCGCAGGGAGAGGTGGACTTAACTCTAATGAATGAGCGTCACGGCATTTTGATGATTTTTAACACAAAAGTTAGAGCAGATCTTTGTTTGCATCTCTGAGGTCTGCTGCAAAGTGCAGCGGAGGCCCTTAACATTTTTAACCCTGGTTTCAAGGAACTTTCCAGGGAGCACTTGCATAGAAAAGCTCCGTTTATACGAGTCGCTGCAGACACATGCCAAAACACAGAAATACTTTGTCAACAGATGTACACAAAGCACTTGTGGATTCACTGGAGAGCCTTGACAGTGAGTCGAGTGTTTTTAAGAGGTTAAAAACAATGGGCGATAAAAAAACTCAACTCGCTGGAGGAAAATAGCCACTTTCACCGCAGATCCCAGGGTGAGTGTTTATACATGTTCAGCTGGACCGGCCGGACCCACCTCACGGCCGACCTGCACCGCCGTACAAATAAACAGGAAGGCCACAGGCACTTGGATAAAGGCCACGCTCATAACTCACAAAGACCTGCGTATTTCACAGAAGGAGCTTTGGTCCAGCTCCAACTAAAGGAATAAACTGATAATCCATTAGAAAGGGATGCTGTTATACGATCCATCTGAAAGCTGCTGTCTTCAGCATAAAGCAGTGATTCGCAACTGGTGGGCCGTCACCAAGAAGTGGGTTGCTGACCAGTTTTCAGTGGATCGCAGACCTTTTGCATAGGTAAAAAATGGCTAAAAATTTAAAGGAGATTTCTCTATTCACATCCTGTAACAGGGGCGATAACACCCTGTGATGCTACTTGACATCTAAAAGTTTACACTATTACAGGTACCAGGGTCTGTGCCAATGCAACAGGTGCTAAAGCTTCTTAAAAACAAACAGGAAATGCAAACAGACCTTGGTGTTTCAAGCTCTTTTCTTCAAAGCTGCTAGCCTAGCCCTTTAAACGTGAAATAACAATCGGTAAACACAGATGTTTAAAATTGGAAACCTTTGTTGACTGTTAAAATAATGATCATCTACTCTATATCACAATTACTGCACAAATATATCATAATGCAACATCAGTAAAACAAAAAATGTTTTGCATTTGCCAGTGTCAGTACCTAAATCCTCCACCAGAGGGCAGAAAACTTGTATAAGATTCAATACAGCAGCTTTTAAAGGAAAATACAAAACTTACTAAAAACACAGCGCTCCTAAAAACTCAGATACCAGATACCTTTTTTTGAAAATCAGTCATGTTTTTAGAGTGTATTATAGTACAAAATGAGTTAGTTGTAAATCCAGTACTGGTGTGATTCCAGATTATAACACTGCCCCCTAGAATCAGTAACTAGTCACTACAAGTGTTTTTTTTTCTCTTATGATTTCCATGTTAATTTATAAGTTTTATAGATGTTTACACATACCCAAACAATGACGTAATAAATGTACAATTACACAAATGTAACATTTTCTGCATGTCACAAGACCATAGAAGAAGACCTGCAGAGTTTGATATGCTGATGGAAATAGGCAGGTGTGAGACATACTGGATGAGACATTCAGTTTGTCATATTGCTGACCAAGCCTCAGTGAGGTGTTACCAGGTGAACATGACCTCAGAGTTCATCTAGTAAAACTGCAGACTTTGAGACTGTTGTCAGAAGACAAACAGTTCTCCCATTAAATCCATCAAAGGACCTTTAAAGGACAATGTTTTTTCTTATTGACCGTCTGATTAGAAAAGTAAATTTTGTGTACTTCATTCTTTTTTAAATGAAAATTTTGTTGAATTTATTTTGGGTTAAAACTGCTGCTGAGGAAAGTGAGAGATTCTTAACTAAAGCTACATCATTTGAGATTTTTAAAGCTTTTTAATCATGTCAGCCTCAGAATTAACACTTGATAGACTGAATAGTTTAATATGATGTTATTTTCAGTGAGTGGGTTCTAACCTATATATTTAGAGTTTAATTTTTATTTCTTGTTTGTACCTGAAAACAGTTGATTGTGTAAAAAAGGATGAGTTTAATGAAGGGAATAGTTTTGGTTGAAATTAAAATACAGCTGATTTAATAAATGGGAATAATTCATGTTCTAGCGCCACCACTTGTTATGGTTGATATTCTGTGAATATGCTGTGATATTCATCATTTCTTTAAACAAAGACTTTATTTAAGTCAAAAATGATTTTGGGGGGGATGTTGGGTCCTACAGCCATAACGCTGAGACTAACTGTGATATACATGGATGTGATGAGTGTTAGAGGTATGTTTAAAACAGCTGGCAGATGCACAACGCTAAAACCTCTGGAAGAAGCTGAGATTGACAGAAAGTGTTTATCTCATTAGTTTGAAACAATAGCAGGAAATTGCCTCTAAAGCTGCCGTTTTTCAGCCACTTCAAGCTGTCTCCAAGCTGAGTGACTCCCTTTTTATTTCTCTCATATAAGAAGCCAAATTCCGCCACAAAAGCGTCCAGATCTTTTTTCTGCTACACTTAAACGCTCAGATGTGCAACATGAAAAGCAATCTTCAAAAGCTATCTTTATCCCTCTGCAGTTTGAAGTGCTGAAATTAAAGTTGCATATGGATGCCATCGAGATGCGAGCCGCTCGGGGGAGATTAACGACAACACGAGGCATCTGTGCGTTCCCGAACCACGTGCGTCCTGCTCGCAGCTGACAGGCCCGACACATGCACGCAGATCAGGCTTCGATAATCTGAAATTGCCTCTTTTCAGAGATCTCTAAATCCCAACTGGGTGACGACGGAGCGTCGCTACAGCAGCGGTCAGTGCTGCTGGAAACACCGACTGCCAGTCAGCATCAAAACCAAACCAAAAGCCTTAAAATTAATCTGAAGAATCCAGTTTTCAGGAGTTTTTATGATATAATTGATGTTTTGTAGATTAGGAACAGTTTAAATTATCTCTATAAAGGATTTATAGATTTAATTTAGCACCAGGAAGCCATGTATTGCTGTTCCTTAGTTCTAATATGTGGTTTTACAGTAATGTTTAAGGATTAGTTTTTCCTAAACATTTCACAGATTAAACTATTTCTGTTGATTGGGACTCCAAACCACTCAGACCAGCAGCCACTAAAATACCACTGACATCAGGAACAGAGTGGAAAGATTTTAATTAGCTTTCAAGCTGCAGCTAAAATTTTCTTAAACTTATCTGTGTGTCCAGCAATATTTCTCCATATAGATCTACTTCCAAGCATTGACATTCCTGACAAAACATCCACTGTCTTCCTGCTTGGACATCTGAGCTTTCGCAGTAGCAGCTTTTCTCTGTTTTATCAAGCACTCTGCAGAGCCTTGCTGTCCATTTTTTGTTCACAATTTAACTTCTCAACTCTGCCACTCGCTAATGTAGATTTGTGCAATCTTCTTAAAATGTGAACTCTAGATAATTACTCTTTACGTAATCAGAAAAACTTAAAATTGAATGACATTTAGCTGACATAATGACCACAAGTTTGAGCTAAGCACCTTCCTTTTTATGTTGCATTCTGGGAAGCTGGAGAGCACACAGATCTCAGTAGCTACAGAGAAGCTCCTAGCCAGAAATGAAACAAGGGTTCACATGGACTATCATCAAAGCCTGTTAGGTCACTACTATCTGAGCAAATGACTAGATTTTTCTTCTAAAACTCATTAAATCACTGACGTGTTCAAATAGTTGATAAACAACTCCGAAAGAACAGGTTAGACTTTGTTGTGGACTAGTTCTAGCCTGGCAAGCAGGCCCGGATTAATGCACAGGCTAGGTATGGCTGAAGCCTAGGGGCCCCGTGTGTCTGGGGGCCCCCATTGGTCAGCAGGGTTTTTCAAATTTGCATAGCGGCCGCCTCCAGCTGATTTCACTCTGCCCGCAGCTGTGTGGATGTTATGCAGTTGCAGCAAACAGGTAAATATTGTTTTGGGTTTTTTGTATCCAGTAGTGTTGTCAAAAAAACCCAGATCTTCTGTACCAAGTCGGTACTAAAACAAATATGGTTCCAGGATTTATGAAGTACCGGTGGTACCGACGTAGCGGGTCCACCTGGTTTTTGCGACGCTAGCTGATCGTTTTTCGTCAATTTCGGTCATTTGCAGATTAAAATCACACACCTGTGTGTGTGTGTGTGTGTGCGTGCGTGCGTGTGTGTGTGTGTGTGTGTGTGTGTGTGTGTGTGTGTGTGCGTGCGTGCGCGCGTGCGCGCGTGCGTGCGTGCGCGCGTGCCATCAGACCGCGCTGCAGTGGCGGCTGGTGAAATTTTTTTGGGTGGGGCGCATTTTTGCTAGTCAGTTTTCAGATGCGCAAAAAAAATCACATATCACCACTAGGGCAGGGAATGATGCAAAATATTTTCATCTGACTGAATACTTTGCTGTTAAAAATCCCTAGTACCACCAGTTCTCTAGAAATGTGGAGCTGTTAGGTCTAATTCTACACATAAACAGTAAAGAAATCATAAAGTCTTCATAAGGAGACCTTAGAATAATATCAATATAATTAGACACAAATAAAAATAAAAAAAACAACCACAATGTGGTCACAACAGAAGTTGTAAGAGTTTCAAGGAAAAAACAACCTGGCAAAGTCAAAAACATTACTTAATATTCACAATCAGCTTTCTACTGACACCACAAACAAATAAATCCATCTCTAACTAATACAGTCAGATAATTAATGTTACAATTCAGACAACAACCACTAACCAAGCAAGTCATGACAATCAGCTCAACTAATGAAGTGAATTAACAACAAAATAAAGTCACATCCACTAAGTCCCATCAAACCCAGTCAGACCAAACTTCCTTAAAACGCCATAATAATTTAATGAAAAGTAGAGAAAACGCATGAAAAACGGGCTAAACTACATAAACCAACGTATTCAATCAGCAGTACCTGTATTTCTCTAACATTCGGCAGACACCTCAACAAACACATGTCGCTATTTAAGGTATAAATTCACTCATCAGGACTTAGCACTGCTAGCCGCGGCTAGCTCCGCCTATGGGGTTTTTGAATGGGAAAATCCGTGACAGACACATAGTCATTAAGAAAAAGAAACAAACAAACGAAGTCACTCACCATTGAGTTGATGAAATCAGGACAAATGGAATCATTCGGCTTGTTTTCACAAGCGGGCAAGAAGGATTCTTTGAATAAATATCCATTTTCTACCCTCAATTAAAAAGAGAGCAAGAACTTCCGGTTTCGGTCTGAGCAACACTCCAGACTCCTGCCTTTGTGCGCATGTCACACAGGGACGCTGAAGACCTGTGTCCCGAGCGATCTCCTATTTTTTGCACTCAGTGCGCATGCGTCAGGAAAAACTTGCCAGTGCGCATGCGTCAGGGGCAGAAAACAATGCGCTATGTTGGGACGGCGTCCCGTCCAGACATGTGCAGTAGAACCCAAAGAAACACGACCTATCGGTCCAGTAAAAAATAGTAAGAAAACCTTTCTAAACTACACCTAAGTGCAGATTATACACAGCACTTATTGTATATATAATGGATGGCTCGTTTAGTTTTATGTTAGTTTTTATATTTTGTGATCCTATTTCTCTTCTTCTTCCTCTTGGGACTGGTGGGGCGGCGCCCGAGCGCCCCCTATGGACGGGCCGCCACTGTTGGCGAGTGGCTGCAGCAGCCTGTCAGAGGGACTCCTCCTGCGTAAATGCGCAGCGCTCCGGATTCTCCGGGAGCTCAGCAGTTCAGAGAACAAGAACTCCCAGAGTGTTCAACCAAGTTGGTTTATTTTCTAGATCAGTCTGGATTTATGAACTGAACAGACATATAAATGCTGCAATCGGAGGCGATCGCGTGGATGCGCTCATGTGCTGCGCTCCTCAGACGGGGAGAGTTATTAGAGTTCCCCAGATGAAGACCTTGTGATCAGCTGGTTTATTCTCTAGATCAGTCTGGATTTATGAACTGAACTGGACCTGGTGTGCAGATCAACTGAGCTGAACCATCAGAACCACAATCTTCTGTTCTGCAACTTCATTAAACATCAGGTTCTCCAAACTGCAGTGGAGGAGGAAAGGTCAAGGAACGATTGCAATATTTTTTTTAAAGAAATGAAATAATGCTGCTGAAAATGTCATTATCATAATTTCTAAATTAATAAGTGACAGGTAAAAATAGATTATGACCGGATTTTTTTTTTACCGTCAGTCAAAATGGTCAGGATGGTACCATCTCTGCCTCTATTTGAGCAGGAACATCCCTGAAATATATGATTTTATTTAAATTTACATGCAAGAATATTTTTAAACTGTATTGGTCCACTAAATCATAAGCAACACTGATTGAGTAACCAAATAAATAAATAATAATCATATATATATATATATATATATATATACACACACACACACACACACACAAGCGATTGGAACAATCGGTAGTGGTCAAAGTTTCGGGTCACAGACTAGGGGGCCCCTGAACAAGTGTAGCCTAGGGGCCCCAGTGCACGTTAAGCCTCCCCTGCTGGCAAGCCAGATATATGTGGATATATAGTCTGTCCACGATTCACTGAAACGACTCATTCATAGGGGCGGGATCAACGGTTGTCAATCAAACCGTCTTCACATGCTATTGGATAGAGCTAGGACCAATCAGAGCCGTTTAGCAATGACCGGAACAGCTGGTAGATTAAACTTTTAATGTCCTATCCTGTTAGCGACCAATACATCCTCTTTCAAAATAAAAGACTTAAGTGCCTTTATCTGTTTGCATCTTAGAGAAAGCCCAAATCTAAACCGTCCAAAGTTGATGACAAAGCCGTTTCAAATGAACGCAGCTCCCGAGCTGCCGCCATGTTTAAATTCAGATTTGGACTCGAAGCTCTGCCGTCATCGGCTGATCCCGCCCACCAAACCATTAGAGCGTTGTGATTGGCCCGGTACGAGACTGACCGGACCAATCAGTGGGCTGCTGAGGTTCCAATGAAGCGTGGCCAGACCAAAGTCTGCAGAGCAGAACTGACGGTCTAGTTCACTAGGCTAGGCTAGCTCAGGATCAGAACTCAAAGCCTTCTTCCTGTATTCCTTTCTGGTAGCCCCGCCCCCAGACAATCTGACCAATCAGCAGATTGATTGCTCTCACCTGGTTTGTAGTCAGACATTTTTGTTTTGTTTGCAGCGTTCCTCGTTAGAAGGAACCCAAATAATAGGATGAAGCTAGAAATTAATAAAACTGTGAACTGATTCAGATCAAGCAGCCCTATAGCATTAGAGTCCCACACACTATACTCCATTGGGTCGCAGTCTGGGCTTTGTGGTGCAAGACAAACACTCAACCTACTGAGCTACTGCCATCCCTAAAATCCGGGTTTGATTGCAAATTAAATCTCACAGAAGTTTGGATAAATATATGAAGCTGACATTTTCAGGAACTTTTAAGATGATATGTAATTATAATTAAAAGGAAAAAAATTAATGAAATTATATCAAAGGGTTTTTGAACTAGCTGTCATTAAAGTCTGTCCATTTTGTTTTTCGTCCACTCAGTTAATATCAGAAAAAAACTGCCTTCACAGGAAATATTTCACCATTGAATAAACAACAGGACGAGGAGAAAGGGCTTAAAAATACACCTCTTTTGCAGTATAAGCATGGTCTTTATCTAAACTGTGTACACAGCCGCAATAGTTCAGCTGGAGAGCCTCAGGTCTTAGCTCACTAATATGGCAAACAGCATCGATGCAGATATCACTCACAAGAGCCCAAAGTAAATACAAGTCAGCCATTCTTCCAAGGTAACAATTGAGGTTGTGTACGATATGATGGAATGCACCCCCCCATTAAACACTAGTTCAAATATTTATATTTCTCTTTGGAGTAAATATAACAGAAAGTTTCTCAGTTCTGGCATTGTTTGGAAGGCGCTTGTGTTATAAATGAGCGCTCGGTGACAGGTGGCGACGCAGAAACGAAGAGCTTCAGGGTCTGAAGGTAAACAGAGAGCTGAAACAATACGAGCTGACGTGTTTGGGAGCAGAGCAGCGGACCACAGCCGTGTTTTTTTATTTATTGCCTCGGCCCGGCTGGAAGGAGAGGTCCACATACCGAGAGAAACCGCTTCAGCATGTTTTTCACCTCCACATGTGCAGATTTAAACACCTCCAATGGTCTAAATGTCTAAATACAGCGACGTAGTTCTGCTCTCAGGCCGACTCTCTACGTTAACTCCACAAGCTGCATTGCTTTGCTGCCAAAGGTTCAGAAATGATGCAACAAACTTGAAAGTCTCACATTTTCACATCATATTTTTAAAAATGGAGACAAATGGAGACAGGAAACCTGATTTGTTCATGGTAAAACTTGACTAGACGGTACAAATGACACCTTTTAGACCTGTGATGAACTCTTTAGCAGGTAGGTTAAACCTTAAATGCTGATGCTCCAGTCTGTTCAATTGGGATTGAGGATTGGGACGTAGATCAACCGGTAAATTGATATATCGACTTTGCATGGTGGCGCAGTTGGTTAGCACTGTTGCCTCGCAGCAAGGAGGTCGTGGGTTCGCATCCCGGCTCTGCGGCCTCTCTGCGTGGAGTTTGCATGTTCTCCCCGTGCGTGCGTGGGTTTCCTCCGGGTACTCCGGTTTCCTCCCACAGTCCAAAGACATGACTGTCAGGCTAATTGGGCTGGTAAATTGTCCTTAGGTGTGAGTGGGTGTGTGGTTGTTTGTCTCGTTCGTCTCTGTGTGGCCCTGCGATGGACTGGCGACCTGTCCAGGGTGTCCCCCGCCTCTCGCCCCTTGACCGCTGGAGATAGGCACCAGCTGCCCCGCGACCCTCTGTGGAGGATTAAGCGGCTACAGAAAATGGATGGACTTTGCATTCATAAATAGATAAACATGAACATGTCTTTTGTATATATCACAATAAACCCTCAAGATATGGCGATAGTAATCATAGGTAGCATCGCTCAGCCCTAGCACCTGTTCTGAGACGGCTGAATGAGGATGCTGTTCTTGTCCCGCTCTGAACTGGACCCCGTTACATCCCAGCTATAATGTTCTGATTGGCTTTAGTGGAAGATCAGCGTCGTATCAAAGACAAGTAATTTATCCAGTTTGAAAAACCTGTCAGCACTTCCAAAAACCATAAAGGAAGGGAACACCGCTGACTTAAACTGGATGTGACGTGTCCAACAGCCATGACCAGCGTCTCCATCTCCCAGCACTGTTCCACAGCAACAGCAGCAGGATCTGTTTTAATCAGCTCCAGTTTCTCTTGAATCATGAAGAAATTAGAAAAAGCTCCTAATGCTGCTGGTGAAAAGAGGCCCATTAGGGTTTGATGTGACTGGATAATCGCCCTTCAAAACATTCAGAGGGTTGGTAAACATGAGTTAGGAGTGGGGGAGGAGGAGAGCAGTGGAGAAACCTCATTTGTAATGCAAAACTTTAATACTCCTGACTGAAGAGGGCTGACATGCTGAGGTGTAATGTCAGCTATCGATTGATCGGCGGTCGGGTGTCTCGGTGTCAGGCCCCATTGACATTCTCTCATCTTACGATGGAGGGAACTTGTTATATCTGTTTACGGCCGCACGTTTGTGCCAGGAACTCCTCGTCTCAGCGGCGGCTCGCTCCTCTTTTTCGCCCTTCTTTCTGGGAAGAAATCGTAACAGATCTTCCAACGCGTTAGCCTCAGGCTGTTGACTGTAAGTGCAAAGGCAATTGATCACCGTCCTGCCCCCCTGGTGACACACATTCCCCCTGATAACCTGAGATCTCCCTCAGGTTTGAGTTGCAGAGGCAGCTTTTAATTTGGAACAGCCTAATATGAGAATTGTTTGGTATTTGTGTGTTTTTCTGGAGTTACGATCTGCTGTATGGAATCCTCAAAGTGCCAAGTAAAATAAATAAAACCAATATTTCATAAGTAAATATATTTTTTTAATCAAAAAATGTTTTTTTATTGTATACAGTGATCATATGGTATAAAATACTACCAAAGCATAATGCTGTAAAAACATAAAATACATCATTTTTTAAAACACATCAAATATAGCGATTTATGTATATATATATTAGTGCTGGGCCGATAACGCCGTTAACGCGCTGCGTTAACGCGAAACTGTTATCGCGCGATAAAAAAAATAACGCCGTTAATCTAAATTGGGTCACTGGGTCTAAGAGATCTACAGGCATTACCAAATGGCAGACTCCGATCCTGGCCCGGATCTTTCCGGAGTCCGGACCTGCAGCAGGACCCGCTCCCCCGGTCTAGCTGAAGGAGGCGCGGCTCCTGTCTCCCGAATGCTCGCTTCACCTGGAGCGGCTCCCGGATCCGACCCGATCCTTCACCCGGACTGGGAGCCGCGGCTCCAGGTAAAGCACGCATTCGGGAGACGTGAGGCGTGTCTCCTTCACCGGGAGCCGGTTCCGGTCCAGGATTTTCACCTGGACCCAAGGAGGTGAAAGAGGCGCGTCCGGGAGCCGCGCGCCCGTGCCAACCTCAGCATACGACCCCTCCTCCTGAACCGGACCGTGTGGTTCGGACTTGATCCAGGTTGGAGGAGACGCAGCAGAGCGCTGACCGAGTCACAAACGAGGCAACAACTTGGTAGAGTTCCCGCAGAACTTCGACCAAGTCATCAACCAGGTCTGGACTGGCTGTCTGGTTCCAGGTGTTTCCTGGTGAACCAACGTGCTGTTTGGGCCGACAGCCTCAGCTGTGCACGCGCCTCTCGTTAAAGTGAATGTGGCAGCGCGTGCTGCGTTTTTCAGCATAACTTGACAGCTGAACATTCAACCAATCAAACAATATCAACACTAAAACACATTGATCTGTCAGTGACTTTATCAGAGGGTTGTCTTTAGTTTTCAGACTCGTTAATGTTTAAATCTCCCTAAAGTGGTTTTATTTAACAAAAACATGATGAAACAGCCCTATGGGATAATGTGAAATAAACAGTAGAGAAATGAAGTCATTTTAAGGCAGATTTAATCCATTACAGATAAACTGGATGCTACAATCATTTTTTGACAGCTAAAAAAAATCAGCATGAAGTTATTTAAGGTAAAAAAGAGAGTTGATGCTTTAATCAGGTGACCTGTAAACTAAATGTAATCATTTACTGTCAGGAGATGAGAAGGTTTCTACAGTAAAACTATTAAAACAGAGTGAGCCTCAGAAAACAGCTGTAAAGTTAAA
>SSNR01000014.1:5151039-5168063 GCA_006937965.1 Callopanchax toddi
TGTTGAAAGAGTATCATGAAGGTATCGTCCAAGAGACGGGTGAGAGGCGTGTCCTAATGATCCAAGATGTCCTGCCTGAAGATGTTGGTGGTTTGGAGGCCGATGAAGCAGAGATGAATCCATCTAGAGGAGAGCCCAAACCTCAAAACCGGCCAGAGCATCTAACTTGTGAACAGTGGCAACAGCTGGGTGAGCTAAAGAAATCTTTTCCGTCTCTATTTTCTGAGTGGCCAGGTCGGACTGATGTTGTAACCCATAAAATTGTGCTGAAAGACACAAACCCTATCCGTCTTAAGCCTTATAGGATACCAGAGCGACTGATGGAACCACTGCAGAAGGAGGTCCAAACAATGCTAGAAATGGGTGTGATTGAGCCGTCTAAGAGTGAGTGGTCAAACCCCATTGTGCTGGTTCCTAAGAAGAACTCCATTCAACCCAGATTTTGTTCAGATATGAGAAAACTAAACAGCATTTCCTGTTTTGACGCATATCCCATGCCACGCTGGCATGAGTTGCTGGAGAGATTGGGAAAGGCAAAGTATATAACTGCCCTGGACTTGTGCAAAGGCTACTGGCAAGTACCCCTTGAACCCTCCTGTAAGGAATATACAGCATTCCAGATTCCAGGAATGGGTGCTCCAGTACACAGTTTTGCCTTTTGGTCTCCATGGGGCACCAGCTACTTTTCAACGATTGATGGACATTGTTCTTGATAACTGTTCAAAGTTTGCAGCTGCCTACCTGGACGATGTTGTAATCTACAGCGAAACCTGGGAAGAACCTTTAACACACCTGAAGGTCATCCTGATGAGAATCCAGAGGGCTGGTCTGACTTTGAACTCGACCAAGTGTTTGTGGGGACAAGAAGAGGTAAAGTACCTTGGGTACCTTGTTGGCCATGGGCGAATAAAGCCACAGGTTGAAAAAGTCAAAGCCATACAGGTGATTCCCAGACCCACCACCAAAAAGCAAGTCAGGTCCTTTTTAGGATTGGTTGGGTGGTACCGGAGGTTTATTCCCCATTTCTCTACACTGGCAGCCCCACTGACTGAGCTAACAAGGAAGTCCCCCTCCAGGGTGGTATGGAGTGACGACTGTGAACATGCTTTCCAAGCACTGAAGATGCAGATTTGTCAAGCTCCTGTATTACAAAGCCCTGATTTTTCCAGACAGTTTGTTGTACAGGTGGATGCCTCCGGTGTTGGGCTTGGAGCTGTGTTGGCCCAAGGAGAGCCAGGTGAAGAAAAACCCATCCTGTTTCTGAGTAAAAAACTGTTTGAGCGTGAGACAAAGTACTCTACAATAGAGAAGGAGGGACTGGCTATAAAGTGGGCCATTGAGTCACTGAGGTATTACCTCCTGGGGAGAGAGTTTGTGCTCCAGACTGACCACGAACCCTTGAAGTGGATGCACACAAAGCGGCATCAGAATGCACGGATTCTATGTTGGTGCCTAGCCCTCCAGCCATACCAGTTCACCATTCAGCATTGTCCTGGTAAGAACAACCTTATTGCTGATTATCTTTCTCGGTTGCCTGATATTTGTGAACCAGAGGGGGGAGGATGTGAGAAATGTTAGGAAGCACTAAGTCTTCCTTGGTTGTTAGATGGAATGATCTATAACATCATTGTATTTTGTTTTTCTTTTTCAGACCAAATACATTGTGGTGATATTGTTTTGTGTTAACCATGTGATTTTCTAAAGGGCTGATCTGATGGGCCAGCTGGAACAAGCTGGAGTCTAAATTGCACATTGAGTGCAGCTGTGGTAAAAAGGGGTGTGGCCCTCCTGTGTGAGAGTCATGATAAAGGGCTGGATGGTTTGTTAGGGATGAGTTCTGTTTGCCTGTGGATGGAAAATAAAAAAACTGAAACTGAGTTTTGGAGAAAACCTAACTGAATGATGCCTCGTCCTTCCTGCACCACGCCTGCTTTTCCAACAAAAACCTTCAGAAAGTGATCACTGGATGTACATCTACTAGTAGTTAATCCAAGTCAAGATGGCCGCCACAGCTAATCATCGTTAAGCTGCAAAATGGCTACAACTCAGTCAGCTTTACAGAAACTGAACTAAATGTTGTTGTTAGAGGAGTCTCAACACAAATTACGAACTCATCAGGCCTAATGTTATGTTTTCAAATTTGACCAAAACCCATATATCATGATTTTAGTTAGTGATTTGAGTTAGATTTTAGGCAGTTGGAGGCATGAATTTGTGAGAAAATGTTCTAATTTAAAATCGGAGTCGCACTGAATTGTTACAGTCAACATTTTTGATTAAAACAAAACTTTTGTTAAACTTTTTATGAATGTCAGGCAGTTTATCAACATTTAGGCACAAAGTTCTGGAAACTGTTTGTCTCCAATCGGTCTCAACTTTGTTTCATTGGTCTCTAACTCACCCCAAAGTTGTCTCAGATTTTTAAACTTTTTGCCTTTAGAAACTTTCAACAACTGTGTATTCATTTGAGAAGAAATTAGTCGTACAAAATGTTCAAACATGTTCAAAATTCCAACAACATAAGAGTTAGTACAATGTAGGGCTCTCAGGAATACTTTGAGACATTTTGGAAACTCCTTCCTTCACAAATCCAGTTTGTAATTTGTCTCTGCGTCTCAGTCCAGTGAGGCTGGTTTCAAACTCCTTTTGTTTGGAAATATACATTTTTAAAGGCTTTTTTAAATTTGGGTTTTTGCCATTTTCTGTCATTTGAGAAATCTTGGAGAATTCTCCCTTTTTTATATTGAAGTAAATTATACCTCAAGTCACTCTTGCATCAGACAGGTAATTGCTTTTAAAAATTGATTTTTTTTTTTTTTTAAATGAAAAAAAATTCAAATTTGTCAAGATTTAGATTTGAAATGTGGGTTTTTCAGACTAAAAATCAAGATTTTGTCCAGCTTATACAGATGTATTACTGGTCAAACAACCAGCATCCATTTCAAGGAAATCTCAGATTATTTTAGCAATACAAGTCATTTCCTGCAGAAATTATATTCAAATTGATA
The DNA here is from genome assembly GCA_006937965.1 of Callopanchax toddi. Lineage (NCBI taxonomy): Eukaryota > Metazoa > Chordata > Actinopteri > Cyprinodontiformes > Nothobranchiidae > Callopanchax > Callopanchax toddi. The sequence continues at coordinate 5,154,048 of SSNR01000014.1, forward strand.
ATTTGCACTGATGTAAAACTTGTTGCATATGTTTATTTTTACATTGAAGGCATCACAGTAACTCAGTTTCATCCTTCTTCTGTATCAGAGAGTTTCCCAGCCGGACTTGGAGTAATAACCTCCACGTGTTGGGACAAGCCTGAAATACTAAAAGGTTCATAAGTAATAATCAGCGCAGAGTTGCAGACAATAACCCCCCTCTCCCCTCACTATCTCCATCCATTTGTCTTGGAAAAGGAAATTACTAAATCCAATACAGTTCGATAAAAATCTGGCCCGTCTGGATCGGCTGCTGGGGGATAACGCTGCCTGATAAAGGCGCTCGTTTCCGGCCGCGCACCATCCGTCATTCCGGGGTCGCTCCCCTGGTCAAGCTGTCCGCCGCTCCGATAGATGACTGCAGAGGCTCCGCGCCTCCATCCGTTAAGGTTAGCGAGTTTTTAAAAAGCTGCACAAACTGCAGGAAAAGTTCAGCCACCGCATCAAAAGGGACGGGAAGTTTTTAAACTTTCCCTCAGAATAAGTTGTTTAATGAACCTGATGTAGAAACATGAGTGCTTGTTGACTTGTGATGATCATTAAACCAAATCTAAAGCTTCTCTCAGACTCAAGTTTCTCTAGATTCAATCTTTATGAAACCATTTGTACTCCTAAATTATTGATATTGTTTAAAGGAAATGGTAAAAACAGATGACAGGTTTGGGTTTTGAGCTCAAGACTGGGTCAGTTAATCATAAATCTGTTGATATTTTGGAAAAGTCACAAACATTTTGACAATTTAACTTTATAATGCTTTTTATATTCAGTCCCTTCCAGTTTTAGATGAATTTGTGATTTTTGCAGCCTAAAATGTCTGACTTTGCCTCATAGTAGTGAAATTTAAAATAATAAATGGTGATCATCAGATCAAATTATACATAATATTGTTGCACTATTTAGAAAACGACTGTGTGCTTTATTATAATGGCGTGTTGAGGTCAATCATAAGAATACAAAATAAAACAGTTTTGAGATTAACTTTAAAATATCAAACAATCTACAATACCCATAATGCCTTGTGTGAATTAATTTATGACTGTATTTCAATGGGTTTAAATAACAATATTATTTTGTTCATAAATCAGAACTAGTATCTGCAAATGAACACAAGCTGTAAATACCGTGAATCTGATCTTGTTTTTACCCTGATTGGCTTCGAGTAAATGAAACTAAACAAGGAGCTAAGGTGATTGGTCAAAATTGCACATTCAAGCAATATTTGCAGGCCGTTGTGATGACAACTTCCTGTATTTGGGATCTCATTTTAAATTGAATGAATCAAAGCAATACAGTATGTTTAGCACTTTCGCTAAAGGCTCCGCCCCCTTTTGGGTGAAAACCTTTTTGTAAAATGACTTGTGAGGTGTTTGCTAATAAAACATTTTAGTTTTCTCTGGCAGAAACTTCTAGAGTGCTGCCCCCTGTAGGCCAGATGTGTCACATTCTGACTTGTGAGTTACTCAGAACATTTTCTGAGTGCTGAGTCAGACTATAAAGTTATTAATATTTGACCAAAGCTACTATATCCACCAATCTACTGAAGGATTTTAACTGTTGAATGTTTATGACACTGGTCACGTTGTCTTTAATTAATCTGTTTTCTCTAAAATCTTCAAAATATCTCAAAACATTCTTAAATTCCTAGTGTGAGTCTCAGGGCCTCGCTCTCATGTCCCTGGAATTTTGACATTTAAAATATAAAAAAGGGAAACATTTCCTTTTAACTTATCTTCTTGGTTTAGTTTCTGAGGATCTGTAAGTCTGAAAATTGTGGATCAACTTTGAGAGGAGTTTGAGAACAAAGAAACTTTGTGACAAGAAGGAAATTTGCTCAAAAGTCACAGGTTGTCATTAAAGGATTATTTGATTTGGAAATTCATGTATAATATGTAAAGTTACATATAAATCATTAGGATCAAGTGTAAATATGTGAAGTTAAATATAAGTATTTAAAATTAAGTCAAAAGAAGTCAAGTCTAAATGTTTAGTATTAAGTAAATTTAAGTAAAGTAAAATCTAAATATATTTTGATTCCAATTGACATGAATTTAAATCTAAATATTAAGAATAATGTCACTTTTTTAAATTTAATTCTAATATATTTTATATATAATCTTTATTTGACTCTTTTCTAAATATATAAAGTTATATCCAAAAGATTTGAATATAATCTAAATATTATAAGGTTAATTCTACTTTTATAAAGTCAAATATAAATTTCTTCAATCTAAATGTATTTTTATAAAAGATATTTTGAATAAATTTTAATTATGTTGTTTAAATATTGAGAGCCAAGTCTATATATATAAAATAAAATATTATTTAGAATCAAATATATTTCTTGAGCTAAATCTGAGTATTTCAATCAAGTCTAAATGTCTATTTATGAGTACATTTGTATAAGAAAGTCTAAATGTGTCAAATTGAATTCTATTATTTACAATTAAATCAAATAAATAAATGAAGCTAAATGTTTAAAATAATTTAATTATAAATCAAAATATATAAAATCATGTCTAAGTTTATAAAGTTTATTGACTCAACCAAGTTTGAAACAAATGCAAAATTTAACAAAAACTAAATATAAAATAATAGGTCTCCTTCAGTGAACATGTGCACTTCTATTAAATAAATAAATAACTCAGCTGGTGTTATTAAATTTTTTTTAAAGGATTTGGTGACGGCGCTGCAGCACCTGTGATGGCGCTGCAGCACCTGTGATGGCGCTGCAGCACTTGGTGACGGCGCTGCAGCACCTGTTTGACGGCGTAGCATCCTCTGCCGGATGGTGAACACGTAAATGCTCAGCCTGGTTCGCTGGCGCTACACGTCTGCACAAGCAGCAACACGCTTTGGTCACATCCTGTGGTTTACTTCGGTTTTTCCCCACAATTAAAAAAAAATCTGTGCATGTTCGCATTGCTCCACCAACAAAAATGTCAAAATGGCACCTGCGAAAGTACTGTATATCGCCCATCTTCATTTGGTGGACTGACGAATATTGTTTAGAAAAATGTTACACATCGCCCTGTCCTAAAGGACTCACTTTCTGGTTTAAATGTCTTAACTTTGATTAAACTGTCAGTTTTAGATTATTTTTTTAATTTAAAAATGGTAAACTTTCTTTTAATGAACTAAATTCCATTCTTGTGTTGTGACTATCTGGATTCTGACTTACAGTAAAGTTGTAGAAGCTGATTCTTCTCTCAGGATATGGATAAAGATTGTTCTATCAAACGAGGTGGAGGTTCCCCCCTTCATTGTGATCGGATTCTGAGTGATCCGACTTGAGAGGCCACTCCGGTCACCCGCCTGCCCCTCTGAAGTCTGAATAATGCGCTCGTCTCCATTCGGCCCACGTCCCTGCCACGGCGTTTCAAAAGACACTTAATTTCATACTTGTTTACAGCTCTCTCCAGAGATCTAAAGTTCAGAATTGCATGCATTTTTAATTCCAAATTAAGCCAGAGAAGAAGAAGGAGGAGGAGGAAATATGTTCACTTCCCCACATTTTGACAAACCTGACCTCCCCTTGCAGGGCGGAGGGATTATATGGAACAAAAGTTGGTCCTCTGGTTGCCGTACCACAGCTTAAGGCTGTTGGGGCGACAGATTAGAACATCTTTCACCCTCTGGTGGAGATCAGAGAGACGAAACCATCAGGAAACGGTGCAGAACATAATCAACTCCTCTACCAAAGAGCATGTGTGAAGGTTTCTCTAAATGCAGATTTGTGGATTTTTTTTTCTTTTAATGCTTAAAGATGATGAGAGTTATCAAAGGTTGGCTCCTGCTTATTGTCTCTTCTCTGTGGACCAGCTGAAACGTCACCCTCAGCTGTTTTTGTTGCTGAATTCCGTTTCGTTTTATCCCAGATAATTGCAAATACGTGTCACCACGCTGACGCCGACACGGGATACGCCTCACCCTCGACCCGCTCTCAATTAGCTCCCGGTGCTGCAGGTTAATAGAACTTTTGATTGGGGGAAACTCCGGTTTCCTGGACTTAGATGGGATGTATGGGGGGGGTCGACCTCATCCTTATCTGCTGCTGCAGAAAGACGAGTTCCTCTGTTGCTCTTGAGCATTTTAAACTTTAAAAGACCACCAACTGCAATGTAAACTCTGGTGTTTTTATAAGTAATGGTAAGAAATACAATAAATTAGAGTCTAAATTGACCAAACCTGGTGTTGAATCTGCTGACTAAGGCATCCAAATATGTTTATGTGGAAGGTCATCTTTAGGACTGTCATTCTGGAGTTTTAATTGTTAGTAGAAACAAGTGTCAGTAGGCAGTAGAAAGTAGAAAGTGTCAGAGGCAGTAGAGTGGGTCATCCAGATATCAGAGGGTTGCTGGCTCGATCCCAGTTTTTTGTTGTGTTCTTGGGCAAGACGCTTTTCTATGAGTGAATGTTTATATGATTTTAGGTAGAAGAATGCAATGGTGATTTTCTTCTCTCAAACAATTTATTGAAACAAAAGTCAAACCGCCATTGTCTCAACAACTTGTCATGTGACCTTGAGCATCAATTACAGCTTGACACCGACGTCTCACGCTGTTCACACGTTAACTTATTATCTGCAGTGTCATGGCGTCCCACTCCTCTTGAAGAACAGCCCTCAGGTCTTTGCGGTTCTGGGGCAGGGGCGCCGTAAAGGGGTGAAAGCTTAGGAAGATTCTAAGGGCCCACGACTCTTAGGGGGCCCAAAATCCCTGGCGGCCCCCCTGTTCTGGGGTACAAAGTTAGGAGCCTCTATGGTCATTCAGCTGATCCCACAGGTTATCTGTGAGTTTCAGGTCTGGAGAAAGTGCAGGTCACACCATCTGAGGTACCCCAGTCTCTAGCAGCCCGTCCCTAACAGGATGAAGCTGGTGGATCAGAACAGATTCCAGAAAAGGCCAAACTTAAATGATGTATTTTTCTAAAAATCTGTTTTCCTTTGCATATTTTTTTATCCTGTTCTATTTGTTTTCTTCCCAATCATCCAGACTTTGTCATTTTTTAAATTTTGTGGGAAAATTCAGCCAAAGTCCATAAAACAGTCAGGAGAACAGCAAGTTAAGTGATTTCTAGTGGGTCTGGTTGCTTTGATGGATGGACAGATGCTTCAGGCATCATGATGTTTTGGATCTTTCCTCCACATTAAGCAAAGTTTTTATATAAGTTTGAAGGAGTCGCCTGCAGGTGGCAGTAATGTTCTGCTTTAAACCAACAAAGATTAAAAATGGAGCTGCTTTCAGTGTTTAATGACTCTAAATGGACTTTGGGGGTTAAACATGGACTCCAGTTTGGACCAAAGTGAGGACGAGTCCGGCTGTTTCTTCCTCTGCTCCTGGACGGACGGGGAGGTCAGCGGATTACCAGCCTCTCCATCCTTCTGCACCAGCGTCCTCCGGCTAAACAAAACTTGCTATCAGAGGATGACACAAAACACCAGCCTGCCGGGCATCTTCCTCCTCCTCCTTCTCCTCCTCCCTCCACCGCCGCTCTGGAGCAAACGCATCACTGAGTTTCACTGCAGCTTGTTTGCAGCCATGTTGGAGGCAAGGTGACAAGAGCAGCACAAGAGAAACATTCCTGTAATTTCCAAAAAGAGCTTAAGGTGGAATTGTTCTCCAAGAGGGGAGGGGAAGCTGCCACCTCCTTTTCTTCTTCCCCTCTTTTTACCTAACCGTGCCAATAAAACAGAAGAAGAAGAAAGAGGAGATTAAGCAACACAAACAGCCCTCCTGAGGATCGGAGCGGGGAAGAAATTCGCCCTGACAATCTCCCCTTCCCTCCGGCGGCTGGACGCCAGGAATGAGCGCCGTTTCCTCTCAGAGATCTTTTACCCAAGATGCCAGGGATTAAGAAAGAAAAGACTTCGGGACACTGCTGTGTCACCTAACATTAAACAGCCATAAACTCTCCGGTTAACAGATACTCAACGCAAAATAGGTCAGAAATCACAAGAAACAGAGAGGGTTTGATTTCATCTCCCTCCGCCGCCTCGGGACTTTTCTGTCTTTCTTTCTTGGTTGGTGGTTTGGTGCCAAAGAGCTCAGCACTCCAGCAAACAAGACAAAACCAATTCCAGTCACTCAGATTAGAGGAAACACAGACTGAGGAGGAAAACATTTGAAAAATACTTCAAACCTTGATATTTTTTAACTGAAATTTGAACAAAAATCAAGATTAAATGTTGGATTTATGTTGAATTGAGATCGTTTTATTAACTAATCAGACATCCGAAACCTGAAAAGTCAGATTATTATTGTTTCTCTTCAGCTTTATGCTTTAGATTCTCTGTCTTCTAATGCGAAACGGCTTAAATCCTTAGAAATCAGCTCCTCCAGAGGCTTCTAAAAATGACTTTATACGGATCAGGTTTCAACAACAAATTCCTGCTAAATTTCATAAGATTGTCAATTAATGCAGATTTTTTTTTGTTAAAAATCTTGTTCTGTTTGCACATGATGTAAAAGCAACAAATCCTCACATTTGCACTGAAACAAAAGTTAAATATGGTTTATGGTCTGATCAGCAGCTCATCAATCATAGAAATCAGCTGATTTCACTAGTAGAGGTTAATAAAACCTCATTAGTCAAATTTTGTTTGTTTTTTTGAAGATTCATCCTGCTTCCACGTAGTTTTTTTAAAATATTTTGAATTTTTATGAGACATCAAAACCAGGAGATCAGGATTTTCCCGCCTCTCGGCCATCCGGATGGTCTCAGAGCCTCTAGACAAAGCCCCGGTCGCTCTACAAGCGCCTGCTCTTTGCATGTTAAAAGAAAAAGTTTCCTGTTGTCTTTGTCATCTCTGCAAAGCCGCTCGGCCCGATCTGAATAATTTAGCAGCTGTCTGCTCGAATGCAAACAAACGGAATAAAACATAGATAGTTATCAGGCATAAAGACGAACAAACAGCATCCAGAAGAAACTCTGAGGGTTTGGAGCGACACGAGGAAGGACGGAGTGTTTGACTAGCTGGACTGAGCTGCTACCCCCCCACAACACACACACACAACCCCCCCTTAATGATGTGTGGCCTGTCAGAGAGGAGCAGCCAAATTACATTCAGGACTACAAAGCCTCCGTCCGAGCTTTTCTCACTCTGCAAAACAATAACTGGGATCCAGCAGCAGCAAATTGCACTAAAATTTCCCAGTCTCTTTCTGTGAATTATTAATGAGAAGCAAACCAAAAAAAAGACAAAAAAATAGACGGAAAGAAGGAGGGGGGGGGGTCTGCAGCGTGCCCGAGCGATGCTATAAAACTGTAATTATGCCAGAGAATGAGAAATGGAACAAAGTAGTTTGAGCCAGAAAAGGAGAAGCAGAAACTGAAACTAAGAGCCTCCAAAGGAAAAAGAGTTTTATTACAAAACACACAAAGTCTGAGCTGCTTTAATAAAGACGACCGGAGGCAGGTTTGGTCCTGAAGGTCCACGTGAATCTAAACAATCAGCTACAAACACGTTTCATTAGATATATTAATAACTTGTTAGGACTAGAAATAAATAATACAGAAAAAAAATCTTTAAAAAAAAATTTCTTTAATGAGGAGACATCTCTTAAAAGTCTAAATTATTCGTATTATTTTTTGGGACATTTTTAGCTTTTCTGAATGAGTTTAACCTTTAACCTCAACCTTAGTCCCTCAGATTAAATCTTTATTGTTTTTACTTTTATAGGATGAACTCATCTCAGATTTCAGTCACGGGGGGGAAATAATCCTGAAGCTTCAGGTGCAGAATTTTTGTCCTATAGTTGATCAACTTTAGCTAATTTATTAATGAATTAATTTATTCGTTTGTACAATTTTGAACATTTTATTGAAATAATTTGATCATTTAGGCACCGAAAATGAGTCAAAAATGTCAAAAAGTTATGTTTGTTTAAAAATCCCTTAAAGAGGAAAATCAACTGTTTATTTTTTCTGACTTTCTAACAAAATGTATCCTGTATTTGAGCCGTTTCATGAAAACTTTGCTGCAAACAATCTGAACTAAAACATTCAAATTCAGTTTTCAAAGTCTCTTTACTAATTGTAAAACAAAGTAATTTTAACATATTTAAAATTACAATTAATGTAAAAAACATGTTCAGAAAAAGCCCCAGTGTTTAACATAATGCTCAATTTAATAAATTGTCATATTTCTTTTGTGTTTTTTGCTGTTAAATCATGACTTCTTAATCTTAAATCAACATTTAACAGGTTGTTTCATCACATTTTGCCACTTTATGGAAGTCAGTAAGTTTCTAACTGAATATTAAAAAATTTAAGCATAAAATTTGTAAATTTAATCAACAAAAACATACGGTATGTATTTTTGCTTTTTACATTTTTTTTAACAACAGCTTTCACAACTCTAAAGTGATTTAATATTTATTTAACCTTTTCTTTGTATTTAGTTTCATGAAAATGTAATGTTTAAATCCTGAAAATCCTGTTGAGATCAATCCACCTGTACCTTCAAACTTTACAGCCAATCACAAACGGAGAGATAAGTCAAAGGTCTGAGAGGTTTTATGAGCAACAGGTTTATTGTTTATAGAAGTTTTAACTTTCTGCTCTGATTCTGCTTTATGTTACAATTTTTGGTGAAACTTCTGCTTAAAAAAATGTTTAAGTGTTCAAATCATCTATATTTCCATAATTTTAGTCATATAATACTAAGTAGGTATAATATGTTTCAAATTAAGCTTTTAATTGTACAAATCTGGTCACAAATTTTATTGAAATGTTGGTTTTTGGACACTTTTTTTTTTGTATAGTTGTAGAAAATGATGATATTTAGGTCTTATTTAGCACAGCGGTTGCCAAGCAGAAGCTTCAACAGATGCTACAAAATGTTTAGTTTTGCAGATTAATACATAAACTGTTTAATAAAACCTTTAAAACACAGTGAGCATCTTCACTTTTAAAGATCTTTGAGAATCTTGTTGGTAAATTGTTGAATTTACTTTTAAGATGTTTAAAACTTGAAAGAAAACTTCAAACAATTAAAAAATGGATAATCAAACTAAAACGGGTAATAAAACAAACGTTTTGAATAGTAATCAATCAAAGCAGTTTGTACTTAATAAAAACATTTAGATTTTAGAGGTTTTTTAAATGAAGTTTGTTTTAAAGCATCATCTTATGCATGTTCAGACTCTCATGTTGTTTGATTTTGAGGCAAAGCCATTTTAAGTTGTTTTGCCTTACACACACACTGTACACACACACACACACACACACACACACACTGTAAGGTTTCGACTGGAGGTTTGGCATGTGTCCTCAGCTCACAGGAGGCAGCAGCGTCCCTCAGGGATCCAAAACAAACCAAATAACTCGGATAGGAGACGAGTGTGAGAGCAGCTCGCCTCCCCAGCTGGGCCTCGGTCAGTGTGTGTGTGTGTGTGTGTGTGTGTGTGTGTGTGTGTGTGTGTGTGTGTGTGTGTGTGTGTGTGTGAGGAAGAGGAGGATGGGGGACCAGATCACACATTGGACTCCCAGCAGGCTGTGGATGAAATCAGGTCGATCAGCTGATCTCTGCTGTGTTTTTGCTCCATATGTCCAGAAATAGGAGGAAATCTGACTCCAGATCAGCTGTTTATGCTCTTTAACGTCACAATCAGCTCCGGTTTCTTTACAGTAAAACATTTAAACAGTTTGACTTGTTTGTGTGATCAGTCATCTATTGTCATGATGTCTGGAGTGATTATGTCTTTTTTTAATAGGTTTCAGTCAAAAACGTCTTTTAAAGATTCAGATTTGTGTTCCTTTCTCAGAGTTTAGGATCAGTTAACATCATTCTGTACTTAAAATCGACAAATAAGTCAAAAACAAGTTGGTTTGTTTGAAGAAAAGTTTATTTCTAAGAAGTTTTCTTAGTTTATTATCAAAGATTTAAGCATTAAAGCTAAAAACATTTATTCTTCTTCTCTTAGAATTGACTGTTTGTCACATCAGACATCGTGATGGGTTTAACTTTATTGCAACATATTTTAATGATTCTTATCAGAAGCCTGAACTTTGATCTGCTTCATAAATGTATTTCATCATCAGACTGTAGATTTGTGTACATTTTATTTATAGATCAGTGTTAACCTAACTGTGCAGCACAGTGGAGGACGTTCACATTTAAAATGAAGGTGATGGAGCCTGAAGCAGCTCGGGGTCAAAGGTCATCATGAGCTGTTTGTCTCTCATGCTGCTGCTGCTGGTTGGTGTTTTTCCTGGTGTTGTTCTGCCCTCTAGTGGCTGTTTGGTGGAAACGTCATGCTGCATGTTTGTGTTTTTTATATTAATTCTGATCTCACATTATCTGTAGTTTATTTAGTTTATTGTTTTTATCTTTTAAACTGACACATCTCAACAGAAATCCCTTTTAGTGTCATAAATCAGACACATTTCTGTAAACATTATTTTTATGTGAAATAATTTTGTCTTTATTTTTGATCGGTTTGAAACGGTGACACTCAGGTCCTCCAAGTCTGAGGTCGTGTTTCTGATCTGGAAATAAGTGTTCTGCAGGAACGACACCATGGGGCTGCCACGAGTGCACGAGTCACCCGACCACGCCGCCTCCCCCTGGACTGAGTTCCAGAACATGCATGATGCGCTCCCATCCAGAGGAGAGGGCGTGTCGGGTGCTGTGAGAGCGTCAACTCACTGGGAGGGCTCAGTAGTCTCCCTGGACACACACTCTGCCCCTGGACCATGAACCGGGACCTGAATTAGCTGTGCAGTCTGGACTGAACCGGCTCTGGGTCTGGATCCAGACTGAGGCCCACTCTTTAGTGATGCCTGTTGAGAATGACCCATACATCCCTTTAAAGAAGGAGGTTAAGTATCTTGGCATACTTGTTTGTCTACGTTCCAACCCTCACCTTTGGTCAGGAGATGTGGGTCAGGACCAAAAGAGCAAAATCCTGGATCAGCTGAAATCATCTTCCTCCATACAGTATCTGGGCTTAGTGGTTGTCCTTCTCTCTGGTGGGGTTGGTTTTCTGGTCTGTTCCCAATGGAAAGTGCCCAGAAAACCTCTGAAACCACAGGTCTTGTGGACACTTCCCACTGTGAGGAGGGATTTTATATCTCCTTCGGCCTGGGGACACCAGAGGTGGAGGTGTGGACTTGTGTAATCTGACTTTGAATAAACAGAACATCATAAATAGATGAAGCATTTTGTCCTTGTTCTCAAATAAAGCCAGAATCTTCCTGAACTGTGACACTTAATATCTGGTTTTATCTCATGTGGGAAATATGACGTACCTGTAAACTATTAGTTGCAACAGTTCTGAAAATTATCTTGATACAGTTTGGTCACAAAACATCAACAGTTTGTTAAATTGTTTAGAATTTACCCACATTTTATTTCTGCTTTGGTCTGCAAGAGTTGTCTTAGGGTTTTCACACTTTCTGATTCGGAGATTTCCACAACAACTCTGTGACTTTAATGAGAGAAAATTAGTCTCAAAAGAATAAGTTCCAGCTGCATGGTGGGATGACTTGTGATTTATGAGGAACACTTAGAGACAAGGAGTTCCTTTACTGACAGTGAGATTCTGGGTTAAGTTCAGTAGTTTGATATTTTTTTGTTAGTAGAAATAAAGAACCAGTCTTCTCTGATTGGTCAGAGGCTGATCAGGCCCACCCACTCTCTGCTGTAGCTCTGCTTTAGATTGGACTGAGAAAATAATACTTTTGTCCACTTTACTGTCTTAACTTTAGTAACAGTTTCATGAAATTTCTACAGTTTAGCAGCAGAACTGGTTAAATATGGTTGAGCTAATAGTTTATTAGCTTGCACCTTTCTTTGTTAAAGCATCCTCCTGACATTCAGAGCGACTGCTCTCCAGATCCACCACATAATCCTTATTATTCAACCTCCTTCAGTCAAACTGCTGCAAAGTGAGATGAAGTTTTGCTCATTTGATGCAAATGACTCATTTAAGGCATCAAAATATAACAAAGCATTTTAAAAATGTTTATTTTAATACATTAAAGTATAACTTAATGCTTTATTTATCTCATCATGGATTTTTATTTTGCCTTTTATAACAGGAAGAAAGATTAACCTTAAGTGTTTACCTTGATTATGAGTTCCAAGTTGATGATGTGGTACTCTACAATTAAATTTAGCTAAGAGATGATAAAACGTCTGTTTGTTATATGAGTTGTTGAGTCCTGGTCCAGGGTCCCTCCTTTAGGTTATCAGTAATCCTGTTGTTTTGCTGTAGTGGCTCCTCTTGAAAACATTTAGACTCTGAGTTCTGACTCTGATCTTCTTGGTTTTAGGCTTAGTGGAATAATTCTTTTAATGTTGTAGAGAAGTTATCGCCTGCAGCTATATTTGTTGGGATTCATTTAACCCTATCATGACCTTTAACCTGCTAACTGAGGCCTGTGGAGTCTGGGATGGAGCGCTTGGGTTTTTGTTGTCAGTTCTTTGTAATTCATCTGATTGGACCTCTCATCTTGTCCTGTTTGCCCAAAGGTACCTGATAAACTAGTTCATCTTTAAGAAGCCTTCCTATCCTCCACTCGTTACCTTTATTATTTTGGACCTGTTTGAACTGTATAAATGACACCTGTCCACATAATCAGTCAGACTCCAACCTGGAGACAAAGAGCTGTCTAAGGACACCAGGACAAAATAGTAGATCTACACAAGACTGTGATGGGCTACAGGACAACAGGCTAACAGCTTGGTGAGAGGCAGCAAGTGTTAGTGAGATGTTTAGAAAATGGAAGAAACATCTTGATGATGTCACTCTCCCTTGAACTCTATACAAGATCTGGCCTGGGGGAGAATCAGTGATCAGAGAAAGGTGATGGATCAGCCCAGAACTACATGAGAGGACCTGGTCAATGACCTAAAGAGAACAGGGACCACAGGGTCAAAGGTTACCATTAGAAACACACGCCACCATCATGGATTAAACGCCTGCAGGGTGAACAGCCCCCCTGCTCAAACCAGCACATGTCCAGGTCCATCTGAAGTTTACCAGAGACCATCTGGATGATCCAGAGGAGAAAGAGAGGGTCATGTGGTCAGATGAGACCATAATATAACTTTCTGGTATAAACGCTGTTCGCCATGTTTGAAGGAAGAAGCGTGAGTACAATCCCATAGACACCATCCTGACCATGAAGCATCATGGCTTAGCTGGGACAGGACGACTGTCCTTGTTTATTGTATTAAGGAGATGATGGGTGGGGACATGTATCACGTATGTCTCTCCTAAACTAGTATTTAAAAATCAGATGATATGAATATTTGGAATTTTGTTTAGGTTCTGTCTCTCGCAGTTGAGATGTTCCTACGATTAAATTTACAGACCTCTCTGCTTATTGTAAGTGGAAAATTCTGTTGTATCGTTGACCTAATAAACCAAAAGTCCTATAAAGCTAGATCTGTTTATTTATTATTTACTTGAATCAGCATTTAAACCTGTTTTCTGTCACTTTCATCTCCTCCTCTTCGTTGTTGAAGAGTTCAAGGTCAGCAGGCAGCTATTTTTGTCTCGTCTTCTCTTTGATCTGTGTCGCAAAATGACAAGGTAGCAAAACTCCAGGGGGTCAGCTGAGTAACAGGAACGCTTCCACGGATCGGGAAAAAGGAAATCAATCCTGGCTGACAGTGTCTTCAGGATAGTCTGACCTGACTGGACCACACGGATAAACACACTCACAACCTGTCAGCTCTGCTTTGTCTCATCAAGGTGCATCAGTCAGACGAGTTGTCGACCCAAAAGTTCATCAGAACCAAAGCTTTAGTCTTCAGTGTGTTATTCTGAAGCAGCCATTCCTGCTGTTAGATGTAGAGAGCTTCAGCTCTCTGGCTTTTGTTCTGTCGTGCTGCTGTTTATGGATCAGCCGTGACTAACATGTCAGATGTTCTTGACCTGAACCAAACATCGGTACTGTGAGGGTTTAGACAGCGTGGAGACTGTGTTTATAAAAAAGCCCCCCCCCCCCCCCCCCCCCCCCCCCCCC
>SSNR01000014.1:5168073-5180261 GCA_006937965.1 Callopanchax toddi
CCCCCCCCCCCCCCCCCCAACCCGGATGTTTGACCCTTTTATAGCTTTTATAAATCAGTCATGAGCAACATCATTTGACTTCTTTGATTGAACATTTTACTAAAAAATGTCCATGATGAGGAATGATTAAACAAGTGATTTAATAAATATTCACCCATTTTAATTCAGTATTTAATAGAAGCACCTTTAGCTCTGTGGATAGACGCCATCAGGCTGCACATCTGGACACTACAGCTCTTCTTCCTGGTCAAACTGTTGAAGCTCTGTCAGGTTAGTAGTCATCATCAGCGTCTGAACGGCCCTTTTCCATCCAGTAATTAATTCTCTACAGGATTGAGGTCTGGGCTTTGACTCAGCCACTCCAGAACCTTCACCTTGTCTTCTAATCATTTCTGTGTAGCTCTAACTGGATGCTTCAGCTCTTTGTCTTGCAGGAAAATAAATCTTTCCTTAAGCTGTAGGTCTCTTGCTGATAGAATCAAATTGGGTTTCTCTAGATGTTTCTGCATTCATTTGACCTTCTACCTGTACCAGCCTTCCAGGACCTGCTGCTGAGGAGCATCCCCACATGATGCTGCCTCCACCATGCTTCACAGTGGAGGTGGTGTGTTTGTGGTAATGTTCAGTGTTTGATGTCCTCCAAACATAGCATCTTGTCTGATGTCCAAAAAGCTCAATTTTGTTCTCATCAGACCAAAGAACATCCTTCCACCTGACCATGGCGTCTCCAACATGCCTTTTTGCAAACTGTAGTCCAGATTTAATCTGAGTTTTCTTCAACAGTGTCTTTCTCATCACCACTCTCCTGTGAAGCTTTGACCAGTGAATAAACTGGAAAATGTTGTATGGAGGGTCTCAGTGGATGAAGCTTGTGTCCTGGTGGACTCTCTCACTAGTTTTTATGCATGGTCACCATTTTCCTTCCATTTCTTGATTTAAATGAATTCCAGGGGATGTTCAGAGCCTTAGACATGTTTTTGGATCCATCCCCTGACTGACACATTTCAGTAACTTTTTCTCTGATTTTCTTGAAGGTTCTTCTGTCTTCATGCTGTGATGGGAGCCAGGATTCTTGATTAACCAGTAAATGGACCGTCCAGACATCAGGTGTCTTTATACTACAATAGCTAGAGACACAAGTCAGTATACTCAGGTGGTCTCCATTCCACTAATCATGAGACTACTAGGACTAATTGGCTGGACAGTTGAATGAGGTTGGTTTACATTTGAAAGGAGGTGAATATTTATTCAGTCATTTATTTTATGTTACATATTTATCATTATTTTTGTATAAATCAGTTTTCATTTTAACAGTCAATAGTTTTTTTAAAATAAAATCTTTGGTTAAAGAAGCCAAATTATACAAATCATGATTGATTTATAAAAGCAATAAATAGGGTAAAACATCCAAGGGGTGAAATACTTTTACAGGCACTGTACACATACTACTACTACTACAATACAATACTTGAAGTGGTATCAAATTAAAGAGTCACAGCCATAGTTTTGGACTGATACTGAAGCTGGTATCGGTATCAGGATGTCCCTGATCAAAACGTTTATCTTTTCTTCCAGCTGCCATGTCTCTAGTTGCTGTAGAATTGATGGTTTTCTCTCAAACCCTCTCAGATTGAAAAAAGTCAAACTTCCAGACTTACTCTTTAGTTCCCATCTGCCTCTCATTAAGTTTACTGTCAGGAAATGTGAGACACAGGTGTGTGGTTACCATGGAGACCCTAATGTCTGCAGCTTTAACATTTCTTTTGATGTTTCTTTACACTTTTCATACACTTAATTCATCAAAACAGCAGTATTTTGTCTGAGTTTAGATTATTTCATAGTGTCTGTGTGAATTTGGGTCAGTGTGTTGCTCTAGTTCAGATTAGAGTTTGTTTGATCTTCCAGAATAATAACAGTGAATATGCAGAAGTTATTTTATCATCCCCTCTCTTCTGAGGAGTCGACCATCTCGTATCAGTGGGCTTTTATGTGTTGTTGTCAGACGGTGCCAGGTCACCGAGCGCTCCCAACAGGGAGTGTTTATCTGCAGCGCTGCTCCCCCCCCCCCACCTCCTCCTGACTGAAACCAGGGCCATCTGAGGAGGACGGAGGAGGGTTGTGTAGGGTTTAGAGAGATGGGGGGGCATTTCTGACAAATGTGCCATCACTGTAATTAGCTGGAAAGCAACATATGAAACATTAAACACGCCGGGCGCTGACGACAATCAAAACATTTCATTTGTTGTCAATTATTCATCACTTTGAAGGTTCTGAAGGGGTCGTTAATATGGAAATCAGCCCGCAATGCTAACAAGGTTGTAGTATCTGGTTCTCAATCATCTGAGCGCAGCACACTTCCTCTCTTTTTTCTCCTTTTTCGTCTAATATTTAGCCTTTTTGTCTTTTCCTCCCCTCTATTGTGATTTCTTGTCGTATTCATGAAGCCCGCTCTTCAAACAAATCCATTTTTCTGGCTCTGAAACAAGCTGCTTTCAAACACTTTCAACTCGATTTGATGGAGCTCTTTGATAGCTTCAAGTTCAGCTCAGACTCGAATAAAGCCAAACCACCCAAAACTAATCCAGTACCGTTTTTATTTGACAGTTTTAACTCTGCACCTGACTTTATTATTAATGCGTGCTTCCCCTCGGTGGCTCACAGCGGACCTGCCAACAGAGCGGTCACTAAAGTTCCCGTCTGTAGCTTTTCACGCTTTAGTTCCCCTACAATTAATTAACAGGATGAAAAGTCCCGCGCAGCAGTTCGCCTCTGCAGCTACCTTTGCCAGCTGTCAAATCAGAAAGACATGAACTGGAAAAATAAGCCTGAGGCCGCGGCTATTTGGGGTAATTAGTTCTGATTCATGCAGCTCTCCATCCCTATTACCTGTTAACTGGTGCCACCATCAACTGCTCAGTGTGCCTTTTGGCTTCACATGAAGCCCAGGAAGATCAAGGAGCTCCAGGAACCTGCCAGAAAGCAGACTGGACCAGGAGCTGCTGGCAAACTTCGACTGACTGTTCAGCGTGAGGAAGCAACACTCCTGTTATTGTCTCAGATCCATAAAATACAGACTAACATCTAGAAATGAAGCGTTTTGCTTTCTTGGCACAAACTTTAAGCCTGCTAATTCAGCTGTTATCATCAAATAAATACATGAGGTTTCTACATTAGACATTAATAGGTAATACGAGTGCATAAGTAGAAATATTTCTGGAAAGCCTAAAGAAGTTAGAACCCTGAAGAATGTTGCTCCTGATTGGAAGAAATCTAATAAGCTTGTAACTCCAGGCTGCAGACGAGCTGCATCTGTGTTTAGTAGTCTAAACAACCGTTTTCGAGGACGTCGCCATATTGGAATCCCGAGCTGCACAGCTTGTCAGCTGATGGCTGTGGGCTTTAACACACTGGTGTTCAGGCTGGATCTTTCAGAGGCGATCAATACATCAGTTACACTTGTTTTGTTCTGTTTTTCTGACTGCCCAGTATCAAATAGACCAGTACTTCAACAGTTATCAAATTTCAACTTGCATCAAACAAAAGTTTTGCTAGCAAAAACGTTCAATCAAAACAAAAGGCTAGTCATTAAATTACCTTAATAATTTTGATCCATTCTACCTTAATTCGGTAGAGCTGCTGTTTTCTCATGGCTGATGAGTTCAATCTCTTCAGAAGGAGATCTTAGTTTCCACTCAACAGAGAGGAGCTAACATGGTCTTTCAGAACCATGAACAGCACACCCAAAAAACCAACGAGCAACGATGAACTCCGACTCTTTCATCTGTTTTTATTAAATCCAGTGGTTTCACCTTCTCACAGTCCAAAAACGTACGACGACATACAGGATGCTAGCTGCTAAAACTCCAACTTTAACAAGCCCTCCAACAGCAGCCTGTGGCGATCCGATGAAGCTTTTGCCACCTGCTGTGTTCTTCAGCCTTGCCAGGCCACTCATAGAGAGCACAGCACGATCAGCTGCAGTGGGTCTGCCTCTTGTCAGGTGTAAAGTTTGAAACTTTGTTTGATAAAGATGAGAAGTGATCGGAGAGCTCCAGATGAGGCGGAAGTGATTCCAAGATCTGCGAGTGGTTCGATTTCTGACCCAAGCCACCTCAGACCAGGATGAGGCAGATGAACCAGATCAGCCCGGTGTTGAGGTGAAGACCTGGTTCAGTTCCTGGGTCCCTCACTCATCTAAGCTCACCATTCTGTGGGATCGGAACAGGCGCAGAGGTCGGGGGAGAAAAGGCGTGATCCACACCTGAGCAGGTATGGCAAGTGGAATAATGAAGCATCAGAGCTCTACGGTCGCCGAGTGTTCTCAGCTTCTGGAGTTTCCGTCGTAAAGACAATCGAACTATAGTTTGGTCCAACACTGATTGACATTGACGTTGCCAGCAGGAGAGTCGTCCTCCTCACCCCCTCTGTGTTTCACGGAGGAGCACTAACAGGTGTGCGGGGTGCGATTCGCGACCTGCCGCCCCCCCATTATGAGTCACACGCCCCCTCCTTTTCTTCCCGTTGGCACCGGGCCGGCCTGACACAAAGTAACAAATAACGACCCTGTATAAATCCCAGTAACGACAAACGCGTTCCTGATTTTGGCAGACTAACGCGTTACCGTGCTCATTACCACAATAATAACGTAGTTACTGTAACGCGTTACTTAATAACATGTTAGTCCCAACACTGACTACAACCCAGAAGTTTTGGTCTAAAATCCATCC
This sequence comes from Callopanchax toddi, assembly GCA_006937965.1. Classification (NCBI taxonomy): domain Eukaryota; kingdom Metazoa; phylum Chordata; class Actinopteri; order Cyprinodontiformes; family Nothobranchiidae; genus Callopanchax; species Callopanchax toddi. Next base: position 5,172,801 of record SSNR01000014.1, read on the forward strand.
CCTGGTTTCAGTAAAATAAATCAAGGTCCAACTTAATAAAAATGCTCCAATAATTAGCACGTGTTTGACTTCTGTATATCCAAGTTAATTTACTAATTTTATTTTGAACAAACTTAATAAATTTAAGTTAGATAAACTTGGGGCGGCACTAGCTCAGTTGGTAGAGTGGCCGGTCTGGTAACCGGAGGGTCACCGGCTCAATCCCCAGCTCCGGCTGGGTTAGATTGTCGTTGTGTCCTTGGGCAAGACACTTCACCCAACTTGCCTGTGTGACTGTGAGTGTGACTGTGTGTGAATGTTGGTGGTGGTCAGAAGGGCCGATGGCGCAGAATGGCAGCCTCGCTTCTGTCAGACTGCCCCAGGGCAGCTGTGGCTACAGACGTCTGTCATAGTTTACCACCACCGGTGAGAATGACTGTGTGAATGAATAATGTAACTCTGTAAAGCGTCTTTGAGTGACCTAAAAAGCACTATATAAAACTGATGCATTATTATTATTATTATTAATTAAATTGCTTGTTACCAATTGAAGCAGAATTTTAAAGTTGGGTCAACTTTGTTTTTTTTACAGTGTAGTTATTGTGTTACTTGCGTTCAAAGATTTATTTTCCTTGAACATGATATTTTTTTCCTGTAATGTTCCTCAAATGCCCCTCACCCCCACTTCACACAATGAAAGTGATCTGGTGTGGAGCTCCTCATGGATGTGTTGTTGGTCCTGTTGTTTTTTCAGTTAGATAAACTTTGCATTTTGGTGAGAAGGAAAAAAAAAAGAATTTAGATACACAGGTGCCACAATTCAATAAATAAAGAATACATATTTAAATATACTGTAAATGACAATAATTAATCAAAATTGTAAATAAATGCAAATATGTTGCATGTATCTAGTAAATAACATCTGATATTTTGAAAACTGTTCTTGTTTTACAATTTGTTCATCTAATTTAAACTGTAGTGTTTAATGACACAATAAAATGAATAATGCATTTATTACTTAGAATGTTGCATTTGTGGCAACCCATAGTCCCCCCCCCCCCCCCCCCCAGATCAAAACAGTCATTTAAAAAAGAAAGTTTATTAACCATTAGCTAAAATTAAAAAGTAGTTTGAACATAAAACAACAGCAGAGAGACACAAAATGACCACAAATTTATTGGAAAACTGTAGAGGCTTTCAAAACAACAACAACAAAGTGACAAAATTTACCACAAAGGAACAAAACAGCCACAAAGAGTCATAAAGAACTGATGCAGAGACACACAACCTGCTCAGTAAGGCAAAAACAACTCTAATGCATAAATAATTACAAGAAGAGAAGTGAATAGATGGAAGGGACACAAAAGAACAAAGATACATTCTGATTAAAGATAATTAAACCAAACACTTTGATTTTTTTAAACGTGGCACCCTATCGAAGTAAGAGAAAATACCAGTTTGTTCTTTTTTTGGTCCACTTTTCTCAGCGTGTGCAAAACCAGTGAGTCCAGTCATCATTAAGACAGTAAATCTGCATATATTTATGATTATTTTACAGTACAGTCTCTTTAAGCTGTAGTAGCCTCAGGAAAGACAATACCAGCCTCTCTTTAATTATTTATTCTCACATCAGCTCTAAAAAAAGATGACAAATGCTAATTCAGGTCCATTCCCCAGCTGGGCGTCCAAATGCTCATTAGTTTTAAAGAAGGTTAATCCATTTAGGTTTTGCATATTGATATGCCAATTATGTCCCATCGTGGAGTAGGCATCCGTCAAGGTAATAGTGAATAAACACATAGAAGCATTAGGGAGAAGTCAGCGTTATAATAAAGTAGGTGTTAATTGGTAAGAGGAGGACTGTGAGCTAACTCGTGTGTGTAATGTTCAGCAGGCAGGGGAGGAGGGGAGGGTTCATCACATTCATTCCCCATCGCCGTCTTATTAAAAAACATTTTTTTAACTCGTTCTGTGTCGCTCCAGACTCAGGTGAATCATAAAGGTTTGACCTAGAAAATACAAAACGAAAGAATTAAGAACAAAGACTCTGAAAATACCTATTTAAAAAAATAATAAAGCAACTACTAGTTGCCACTGGAACATTTTCACTTCAGGCCACCAGACTGGACAGCTTCAGCCAGATCTGATGTTTCATTTCAAAATAAAAGCTGCCTAAAATGTCCCAATATTGACTCAAATAAATAATTGGTGGTTTTTAAAAAATTTATTATTATTCCACTAATTCCTCTTCGGGAGCACAGAGTTTCAAGCTCTCTCCTACGATTGGCTGTGGGGATTTCAGGCAAGCTCCCGCCTTTCATGCATCTGATTGACTAGAAGCACTTTTCGCCCGCTTCGCCTTGTCAACAATTTCAGAGATTCATTGTTTTGGTCAAAATGTTTATATTTTTATGTCTTAGCTTGATTTTAATTTCATACTGTTTTCATTATACTTTTTGTTTTATATTTTTATTTGATCTTAGGCTACCGTTTCTATCATACTTGTGTTGTGCAACCTAAGCAGCTTCAATCCATTCTAATTTTTATTGATCCAATATCCAATATAAAATTGAAATGATTCATTCGTACATGTTTCAGTTTCTTTTAGAAAAGGAACTGCAACTAGTATGTTGAAGAATGTCCTTTATATCTGTTGGCTCTCAAGCCTTGAGGTTATTATTAAAGCAGAGTACATGTGTGCCTTACAGGGCAAGAAATATGAAATATAATAGAACTGCAATATTTTTGCCAAGCTTTGTGCAGCAGACTAATAATAAACCATCAAAAAATAAACATTTTGACCAAAGCAATGAATCAAAAATATTAATGGAATGACAAATGCTAAAGGTATAATATTACAAATAGTATATATACATCATATTTACAAGCTACATTACATTGAGTATAGAGATATAACTTTTATATACAAGTTATGCTATAATCTGGCACATTTACAGTCTGTACATCAGTACTTGATTGTTCATCATTGTGCACTGTCCTGAATAAATAAATTGAAATTTGTTGCACACTGTTCACATACATGGACAGTAAAATAACTTCTATATAAAACCATATTTTAAAAAAATTCAAAATACATGTCAGTATCGGCTCGTGTAGATTAATAAAATCTATATTAAAGCTTCTCTTTTTTTTCTTTTTATTAAAATCATTCAATGACTTATTGTTAAGAAAATAAATAATTGATTAAATATTATTTATTTATTAAAGGGCTGCGCCTATACTCGTAGAATCTGGGGTTACGGTTCGTAACCAACGTTCTATTTCGTATGGGCTTCGCCCTTTAATGGCTATCGCTAACCCTAACCTCCTAACGAGCAACTCAGAGATCAGAAGAAAGCGCCGTCTTCCGGTTCTGCTGGGTTTCTCCTTATTTGGCAGCCTGACACTTCGGCTGCAGGAGGGGGCAGTGCCCAGTAGGGGGCAGTGCTGTCGCGTGAAAGAGAAACGAAACCGAAACTATTCCTGCTCAGGCGGAGTTTTAAGAGCAGGACTCGAGGGATTACTTTTCAGAAGTAAGATTGAACATTTTAATTCTTTGCATTTTGTAAATATAATACTGTATCATATTTATTTATGTCCACTGGCGAAATCTTAGCTAGCTAATGTTAGCAACATGTTTACCGGAGAGACCACCTGACACCACCGGGGACGGTAAATTATTCACATCCACCCGCTGCTACGTGCCGGTGTAGTCCGGTTAGAAAGCTGAGACTTTATAAATCTATTTTAACCTGCTTACTTAGATTACAACTGACACAGAATGCTACTGTAGAAATCAAACTATTTTTGGTAGAAGATGTCTCTTAACCACTCCTCAGACCGTTGAATAGTTTAGAGACAACTACAGCAGCACTGGGTCATCAACAGAAATGTTTTTTGTTAAAGAAAGGTTCTAAGAAATTTGAAGGAAGAAGTTAACATGGAAAATGTGAATAAAATTATAAGATAAAAACAGGAATAAAATAGAAGAATGAAGACCTTGTTTGTAGGGTTTTTTTGTTTAGACTCTCCCAAACTCCTGTTTTTGTTTTGAAGGTTTTCCATAAAGACATGAGGAAGAAGTGTGAGGAGGCCTTAAAGAGAGAAGACTTCACAGCAACAGATTCAAGCATTTTAAACCATAAGATTTTGATAGAACTGGTCACATCGTGAATTCTTCAGCTTTCCAGTTCACCTCCAAACAGTGACTGTTTCCTAAGACTATCACAATTTAGAAATGCAAATATCCTATTATCAATCACAGGGCAGAGTGAGCTACTTATCCCTGCAGAACCTGTCTGATGTCACGTTTCATTAAACCTAATAGGGATCATATCTGGGTGGCCCATCCTGAAGAGGTTTCTAAACCCAGGTGGCCCCAGACTGAACTGGGAGCCACAGGTTTATGGTAAAAATAATATATTATTTTTAAAAGTTATGCTTCTTTATTTTAGCCACAAAGAGCAGGACTACACCTACCTCCAGAAGAGCTGAAGAGACAACAGACTTCAACTTCACATCCTCAACCTCAGCCTGATGATGTGAGTGTTTCTATTTACATTAGATCATAATGGCCATAAATCCATAAATATGGACATATTGAAATCTCACCTGTATGCTGTCAGTTAGGGATGTCCCGATCCGATCACGTGATCGGAAATCGGCCCCGATCACGTGATTTTGGACTCGATCGGAATCGGACGTCACCTCCCGATCTTGACTCGGGTTTCCTCTACATGCGCACCGCCCCGTCAAAATAAAAGCCGCTACGCCGTCAGAAGGAAGTTTGGGTTTTTAAATATACGTTAAACAATCTAAAGCACATGGGATTAATATGTAGTCTATATTTGTGCACATATATTAACCATAATCAGAGTTTGAATCAGTTTCCAGGAGGAGGAAGGGGCCGGGACCGGGAGACACGCGAGCTTATGGAGCAGCGACCGGGTTCGCTGCTCACTACACACCTGCCGAGACTCGTCCTCCCCCTGAACGGAAAGTAGCCAAGCACCGACGGGAGTACTCAGTCTGGAGGAGGCGAGGCCGGCGTGGAGCGAGTCATACCCGCGCTAACTCGTTCCCCCTACGCCGCGTCTCCATCCAGGCTCAGAGGAGATTCTGCTGAGTGCTGCAGGTACACCACGTCACAACACCCGCCCTCTGTCGGGAAATAAATTGAGCGATGTTAAGATTTTTAAAAAGCGCTTTCTGAGGAGGAGCTTCCTGATTAAATGTCGCTCTAAAACGCACACTGACGGATTTCTCCAGATAGTCTAATTAAGAAGTTGTTCAGAGCTGCTGCAGTCAGAGGATAAAGCAGCAGGAGGAGTGAAGGAGGAGCTGATGACTTAAAGCAGCACTCCGGAGGATTTCATTAGGAGAGCAGTTTTTGAATCTAGCGTCCAAAGGCTCCTCCTCAAAACCTCTCGACACGCGCGGCGCATATACTTCGGACATGAACCGTACCGCTCACTGTGTAGGGTTTAATCACTCACAGTTCACAATCTTATTCCAACAATACTACGAGGGTCTGATGAGCCCTCTCTGTCCCTGCTGCTTCTGATATTAGCTCTGTTAGCAGAGAGCTGCTGCTGGACTCTGAAGTTGAACTTGACTCGGCCCTGGATGAACTTTCTGACCAAAATTAACGCGTAATCCTGTCAAGCCTTGCCATTCTGTGAGGTGAAAGGTTTAAAAATAAAAATAAATCCGTCTTTAGCTGGAGAATGGGTAGGTTTTTAGTAGAAATGTGAGTCCTCAGTGAACGGCTGAGACGGCAGAGAAACACACGGAGCGTCCTGTACGACAGCGCCCCCTACTGGTACAGGTTTGGTCGATGAGCGTGCATGTTGAGAGAATGCAGACATTTGAATTTCATTAGCTGAAAAATGTCGGCGGCAAGAACTAATGGAAAGGGGTCTCTAGGAGGAAGGAGGGTCTTCATCAGAATGACAGATGTTGTGGAACTCAACCCATAGATCATAGTTTAGACCTGAAATATCATTTAAAACATTTAGAAAACTTTGATACAGAGAAAAATGCTCCAGAGTGCCGCTTTAAGAAATGATCCGGGTCATTGTCGGTAAACAAGTTTGTTCTTTCTGGGCAAAAAATGGAGCAGAGTGACATTTCTGCACCTGAACAGTTGTAGGAAAAAAAGATTTTCCTCAAAAAGTTACTTTAACCACAAACTAATTTTGTGCACAGAGAATATATGTTTAAGTATTTAAACATATATGGATATGATAGATTATACAGATGGATGGATTTATGTCTGCAGCATGACATCATTTTGTGGCTTGTTTGTTTTTATTAGTTAAACTTCGGCAAAGTAGAACGCAGAAGCAGCTTGAAGCAGAAAGTTGAGTTTGTCTGTGGTCTGGAGGCATTATAAAGTTGAGCACAACAACATATTAAAAAGATCGGATCGGGACTCAGGATCGGCAGATCTTCAAAATCTAATGACTCAGACTCGGACTCGAGAGCAAAAAAACCTGATCGGGACATCCCTACTGTCAGTCATAGTAAGCACACTTATGCATGCCTACGCACACACACACACACACTATGAAGCTTTAACTTTTGTTCTTAAGATTTTAAAATAGACTGTGTCAAAGCAGGGACAAGAGAATACAGGAAGTTTTCCCTCACACTACATTTACATGGTCCTAAGGCATCAAGCGTTTGTGATAACTAGTAATGAGTTTGTGAAGGCGTTCTGGTTCCACCCATCTTTGCAGAATTGTTGTAATTCAGTCATGTTGGAGGGTTTTGCAGCATGAAGCCTTTTTAAGGTCAGGACTTGGACTAGGCCACTCCATAGTCATTTAGTTTTTCTGAAGCCATTCAGAGGTGGACCTGCTGGTGTGTTTTGGGTCATCGTCCTGAAGCAGAACCCAAGTGAGCTCCAGGTCAGGAACAGGTGGCTGGACATTCTCCTTCAGGATGTTTTAGTAGACATCAGAATTCATGGTTTCATTTACCACAGCAAGTCAGTTCAACAGGCCCAGATCATCACATGACCAGCACCGTGTTTTACTGTTGGTATGATGTTCCTTTTCTGAAATGCTGTTACTTTTATTCCTGATGTAACAGGACACACACCTTCCACAGAGTTCCACTTTTGTCTTATCAGTCTACAGAGGGTATTCCCAAAAGTCTTTTGGATCATCAGGATGTTTTCTGTTAAAACTCAATTCTTATGGTCCTGGAACTCTGCCATGCAGACCATTTCTGTCCAGTCTCTTTCTGATGGTGGAGTCATGAACTCTGACCTTAACTGAGGCGAGTGAGGCCTGCAGTTCTTTGGATGTTGTTCTGGGGTCTTTTGTGACCTCTTGGATGATTCATCTTAATTTTGGTCAGCTAATGGGAAGGTTCCCCACTGTTCCATATTTTCACCGTTTGTGGATAATGGTTCTCACTGTGGTTCTCTGGAGTCCCACAGCTTTAGAACATTTTCCAGACGGACAGATCTCAGTT
>SSNR01000014.1:5182961-5193885 GCA_006937965.1 Callopanchax toddi
CGTTGTTGACTCAGTGTCCTGACAGACTGGCGATTGGCATTCATAAACATAATAATTTAGCATTTTTTATTAAAATGAATACACACCGACTCGATTAAAGAGCGCTCTAACCTAAAACTAACAACTCATCGCCGACAGCGAGCAGGCAGCTGGCAGACTAGAGCGGTGCCAGTCTGAGATGTTAAAGTAGTTTAGCTTTAAAAAATCTACACAATGATTAAAACAAGCATCTGTTACACAAACTCCACACAACAAAGGGCTCAAATGATCATATTTATGGGATTATTGATCGTACAGAGTGTTAAATTATCCTACAAATACTTTATTTATCTACATCTGACAACACTGTAAGCAGCGCCACCTAGCTAGGAGCTCCCTTAGCTGACGTCACAGGTCCACATATGAAAAAAAAAAGCGTTTTTAGAAGCTTTGCAAAAAGGGGCACTTTGGACTAGAAAAATGGTTTAACAAAATGTATTGTAAAACAAAATACCCTCAATAAACATTTCAAATAGTATTTTTGGACAGAGTTTTATCAGAATAATAAAAAAAAAAAGAACTTAATATATGCTCTTTAAAATGTGAGGAAAAAAGTTGGAATATATTTATAAGGTCCAAATGTTAAGAAAAAAACAACTTTTGCCCAGACATTTTGACTTTCTTGTCAACCCTAATCTTCCTACTTTTGTCATCAAAGTTTTGCCTCGTTTTGGATGTCTCTGTTCGAAGGCATGCTGCTTTTCAAGGTTACTTGAATAAAAGAGATAAACCCGTGTGTGTGTTTGTGTTATTGTTTTAGTTTACCATGAAAATGTGCCTATTATTGTTTTGATTCATATTGTTTTGTATAACCAATGTAGAGCCCCTGAATTTCTGATTTGTGACATACAGTTTGCACACAAGTTCAGAAATTAATATATAGATATTTTAATTTTGACTTAATAATTCACTCAGTTTTTAGCAATAAATTATATTATTAGGAATATATCACCCGGTTCCTTGTAGTTTGATCATCCTAATGTCTTTTCTGTGATGTGTAAACTGTTTTCATGTGTGTTGATCATTTCACTATGGAAGCCCATTTCCGCCATTTTGAAAAAATATTTTTTGATACTTATCTCATAATTATGAGATGCTAAGTCATAATAATGAGATACTAAGTCATAATTATGAGATACTAAGTCATAATTATGAGATACTAAGTCATAATTATGAGACACTAAGTCATAATAATGAGATACTAAGTCATAATAACGAGATACTATCTCATAATTATGAGATACTAAGTCATAATTATGAGATACTACATCATAATAATGAGATACTAAGTCATAATTATGAGATACTAAGTCATAATAATGAGATACTATCTCATAATTATGAGATGCTAAGTCATAATTATGAGATACTAAGTCATAATAACGAGATACTATCTCATAATTTTGAGATACTAAGTCATAATTATGAGATACTACATCATAATAATGAGATACTAAGTCATAATTATGAGATACTAAGTCATAATAATGAGATACTATCTCATAATTATGAGATGCTAAGTCATAATTATGAGATACTAAGTCATAATAACGAGATACTATCTCATAATTTTGAGATACTAAGTCATAATTATGAGATACTACATCATAATAATGAGATACTAAGTCATAATTATGAGATACTAAGTCATAATAATGAGATACTATCTCATAATTATGAGATGCTAAGTCATAATTATGAGATGCTAAGTCATAATTATGAGATACTAAGTCATAATTATGAGATGCTAAGTCATAATTATGAGATGCTAAGTCATAATTATGAGATACTAAGTCATAATTATGAGATACTAAGTCATAATTATGAGATACTATCTCATAATTTCGACTTAGCACCAAACCAGTAAGTCTCAAAGTCTGGGCTGAAATCCGGATCAGGACTGCACAGCCGTTCCATCTGAATCCAGCATGTTATATTATAATGCATTTATGTTACGAGATCTATGTTTAAGTAGACCCAAGAAACTTTTATTTTTTATATATAGTTCTTTTATTTGGTCAAATATGACATATTTTGGACTTTCCGGGTGCTCTTGACCTGAATCCAGATCCGATCCGGATCAGCCTCTTACCATCGCTTGTCTGACGTTCAGCAGCTCCTGTTAGCAAAGAGCTAAAGTCATGTAGGATCGGTCCGGCTTGTTTTTGTTGTCAACTACGTGATTTTATGGTTATATTTGGTCAGTTTTCAGACTCCTGTAGTGAGTCTTTCCTCAAAACGCAACCAGCGAACTATCTAAGGGACTTTTCTGCTGTTTTTAGAGACTTTTGGAGATCTCAATGGTTTTCTATGAGCCGCTACTCTTCAGGTCTACTGACAGACAGACAGAGACCCGAATCCTCTGTCGGTGTTTCTAACAGGCAGCTGTAGAGCTGTTATGTTGCATCACCGTGGTTTTATGTAAACCTGCAGTAAAAATCCAGGAGACATTGATTTAGTCTTGGTCCTGGATCAGCCTGAGCTCAGAGTCCTGAAGCATCCTGGAGCATCACAGCTCCATCCGATCATCACAGCTTACTCTGGAGTTTCATCATGGAAACCTGATTAACTTCATCACTTTTCATGTCTGAACAAATACATTGTTTTCAAACACAAATAAAACAAACCGAACATATAGTAACGTTTATATTTAAGTTAACAGGAAAGAGTACCTTTTCTTAGTTTTTCATTCAGATTGTAGTAGTAGTACCAGTAGTAGTAGTAGTAGTAGTAGTTATTTTATTCAGTCATGAAAGTAATTCTTGTTGACAGAAGCATCCTGCATATATATATATATATTATTCATATACATACACATACATATATCTATAAACATACATAACATCTACATAAATATGTAGGTTACATACACATAAACACTTGCACATATGACTGAACAGGTTTAGGCAGAAGCAAAAGCTTATATTATTATTAATGCATAATCCACTGACAAATCAAATACTATATCTCCTCAATGTGATGATAAATGTGTGATAAACACATAAGTCACACTAGTACCTTTCAACAATATTTTTACTGACAAGTATTTGAAAACTAAAAATGAAGTTGCTGTTTTGAATTCTAATTTAGCCTCATTCCAAAATTATACTCTCATAATAGAAATACATCTCTTTTAATACCTTTCTTATCTTTTGAACCATAAACTTACAGACACCTCTCAAATCATAATTACTCTTCCACATTAAGAACATTTCATGAAGTGATATTAATTTTTGTTTTAAACATGAATTGCATAGTTTTATAGTAATATAGATCCTCTAATTTCATAACCTGTAAATTTAAAAACAATGGATCAGTATGAGTATATGTAATCTTATTTATAACTCAAATGGCCTTTTTTGTACATTTTTTTTTAAATTATTTTTAGGTTTGTTTTGGAGGTTGAGCCCCATTTTTCTATACAGTATGACATGTAAGATTGAATTAGTGAGCAATAAATTAAACAAAAAGCCTTGGAGTTTAATAAATCTTGAACTTTATAAAGTATTCCCAGTAATTTAGATATTTATCCAATAATATTGTTCAAATCTTGTTTCCATGATAGGTTATAAATTATAATCAATGACAACTCCAAGGAATTTTGTTTCTAAAACTCCTTCGATTTCAGTATTTGAAATTTGTAATATAAACTCCACATTATTTACTTTTACATTTCCAAATATCATGAATTTAGTTTTTTTTTTTAATATTCCGTGATAATTTATTCACATCAAACCAAGATTTTAGTACTTCCAACTCTTTTCAGTTCTCTTTTAAAGTTAAATATGCTGCTCACTCACTCAGATATAGTGTAAGAAGAGCCCCAGTGGTCTGTAACCTGTGGCTCCAGAGCCACATTTGGCTCTTCTAATACTATACATTATATCTGAGTGAGCATATTTATGGATACGTATGTTTGTGTAGGTATAGATATTTATGTATGTGCATAAATATACTGTATAGAGAGAGGATGTGTCAGGTTCTGTGTTGGGTGTGTCTCTCCTTCTCTCTCTCTCTAGGTGTGACAGGCACAGCTGGGTCGCATCAGCAGCTAATCAGGAACTGCTTAAAAGGCTCAGAAGACCAGAAGCCTGCGCCGGATTGTTTTGATTGCTTGAGTGAGTGATCAGGCCTTTCTCTCTAACCTAAACTGCATTATCAGTAAAATACCTGTCTCTGCATTGTTTTCCCCCTCTAGAAAACTTGCTCTCCTGTGTAACCTGAGAACCTCAGCTAACTCCAGTCACACCGGGACCCCAGCTCCAGCCGTTTGCCTGTCCACCCTACAGACACACCTGACCTTCCACCCTGTTACCGGACTGGAACCTCCTCCCTTCAGACCACTGCGGCTTCTCTGACAGTAAGACCCTCTGGCAACCTTTCATCATCCTTTCTCCACGTTCTCTGGACAGTATTCCAGAGAACTCCACTCAAGGGGAGCCCTTGGTGCTTTCCTGTGAAATCCAGACCTCCAGAATCCAGGCTCCATTGGAACTCCAGCCCTCACTACTTTAATAAATCTTTAAACTCATTCTGCTGTGTTGTGGTTGTTGCCGCTTTAAGATCCGTCTGTCTCATCATGACAGGATGCTTTCATCTACACCAGTTCATGACTGAATAAAATAAATACTATTACTACTACTGCTGCTACTACTACTACATTTTCAACAAATATGGGATAAACTAATCTTGCTCTGCATAATCCTAAACAAAAATGTGTAATATTCTCATGTTGGACATTATAACTCATTCATTCTTTTATGTCGAGCACTTATACATTTTTAAAAGGAAAAACCATCACATTATTTAAAATCACCTATAAAGCATTAGAATTTACCTCACTGGCTTTTTTAAAAAAAAATTCAAAATGCCTCGGGTTGTTAATGTTATCTGTGTTTTATATAGCTGTCTTTTATCATGTACAGCACTTTGGGTTGCGTGAGCAAAAGTAAATGTGCTTTATAAATGAACTTGACTTGACTGAGTTTTTAACTCGGTCAAGTCATGTAATAAAGTGTCTAAAGGACCAATATTTCATAACATGTTTTTGGTTAAAATTTTGGCTGTTTTTATCTAATTTTGGTGATGAAATATGAGAAGCAACATGCTAGTATTATTGTTATTCTATGAAAACTACTTGCATTTATTGGAACAATCTGAATGGAAAAACTAAGAAAAGGTACTCTTTCCTGTTAACTTAAATATAAACGTTACTATATGTTCGGTTTGTTTTATTTGTGTTTGAAAACAATGTATTTATTCAGACATGAAAAGTGATGAAGTTAATCAGGTTTCCATGATGAAACTCCAGAGTAAGCTGTGATGATCGGATGGAGCTGTGATGCTCCAGGATGCTTCAGGACTCTGAGCTCAGGCTGATCCAGGACCAAGACTAAATCAATGTCTCCTGGATTTTTACTGCAGGTTTACATAAAACCACGGTGATGCAACATAACAGCTCTACAGCTGCCTGTTAGAAACACCGACAGAGGATTCGGGTCTCTGTCTGTCTCTGTCAGTAGACCTGAACCGGAAGGAGTCGCGGCTCATAGAAAACCATTGAGATCTCCAAAAGTCTCTAAAAACAGCAGGAAAGTCCCTTAGATAGTTCGCTGGTTGCGTTTTGAGGAAAGACTCACTACAGGAGTCTGAAAACTGACCAAATTTAACCATAAAATCACGTAGTTGACAACAAAAACAAGCCGGACCGATCCTACATGACTTTAGCTCTTTGCTAACAGGAGCAGCTGAACGTCAGACAAGCGATGGTAAGAGGCTGATCCGGATCGGATCTGGATTCAGGTCAAGAGCACCCGAAAAGTCCAAAATATGTCATATTTGACCAAATAAAAGAACTATATATAAAAAATAAAAGTTTCTTGGGTCTACTTGAACATAGATCTCGTAACATAAATGCATTATAATATAACATGCTGGATTCAGATGAAACGGCTGTGCAGTCCTGATCCGGATTTCAGCCTAGACTTTAAGAATTACTGGTTTGGTGCTAAGTCGAAATTATGAGATAGTAGGTGCGTTCGAGATGAGCCAGTTCTGCGCAGATTCGATCACCGGTGATCGGCGTCCAGTGCATGCCGGTTAGATTTCTGTCCGACTTGACGCCAACTTGCTCTGATGTCATGCCTACGTAGGCAACGATAACCTCGTGAGATCAAGGCGGCCGCAGATTTTGGAGCAAGGCGCTGCAGTTGCTCTCCACCGGCTGCAAAACCGAGAGCATGATGGGAAACGCCTGGCTCTCACCTGATCTCAGATCTGATTGGTTCACGTCTTGATCCAAACATCCTGTGGCAGAATGCGAAATGTTATTTGTTTAAATATATATTGTAAATTCATGCCACGTTGATGATGTCAACTATAAAGGTCACAATGAGAAATGTGATTTGTTTCAAAGAGTTTTCAGTAGGGACTGGTTCCATTTTCTATAAAGTTCTAATAAAACTACTGTCTGATTTTTATAATCAGATCATTTAGCACAGAGCATCATCTTGTTTATTTTCTTTGACTGATCTGATCTATCTGGATATATGTCTATTATTTAGTTTACTTTAGTGTTGATACTTTATATTGTTCACTCTTGAATTTGTTTTGAAATACTTTGAACTTCAAATAAAGATTTTGGAAAAAACGGAAAGTCATCTGCAATTACGGACATTAACGCGATATCTTCAGACATATCATCACCTACGAGCTACATTTAGGAAAATCTGTCCGACTTAAAAGCAGACTTTTGGCCACGACCCCTGCTGCGTCCGCCTGCTCTCGTCTGTTCTCCAGGCGAGGCGCAGTTCATCTCGAACGCACCTACTATCTCATAATTATGACTTAGTATCTCATAATTATGACTTAGCATCTCATAATTATGACTTAGCATCTCATAATTATGACTTAGTTAGTATCTCATAATTATGACTTAGTATCTCATAATTATGACTTAGTATCTCATAATTATGACTTAGCATCTCATAATTATGAGATAGTATCTCATAATTATGACTTAGTATCTCATAATTATGACTTAGTATCTCATTATTATGTCTTAGTATCTCATTATTGTGACTTAGTATCTCATTATTATGACTTAGTATATCATTATTATGACTTACTATCTCTATTATGACTTAGTATCTCATAATTATGACTTAGCATTTCATTATTATGACTTAGTATCTCATAATTATGACTTAGCATCTCATAATTATGAGATAGTATCTCATTATTATGACTTAGTATCTCATAATTATGAGATAAGTATCAAAAATATTTTTCAAAATGGCGGAAATGGGCTTCCATATTTCTCTGAGCCAGGACAAAAATAAAATGTTTAATCTTTTGGGCTTTTCCTGATTAGCCCTTTCCTGGTTATATCTCAGAAAAAGTTAATGATTTTCTACAGGAATTCCCCCTTTAGCTCCGCCCCTGCGTGGAGGGCGGAGTCTGGTGAAGGAAGCGAAGTGAAGCCTTCTGGGTACTGGTGTAAGAGATGTGACACGTCACTCTCTGCAGAGGTCTGTAGGGCTGGGACTGGAGCACCAATGATCTTTTCTGCAGAGTTTTTGTTCTCAGCTGAGTAGAGGTCAGGATGCTTTCTATTGGCCCCCTGTAGAATGATGTCATGGCTTTGTTTTTTAGTCATCCACATCGTTCAGCCCCACAAACATTGTGCTGTGTACTCTTTCAATTGCATTGGTCAGCAGGGGGCGGTCAAAGCTTCTTCTGAAGTCCAGAATCATCAGAGTTGCAGCAGATCTGAAGGACTGACGAATAGGGTTTATGCACGGTCACTTCCTGGTTGCGATAGACTCAGCCCCTCCCTTCCGGTTCAACGCTGTTCCCACACAAACTGGACAAAATGGATGTTTTTACCCGTTTTCTTCAAGACCTGCCGCGCATCACGGTAAACGATGTCCACCGGATTTTTGAAAAACACACAGAGACGTCTGCGAGCAAGCGGGTGAAGGACTTTAAGCTGTAAGCTTTTTGTAGTTATTTATTCAGTGGAAATGTGTGGAACCAGCTTTATTCATGAAATTGAAGGTAAGCTAACAGCGTTAGCTCGTAGCTTCCATCATCAAAAACAGTGAGACAAATCTATATAGCCGTGATCGTGGGCTCCAACTGCTTCACAACTTTCAACTTTCTCTGGTCTAGCTGTCTGTTATCAGACACCAAGTCTTCATTCACCAAAAGAATAGTTGTTCCAGTGAAATTACACACGAACGGCGCAGCGCCTCCTCCTTTAGCCTCCTCCTTTAGCCTCCTCCACTGGCTCTTTGACTACTGTGCTGCAAAGTGTGGACTGCAGACACGGTGTGGTTAGAAATGATCACGTTTTCTCTTCTTAAGTTCACAATCCTTCCTTTTTGTAGTTATTTATTCAGTGGAAATGTGTAGAAACTGACTGATGAATTATATTCAGCTGATGCGGTACACAACTGAACACAGCAGTGTTCAGCTGTCGAGGCTTCCCGTCGCTGATACTTATATGATGGCTTCATTTCTTAGTACTATAATATATATATATATATATATATATATATATATATATCATACTGTACTATACTATTACTCGTTTTGATTATAAACAATATCTTTAAGCTGGAAATGCACTCTAACTCTGGAAATCTTCATGTTTCAAATGGAACCGATAATGGTCCCGCGAGTTAATTTTAAACCGGAAGTTCTACTAAGTACATCAGTATGTATGGAATCAGATGAGTCTCATTAAGAATAAACTCACGCAACGTTTTCCACAAAAATACAATGCTCATTCAGAAACTCACACGCTGTGGTTCACAAATATAATTTGTAATATTTGTATACTTATTGTGTATTTATATATATTTGTAATATAATTCACAAATGAGAATCATTTTTTAAATGCACCACACAGAATTTTCTCACAAATATAGGGACTTTCACAAATGAGAAACAGTTTTTAAATGCACATTAAACAATTTGTAAGATGTGTTAGTTTATACTACAAGTGTTCCTCCAAATTATATTTGTGAACCACAGCGTGTGAGTTTCTGAATGAGCATTATATTTTTGTGGAAAACGTTGCGTGAGTTTATTCTTAATGAGACTCATCTGATTCCATAAGTATCTGGCTGTACAGATTATGTTTGTAATCCTTTATAAAATAATCTGTATCCTGTTGATTCTGATCTAAAGTATAATACATCCCCTACTGAACAATAGAACGTTATCATGGTACATAGTGTAGGGTTGTGTGTCAGTTGAGGTAAATATTGTCTTTGAGGTATATTGTAAATACATACAGGTGATCATGAATGGATCAAGTCAAAATAAAGGGGTTTATATAAAGTCCATGTGTTCAGGGAACAGCTACTTAGACATGTGTTGCTCTAACACAGAAGCAGTTTTCAGAAGAGTTTCATTTTTAAATAAAAGTGTAAAACTTGGCAGAGATCCTATACATCTTTATTATTAAAGCATTTGGTATACATAATAATAAGATGTATTCTAGGATTTGTCACATAGAATGTCCAGATTACAGCTTTAGGAGTCAGGGTGAGTTGGCTGTCAAATGAGACGTCAGATACCCCAGAATTAGTTTGAAATCTCACATTCAGCTTTTGACTACTTCTGAAAAGCACACATACCTGAGAGGAGTTCTTTATATGTTATGTTCTTGGAATATGGATGTCTGAGTTGTTAAACAGCTCTAGAATGTGACTCTAGCCTCTCTGATACCATCAGGGATAAAACGTTAAGTGTTTTGTGATAATCCCAAAGAAGAGCCTTGTTTGGAGCTAAAGTCCAGCTACCAGGCTAGTAGAGAGTGTTAGTGAAACTTAGAGAGATTAGATTGATCTTTTGTTTGTCACAAAGTTACAGGATAAAAAGTGTGATTTAAAATGAACCACTTAATTCTTAAAGTAGTCTAGGTGAGTTTTACATTTGTGTTGTTTATTCCTTGTCCTTGAACTTTGCTGCTGCTTCTCTACTTGTTTTTATTTTAGTGAATTAATGTGACGTTGCTGCTACACATAAACATGATAAAATCACTTTTCCATCATTAACTAGGACTAACTCCTCCTGCTTGTAACCAGAGCTTCTCCAACAAAACGACGGAGGTCTTTGAAGGAGTTGTAGAGCAGCGCCCTCAGGTCACACTGTGAAACGGATAATGACACAAACACAAGCTTCTTCTTCCGGCTTCTGTTGAGAGCGGTCGCACTGTTCCTTCTCTCCCTTGTGTGTTCCTCCTGCAGCTGTTTTGTCTTCTGAGCATTTTCCTCATTCCTTCTGGTTAAATATTTTTATTTTTCTTGATATGGCTTTGGTTTGCTGGCTTCCCAACAAAATGGATAAAAATTTTTACACTCTCAAAACGGAGGAGGGGACTCCGCGGCTGACTGAGACAAGAGCTGTGGGGTTCGTAATGGATCAGATTGCGGGTCCTGCAAGTCTGTCTCTGGAGGTCTACAATTTTGGATTAATGATGATCGGGTGCACGCTCATTGGAATCTGCATGGACCTGGTTTATCGGAAAACAACAGAGCAAACAGGTGCAATTGACAGGATTCCTGTGCTTCAAAGGGGGCTGATGCGTGCTTTGAACACTGAAACACTCGCGAGGACTGAGTTGTCTCGTAGGACTGTCTGCGAACGAACTCTGGCGCGGAGTGAATTACGATCGATGTGTCGAACTACACGGATCAGATGGGACTGGCCAGGTTTTCAAATTTGGACGGGATGAAGCCAGTGAGACAGACATTTAAGGCGGCTGTAACAAACAGGACTGCCTGCTCCAAACACATTCTGTTATCTTATCTGGTGACCCTGAAAACATTCTCCTACTCAACAGAGTGAATGAAGCGACTGCTCAGCCCCCCCC
>SSNR01000014.1:5193895-5206178 GCA_006937965.1 Callopanchax toddi
CCCCCCCCCCCCACCCTCCTTGATGTGTTTATCGGTTGTTGTGACTGTGTGTAAAATGCTACTCCCTCCCTCCATTTTGTTTACATTTTCTTCTGCTCCCATCTTTATTTTTTTTTTGCCCAAATATTGTATTGAAGTTGTCCCAATATTTCTGCCCAAGACTTTAGTTCCTTACACAAGCCAATGTCCCACTTTATCTCATAATTTACAATGCAGGTCCCCTGATGGTACCCCAAATCTTGAAGTTTGCCCCAATATTTCTCTTTGCCCAAGCCCAAGTAAATGTCCCACTTTAACTCATAATTTACAATGTAGGTCCCCTGATGGTACCCCAAATCTTGCCCAAGCCTGAGTAAATGTCCCACTTTAAGTCAAAATTTACAATGTAGGTCCCCTGATGGTACCCCAAATCTTGTCCAAATATTGTATCTGGCTCCCATCTTTATTTTTGGCCCAAATATTGTATTGAAGTTGCCCCAATATTTCTGCCCAAGACTTTAGTTCCTTACACAAGTCAATGTCCCACTATATCTCATAATTTACAATGTAGATCCCCTGAAGGTACCCCAAATCTTGCCCAAATATTGTATCTGGTACCCCCAAATCTCTGTTTTGTTTTTTATTTTCAATGTTTTCTCTGTTTTGTTTTTTTTTAGTTTATATTGTCAAGCGCTTTGTGATGTATATCTGTGAAAGGCGCTATATAAATAAACTTTACTTACTTACTTACTTACATCTTTTTACTTCCTGTAAACTAAAGCTTCAAGTTTTCCTCTTTTATAATAACAGTTCTACAGATACAATACCAAGTTAAACCACAAGATGGTGACAAAGAAACTGTGTGGTCAGCTAATACTAAAAGATCAATGAGCAGCAGGAGAGTTTAAAGTTGATATTAACAATATGTATCTATGGAAATAAATGATTTGGATTTTTCAGAAACAGTAGTACATTTTGTATTTTTAAAACCAGGAGGAGCAGACCCACTGATAGAAGAAAACACATCATGTTTTGATTTAAATCTTTATTTTGACCAGGCTTTAATCATGTGATGTTCTCCTGTTTCATCTCATCCTACAGACTGACAGCAACACGGTCTCTCCCTGAATCCTGATGAGATGCAACTACATCCTGGCCGTAAGGGACCACAGTGGCTCCAAGTTAAAGGTAGAGATCTTCATCATTCAGTGAGCCTGTTAGCTCAGAGACACTGAACTCATGTTCAGGAGGTGGGATTTTAAAATTTAGTTAGAGGTTTTGTTAAAATGATCTAAAACAGTTACCATATTGACCCGAAGATGACCCACTTTCAATCCAGTCTGCTCTCCTTTTTGCAAAACGCTGGCGCCCTCTGCTGGTGTGGTCATGTAATGACCCCGATTATAAGACAACCCCACATTTTCACATTATTTTCAATGAAAAACCCTCGTCCTGTATTCAGGTCAATACGGTATTAGTTAAGCTCAGAAACACACAAAAAGCACCATTAACAGGAGAATTACATATGGTGTCTCTGCTACTGATCAACACAATAAAGTAACTGGTTTCCTTTCTGTCCATCATTAATCAGGACAGGAGTTTAATCTGTTTCCTCTTCATCTCCTGCTTGAACTCAGAGCTTCTCCCAGCACTTCGACGAAGCGATGGACGTCTCTGAAGGAGTTGTAGAGCGGCACTGGAGCAACTCTCAGCACGCTGGGCTCCCTCATGTCGCACTGTGGAACAGGTAGACACCAACATCTTCACCAGGTCACATTTAGTTCCTGTAAAGCAGTGCCAGCCACTAGCATATTTTAGAGGTTTCTCTGCTTCAAAATACCTGATTTCAGTCAGTGGCTGATTAAAGGGCTTCTGCAGAACAGGTAATTCAGGTGTTCTGAAGCAGGGAAACAACTAAAACATGCTGGATGCTAACCCTCAGACAGAGATTGAACACCACTGCTGTAAAGCTTCATTTAGCTACTCACAGCAACTCCCCTCCTCTCCAGTTCCTGGAAGACGGTCCTGATGGGGACGGAGAAGGACAGAGAGAGCTGGCAGCCTCTCTGCTGAGGGTCAGAGGGCGTGATGATGTGAACGTGAGGTTTGTGAGGCTGGGTTGGGTCCTGTGTGTAGTAGTGTTGAATCAGAAACTCCAGGTAGCCCGTCAGGAGGAGGGACTTCCTGCGTAGTGCTGCCATACTGGTCATGTTGAACACCTGGAAACATGAGAGGAAACTTCTTTCTTTTAAAGGTTTCTGAACAGCTAAATAGATTTTGCAGCCTTTAGGACTGATGAGCTAACTGTTCAACTTTATATCAGGGGCCACAATCCTACCTGTTTGAGATGCTTCTCTGATTCAGCATGATTCTAATCAACGGGTGAGGAAACAACTAAAACATGGAGACCCCTGTTAATCCAGATTTACACCAGCTGCTATTAGGGCTGTGCGTTATGACGAAATATTTCGTCTGGACGACAGAAAATGTCTACCGTCAGATAAAAAGCTCTATCGTTTAAGCCACGATAGAAGTTTTACAGCATAATGCACTTTACGGGATGTTCATGAACGCACCGCGCAGCAACGCATAAACAAACATGGAGGCAGACGGTAGTGGACGCGTTTTAGACCAGAGTCAACAGGATAGCCAGCTAACCCAAACCGAGGAGCTTTTACCTAAAAGAGGGACATCTTCTGTCTCATGGACGTGGTTTAAATATAAAAAGACCGACGTGGACCAGACAACAGCTGTTTGTAAAGTTCGCAGCTCCCGGTCCCAACAACGGACTCCGACGCCACTAATATATTTTATCACCTGCGCAAAAACCACGTCGAAGATACAGAGACAGTAAAAGCTGCAAAAGCAGCTACAGGTTTTTACCTGCAGCACGTCATGTAGCGTCGAGCTGCCAGCTGAGCGGGATGGAAGGAAGGAGGAGGTTACTGCTGCTGTTACCAGGCACTTATACAAAGATATGGCTCTAATCTACATGGTGGAGAAACCTGAGTTCTGTGAGTTACACTCGAACCCAGATATGAAACACCCAGCTGAAAACACATCACTAAAGTTATGTTACTGATCTATATGATGCATGTCGGGCAACAGTGGAGGAGGACATTCATAAGGAGGTGTTCTATCGTATCGTATCGTTATCGGGATATGGAATTTTGGCCACATCGCCCAACCCTAGCTGCTATGAAAGCTGTACTGGTGGCACTCTGATTAGCTCATCACATCTAATGACTTACCTCTAAACTGGCCTGTAGGGGGCAGACTAACAGAATGGGTTGATTTGACAGTCTGAATCCACTGACTCCAGACTGCAGGTCCAACACTGAACATAAATAGGATTATAAAATACACAGTAAGAACCACGCCCACTAGTGACATCACTCAAAGCAGGCGGAGCCTCTACAAACAGGAAGTAGTCCTACTGCTGTGTGTCTTTTAGTTTATGCTGCTGTACAAACAAAGCTTACACTATAGTGTTCTAACACATCAATATGACTATTAAGCAAAGGTTGTTCTAAACATAGACATCATATATTGGTAGACCCCGCATAGGCCGCTCTGAGGCAAGAAATGCTGCAGCCATCTTGGGCCGGTCGTCCCATCGGCAGATTTCCAGCTGCAGTGACTCCTGAACACTGTGAGTGAGGTGTATTACTGTTCAGATCTGCGGACCTTTGAGAGCAGGACTCGAGGGATTACTTTTCAGAAGTAAGATTGAACAGTTTGATTGTTTGCATTTTGTAAATATAGTATTACTGTATCGTATTTATTTATGTCCACCGGTGAAATCTTAGCTGGCTAACGTTAGCTACATGTTTAGTCCGGTTAGAAAGCTGAGACTAAAGGGACAAATAATGGATAAAGTATTACTACTAAATGTTTTTAATAAGATGGAGTTTCAAACTTTTGCACAGTACTGCATGGGAAATCTGAAATGCTCTAAATAGTCTGTAGGAGTTCTTTATAAATTATATTTATATTTGAGATGTTTGAATAACTTGAGCATCTCAGGTGGAGCAAATTGACTTCAGCTGAAAATACCAGAGGAGATAACAGTTTAAAGAAACATTGTTTTTTATTATATTATCGAATAAAATTCAGCAGTTTTCTCAAAGTGTTTTCATGTTTGGTGTTAGAAGCAAATGTTAGACTGAAGTATCTCAGTTTCCACTAGTGTGACGATTTGGGGAGATTTTTGTTTTGATTTGTTCTGTTTTTGGTTTTTTAGGGTCAATAGGTGACCGTTGAATAGTTTAGTGACAACTTCAGCAGCACTGGGTCATCAACAGAAATAGTTTTTTTTTAAAGAAATGTTTAAAGAAATTTGAAGGAAGAAGTGAAAATGGGTTATGTGAATAAAATGATAAAAACAGGAATAAAATAGAAGAATGAAGACCTCGTTTGTAGTTTTTTGTTTAGACTCTCCCAAACTCCTGTTTTTGTTTTGAAGGTTTTTCATAAAGACATGAGGAAGAAGTGTGAGGAGGCCTTAAAGAGAGAAGACTTCACAGCAACAGATTCAAGCATTTTAAACCAGATGGTGAGACTCAGAGATGGAGTTATTCATCCATCTTCAGCTTTCCAGTTCACCTCCAGACAGTGAGTGTTTCCTAAGACTGTCACAATTTATAAATGCAAGTATCCTGTAAATATCCTGTTATCATTCACAGGGCAGAGTGAGCTACTTATCCCTGCAGAACCTGTCAGATGTCACGTTTCATTAAACCTGATAGGGATCATATCTGAGTGTCCCTTCTGAAGAGGTTTCTAACTCCAGGAGGCCCCAGACCTGAACTGGGAGCCACAAGTTTATAATAAAAATAATATATGATTTTAAATATTATGCTTCTTTATTTTAGCCACAAAGAGCAGGACTACACCTACCTCCAGAAGAGCTGAAGAGACAACAGACTTCAACCTCACATCCTCAACCTCAGCCTGATGATGTCAGTGTTTCTATTTACATTAGATCATAATGGTCATAAATCCATAAATATGGGCATATTGAAATCTCACCAGTATGCTGCCAGTCATACACACTTATGCCCTCCTACACACACACACAATGAAACTTTAACTTTTGTTCTTCAGATTTTAAACTAAACTGTGAAAGCAGGACAGGAGTACACAGAGAATCCAGGGAGTTTTCCCTCAGACTCCATGGACCTGGTCCTAAGGCCTACAGACACCTCAGAGATGTCCCCCTCTCACGTCCACGTCCACTACACAGTTAGTCCACATGTTGTCCAGTTCAGTGTTTATAAATGACTGGAGCAAATATGTTAAATAGCTCATTTTCTATTTTTTTCACAGGAGGCTGTGTTAGTTTCTACAGCATCGTTGGAAACAGCAAATCTCTCCTCTTTCAGGAGTTTTAGCTCTTGTAATACTGTCAGTTTGTTCAAGTGTAAATATTGTTTATAGTTTGTGTCATCTACTTGTTCTCCACACTGTGTTCTATAACCTTTGTCTGTCTGCCTGTGTACTTACTTATATGT
This sequence comes from Callopanchax toddi, assembly GCA_006937965.1. Lineage (NCBI taxonomy): Eukaryota > Metazoa > Chordata > Actinopteri > Cyprinodontiformes > Nothobranchiidae > Callopanchax > Callopanchax toddi. Next base: position 5,199,388 of record SSNR01000014.1, read on the forward strand.
ACTATTGTACTAAACTTCCTTTAGTTTTACGCTGTATCGACAGTCTGGACACTTAAAAAGCAGCTGAAGACTCAATCATTTAAAACTGCTTTTAATTCAATCTTTTATATCCTGGTGTTTAACCATCTTTATTAGTACTTTGATCATTATGTGTTTTTAAATATATTTTTAATTAGTTTTATTTTTAAATAGTCTTTTATTTTATCTTTATCTTTATTTGTTTTAAATAGTTTTGTTTTAAATAGCTGGTATTTTTAGAGGACAAATGCCTTTGTATGCATTATGTGTTTTTATCTGCTATTTGATGTATTTTAGTTTGATTTGATCAGTTTTTACTTCGTGTTTTTATTCCTGATTTTAATGTGTTTTTTCTATTTTATGGATCAGGATGTCTGTCAATAAAGTCAGTTGTTGATTTGGTTCTTTGTCATTTAATCAGGTTTTATTTTGATGTTTTTTGTTAAACACTGATTCATTTCTGTAAAAGTTGCTATCGAAATAAACTTTACTTACTAAATTTTATATCTGAATTTAAATATATATTATATATGTGTATATAATATATGTATATATTATATACAAATATATATTATATCTGTATATGTGTATATAATATGTATATACATATGTGTATTATAATTACTAATAGATTATATATGTGTATATATAACAATATTTATTAGGTAAAATATGTATATGACACATGAAATGTACTGTATAAGTCTATTAAAATGGCCGAGTAGTACTTTCTGCTTCTGTCATATAGGATTGTGTGTTTTGCAGAATATTCTATTACTACAAAGCAAACAATAAATATGAAATAGTCCGAACTATCTGTCCTGTATTATAGCTAAATGTTTCACGTTTACAAACAAAAAAACCGCATGAAAATCAGTTTAGTATTTATCGAGTTATGATTTAATAAACGCGCTGAATCGTCATTGCTCTGCCAAACAGTTTACACTGTGGAGCTGGGGCGACCGGTCCAAGATGGCGGCCCCACCGCTCACCAGCGCCTATAGGCAGTAGCGGTCAATGCGGGGTCTACCAATATATAATGTCTATGGTTCTAAATACCTAAACGTCACATTACTTCCTGTTTCTAGAGGCTCCGCCTGCTGTGGTCCTTCACGTAGATAAACATGGAGGACCAGGATTGAACACCACTTCCTGAAGGAGCTGAATTCAGAGAATGTTCTTACCGTTGGTCATCTGGAAGCGTGTCTTCAGGTCGTGACCCCACCACCCTAACAGCCTGGAGGAGTTCAACAGCTTTTATTCATGTTTACCTATAGTTTAATGTGTGCTGGTTACGTACGTTGGCTTGATGGTGTCTCTGTGTTTTTCATGAATAAACGCTCCAGCCAGTCCTCCAGCGCCTGAGTTTATGTACTGTAAAAACAACAGTCACTATATATAAAGTGTGCTTTCTCTACTAATTTGTGTATTTTTGCTTCCTTACTTTATATGAACACCAGCAGGCGAAGTCCACGCCCCAGTCATGCAGCTTCAGCTCAACGTTTCCCGCTGCGTGGGCGCAGTCAAACCCAACAAAACAACCCTGGAACAGAGTACTAGTACTTCACCTGCTGTGTACAATAAATCAACCTGAGGACTCTTAGTGTGTTGTTACCTTCTTGTGTCCAGCCTGAGTGATGCTGAGCATGTCAAACAGCTGTCCGGTGTAGTACTGAACACCGCTGAACATCACCATGGCGATGGAGTCGCCCTCCTTCTCAATCACCTCCAGGATGTCCTCAGTTCTCAGAGTGTCTTCTCCCTGGACAGACAGGAAGCAGGTGTTTTATTAAGTATCTGGTAATGTTCCAGGAATTGACTGTGACAGTTGAGTTTGGACGAACCGGTCTGGGAGACAGGAGCAGCATGCTGGTCTGAGGGTCGAATCCTCGCAGGCAGATCTGAGACTCTACAGCGTACTGAGGACAGAAAGACACCAGACTGCTGCCTAAACAAAACTCAAACATCCAGTGAAACTATTTACAGGCAAAAACCTGCTGATCATCTGCAGAAGTTTGAAGGAACACTAGCACTTAGCTAATCTCTGCCTTTTTATGGTTATGGCTACACTCAACTCCTAATCCCTATTGTTGACCCACTTTCATCATGAGGTGGTGAAAACAGAACAACAACCAATAAAAATGTTTCAGACCTACTCAGGTTCAACATGAACAGGAAGTCATTAGAAACTAGTTTTTAACTAAGTTTATAAACATTAGGGATGTAACGAGACGAGACTGGACATTGAGTTAGCGAGACGAGATTTGATAATAGTTTCAAGAAAACTTCAAAGATCAAATTTATGCAACAAAAAATGCTTTTATTCCACACTTTTAGAAGTTTTTCCACAAACTCAACTGATTCTTTTTTTGATTTCTTGACTCTTATCAGTAGGGGTATAACGATACTGAAAACTCACAAGATGAGATTTTAATCACATTTTCAAGAACTTTTCAAAGATCAAACTATTGCTACAAATGATTTTTTTTCCTGCCTCTCTCCTCCTCTCCTGTCTCACCAAAGATTAAAATGTGATTTCAGGTGAAGAGGAGAGGTTTGAACTGTTTAAACAGAGCCATGCTATTAAACCTACACCTAAAAACAACCGGTATCCATTTAATATAGTATAACTATGTTTTTTGACAGTAAAAACTACAGGGCTCTAAACTGACTTTAAAAAGTGCAGAGGACATGTCCCTACGGTGATTTTCCAAGAAGCGTTCAGCCTTGAATAGGCTGCATAGCGCGTCCTGTGAACCCCTAGACCGCGGCGATTCTGTGGCGCAACGCATCTGTCTGTTTTCTCCCTACTTTCTTTTCTCTCTTCTTGTTGAAAAATAGAATCAGTTCAGTTAAACTTCACTTAATCCTTAAAGGATTTGATCATTAATAGAAAATAAATGCAAAGCTAAGAAAAGCTTTTCATTTTATATAATAAAACTGTGTTTAACTCAGTGATAATAGTGTTTCATAGGATGAACTCACATGATCTGAAGGGAAGGCCTTGTCCTCCAGGAGGATTTTGTGTCTAGTTGTTGTTGGTTTGTAGAAGGAAAGCTGCAGAATGGAAACATTTCATTTAGTTTTAAATGTAAAACTCTTCTATTTTAGTGTATTTCTGCAGGGAACTGAATTGTTACCATTAGGAGGTGCAGGTTAACCGTCAGGCCGTTCATCAGAGCCACCTCCTCAGTTTTAGCTCCTGGGATCAATAAGAACAAAAAAATAGCTGATTATCAGACTACTGCTGGGTAAACTGCAATGCTAATGAAACATTTAATTATTTTTAACCTTCTAATCCTACTGTTTTGTAATGTAAAGGGTAAATATTGTAATAACGTTCTCAGAGAACCAGTGTGTAACAGCAGTTTAAAGGTTTGTTTCTCTGAGTCAGAGGTTAATGTGGAGCTGGTGAAGCTCCTGAAAAGTTCATGTAAACAGAATCATGTTGTCCATGAACTTCAGACTATTAAAACAGACCACGAGGAAAACGTGCTTAAAGTATATGAACCAAAAATACAAGTCAAACAATTCTGAGAACAGACAAAAAAAAAGAAAGAAAGAAACTACAGTAGAAAGAGATGTGTCTTGTTGAAGGTAGGCGTTGCTTCTCACCAACAACGTTAGCCATGAGCTCCTCGATGTTGTTTTCAGCCCACGCCCAGGGCCTGGATCCCTGTGTGTGACCATGGACCCCCCTGTTCAACATCACATCAACACAATATGAGCTTAGATTTATGGTAGCTCATTTTAAACCTCGTTAACAGATCGGTTCACCCACGTTTTGGCCCACTTGTCCAGCTCCTCCTCCAGATATCTGCGTGCCATTTTGGGTTGAAGCCCCAGAGAGTTTCCTGACAGGTAAATACAGTCATCGCTACCATCGATCACTGAGAGGTCGGCTACAGGAAGAGGAATTAAATCACTGAGATGATCAGAAAAAAATAAATACATTAACCTCATGGGTTTTACTCACAGGGAGGCAAGTCTCCAACTTTGGGTACCAGAAAGTTCTCCCTGAGATGTCTAAGTTTGTCGTGTGTGTCGAAGTATTCAGCTACTGCTGCAGATGTGGGACTGCAGCCCAGCGAGGCGGCCACTCGCTCCACGGCCTCTCTGGGATCAACGCCGACAAGATCACCCATTGGTGTGGAGCAGGCTGACCTTTAGGGTCAAACACAATGATCTACTTTTGGAAAGTTAGAGACAGACAGGAAAAAACATGACCGACACAATTAATCATTCCTTACATTTAGATGTATGAGAAGAGCCAGGTTACTGGTGGTGACCAGTTTCTTGAGCTGTTGTGAGAACTGGTTTCTTTTTTTTTTATTGGCGTTTTGGGTTTCTTACTTCCTTTTCTCTCATTCAAATTGTAATAATTGCTCATCGTAACATGAAACCAAATCATTTCAATTTCAAAATCAGCTGCTGATCTAAAACTTAAAATCTGATTTGTGGGTTATTTTTTGTCCCTAAATGCATCATGGCCAATCATCAGTAATAAGAAAACGTGTTTTCTTGCTAAGAGCTAGTTCACACTAGCAAAAACACGTATATAGTCAATATTTTAAACCCCAGAATTAGAATTAAAAACTCATTATTTTCTGTTGATTTTAATTTCTTTAGAAAAATTGTTATCAAGCAGATCACAAAACAAATATACAAGAAATCTACTGCGCTTTCTTCAAATTCGGGGGTGAAATGAAGCACAGGCTCATTAATGTTTAATGGCTTAAGAGCAAATTTTGCTTCAATATTTTAGGAAAATATTACAATATACAACAGGACCCACCCCAAACGGAGTCCTGATTTACACCAACTAAGACCATTTGAAGTATTTTAAAACTAAAACCCAACTACAAACACCAGTAGAGCAGCCAAACCAGTAAATCCTGTTTCTATTTTATATCTAGAGTAGAAGTAGCGTTGTAGTAAAAGCTGAACTCACTGAATCAGTTGTAGACTAGCCTCCTCTCAGCAGACAGACAGTGGACCCTCTAAAGCACCCTTTGAGCTCTGAACGACCTCACACGTTAATCATTGTTGTGATAAAATGAGCTCCACATACACACTGAACACACTCCTCTGGGATCAGACTAATCTCTGGGATTGTTGCACTCAGGCGTTGGTTCCTCTTTTCTTTGTGGTTTCATTTTCTACCCAAACTGACGTATCGCTCCACATTCTGTTTTGTTTCCCCTCTGCAGGAGTGAGTTCACTCCCATTCACTAACTGGGAACACTGGTTTTAATGTGGCTTAAACTGGAGCTAAACAAATGGTTGGTTCTTTCTAACCAGATATTATTTTATTCATTAAATTCTATTTAAATAAAAATAAACTGATGTAGTTTTAAAACATCTTAAACCCTGTCTGTTACTGGTATTTGATCATATTTCCAGCAGCTGAGAGCAAACTGGACGCACACAGTCTAATGACATATCGGAACTGGTTTCTTCTTCCAGGATAGACAAAATATAACATATAACGCAAATCTGGTTCTTAAGTTTGAATTTAAAGTGGATTTCCTCTCTTCCACTGAGTTTGATGATGACTCATTATGTCCACTAGATGGCAACAAAGTGCTGGCAAAAAAGATCAAACAATCACTAAATTTACAAACTTTGATTAAATGGTTGGACCTTATTTCTTTGACTTGTTGTTAGCCATCATTTTTTTAAACTTTAAAATACAATAACTGGTTTCATCAAATTAACTGGGAGCAATACATGGATACATTATTATCATAATTCATATTATATGCATCTCTTATCTAATTAACTTTAATAACCATTAAATCAGACTGGAACCCAGTTCCGTATTTAATACATTCTTTGTTTCTGTTCTGTTAATTTTGTCACCATTTGCTGTTTCAATTCAAAAAGTAAATTTGTAAAAACTTAAAGTTATTAGAATATTTACAGCAGTGGCGGCTGGTGAAATTTTTTTTGGGTGGGGCGCATTTTTGCTAGTCAGTTTTTAGATGCGCAAAAAAAATCACATATCACCACTAGGGCAGGGAATGATGCAAAATATTTTCATCTGACTGAATATTTTGCTGGTAAAAATCCCTACCACCAGTTCTCTAGAAATGTGGAGCTGTTAGGTCTAATTCTACACATCAAACAGTAAAGAAATCATAAAGTCTTCATAAGGAGACCTTAGAATAATATCAATATAATCAGATACAAATAAAAATAAAAAACAACCACAATGTGGTCACAACAGAAGTTGTAAAAGTTTCAAGGAAAAAAACAACCTGGCAAAGTCAAAAACATTACTTAAAGCCGCACTCTGGAGGATTTCATCAAGAGAGCAGTTTTTGAATCTAGCGTCCAAAGGCTCCTCCTCAAAACATCTCGACACGCGCGTCCGGTCGCGTGTGCGCGCGTGCACGCGGCGCATATACTTCGGACATGAACTGTACAGTATGGCAAGCCGTTTGAGCATTTATTACATATCCTTGATATCAAGTGACATAACGGTTAACTAGTTCGCGACTACACTTGACTAGTTCAAAATTTGCCACAACTAGTTCAGAAAAACAATGTACTAGTTGAGTAAAAATTCTTACTAGTAAGAATTTTTTGCCAACTAGTCACACTTTTGGTCAACTAGTTGAAGCTAAAACTACACTAGTCAGCCAAAAAACTGCACTAGTAGGCCAAAATCCCCTACTAGTAGGCTTTTTTATGCACTAGTTGACTCCTAGACTGAACTAGTTGATGACTTTGCCATACATGTTAACAAGTAAGCACTAAAAAACATTACA
>SSNR01000015.1:10370-113673 GCA_006937965.1 Callopanchax toddi
GGGGGGGGGGGGGGGGGGGGGGGGGGGGGACGGGACAGTAATGCCTCAACAATCTGCAGAGCTGGCGTCAGACCATGCAGGAGAAGACAGGTTTGAACCAGATTGTGAAGAGAAGAGATGCTAGTGCATGACCAGAGTCAGTCAAAGAGGTGAATGTTAATGTTGTAATTTATATTAATTAGCTTGATGCACGAGACATACAGTTCCAAATGAGGAGCTCGTGCTGTCACTGCCTCCCAGTGAAACAGGTCAGTATTCAGCATTAGCCAACGGAGCTATGCTGGTAAAAGTTTCAGCTCATGAGCTGCAACGTTCAAGTTCAAAGCAAACATTCAAATATTTCCGCGTTTTTTCTCTCATTTATTTGACAAAGAGGTAAAACGGCGTGGGTTTGAACCCTTTTCCGAGACAGGGATGCGTCCACATGGAGAGAGCTCATGTTTTAAAACATTTTTTTAAAATATATTTCGTACCTGTGCACCGGGCCGGCGAAGTGCTCAGTGTCCGCCGGGAGCAGCTCCTCCACAGCAGCCGAGTAGCTGAAACCTGCGCCGGTGACGAGAGTTGAGGCAGCCTCTGGGAAAAGTTTGTGGAGAGGCACCGCAGCGCTGCGCTCATCGCCATCTTCAGTCAGTCTGCACCGACCGCCTGATCCACAACACTGGGCCGCGGGAGCGCGCACCATCCCACTAGGAGCGTGGGCGCGTGGAGGGGGGGACGGAAGGAGGGGAGACCAAAATGGGTTTAGTTTGATTTGCATTAAAAAATGAACAGGTGAGAACAGAAAACCTCCAGGGGCTTAAATGATGTTTGATGCAAAGACTGAAAGTTTATAAAAAGCTATATTCTGCCAAAAATATGAGACGCCAAGTCTGAATAGAATAGAAATAGTCGTTGTTGTCCCTCAGTATGGAAATCCAGGCGCACTAAGATACCAAATATTCATGCTTTATAATATATATTTAAATTTGAATATGTGTAGACTTAAATATCAGAGTGTAAATAACTGAAAAAAAAACGAAATGATATTTTGCTTTTTCCCCTGTGTTCTAAAATCAACTAAATAAACACTTATTTTTTAAAAAGTGTTCTATTTAAGAACAGTTAATAATCATAAAATTTTTTTTTTTTAATCAACATGAAGAACTGCTGTTATCATCCAGGACAGTGATGGTTTATGTAAAAAGGGATATTTTGGGTTGTTTTTGGTTTTTTATTCTTGTTTTCATTAAAACATTAGATATTATTTTGAGACTGTTTATATTGTAAATAGATGATGATGCTGATTGTAAACTGAGTAATGCAATGGGGTAGGTATTTATAAATGTATACTTTTACCTACCCATTTTAGAATTAGTTGGAAGAACATTTTATATGATGTTTTTTGTACTTATTTTTTTAACACGTTGGACATAAATAAATTAAATATTTAACTAAACAAATTGGAATGGATTCAAATAATAAAATTCATAAACAATAATAGTACTTAACTTTAGGTGGATTGTGCTAGAAAAGCTCTGACATGATGATTAAAGTTCCTGGACTGATGACCACAGATGGGTGAGTGTTATGAGTGTCGTTACTGAGAAATGCTGACAGAGGTGGAAACTGACCTTCAGAGCCCGTTTTAATGAAGAAAAGTCATGATGCAGTATTAATGAGTAACATTTGTGATGACTCGTGTTAAAAAAAACTGAATTATTTTTATGTAATTGTGGGCCTCTGCTGTCATTTAATGGTCTTTCCTTATCAAATGTTGAACAGCCTATTGAAAAGTCTCTTTAATCTTTAGTCTTTTACATTTTTTTTATTTATGCAGGTTTTACAAACAAATATATTGTGTGGACATGGCTCGCCAGAAACACAATTATTTAAGGAGAAACTTGCTTTATCAAGTTTAATAAAATTTGTCTTTTTCACCCTGAATCCTGGCGCTTATGGTTTGTATAGTTATAGAAAAGTTTTGGAGGAAAACTGTTAAGTTTTTTTCATCCTATGCTCATTCAAAGCTCTTTTACATCAGACGATTAAAATAATTGTCAGATGGATTCTGTAAGGCAACTGCAGATTTTCTTTAAAAACGCACCAACACAAATGAGACTCCTGAGAGTCTTGAATCACTTTCAGTAGACATGCAAAAATTATTCATGTTTCTCATAATTGAAGGTTTTTTTTTCCTTTTTGATAATTCTGTGTATAATCTAAACTCGTGCATGTAATACTGATTATATAGGTATTCATTGTAAAGCCGGCAAAACAGATTCTAAATATTTAGGAAATCAAAATCTAAAACGCAACTTCTTATGATAATAAAAACAGGAGTAGAATTTTTAAGTAGCTTTTGATTTATTTAAAGATTTTTTCATGAAAATCTGTTTTTACTGATTAAAAGACCACAAACATTAACAAGAAAAAGCATATCCATATGCCTTTTATTCAAATGTAGAAGCCTTAGGGTGATTTGACATTAAACTTGTGGAATTAAACAATTGAAAATTAATGCAAGTAGACCTATTAAAAAAAACTAAACATGAATACACAAAGAATACTTTTAACAAACAGGCGTGAGCCATTTTTATTTATAGAGCATTTGTGTCTTGTTGAGTTTTAGGTATAGAGAATAAAAGACCCCTTAAGTATGTCAAAATATGCCTAAGTTTCACATCCAGGTTGACATTAACAGCAGATCAAATGACTTCCTGATCAAAAATGATCCATTTATTGAGTGGACACCAGACGGGAATAAAACTTTTACAGTTAAACAGAATTTCAACCACAGAACAGAGACGAGATGATTCCCCCCAATAACGACATTCAACGCACCGAGATAAAACACAACACCTGCACTGATGACCTGCTGTGAGGTAAAAACTCCTTCGCACAAACTCCTGCAGAGATCGGACAGCAGGAAAGATCACTGCATCAGGCAGACGTGTCCTCAGAGGGAGCAGACTTCTTATTGTCATCAGGCTTCATGGCTGGGAACAGCAACACCTCCTGTGAAAGATTAAACATCAAACACAGACGTGAAGGACACATCAGCCCTGATGATGATGGCGATTCGTGTTCGTGTGCAGAGGTTAAAAATAAGACTCATTTTGAATTATTAAAGAGAAATTTAAGACTTCAGCACTGTACCGACTTCTCTCCAGAACTTGATGTGAATAACACAAAATAGCTTATTTTTTGCACAGCATTAGTGGAGAAATTCTAAGGAAATCTAATCAGAAACACAGTTCAACCCACCCCCACTGGATCTAACAGCTAACAGTAGCATTTATTATTCTTTTCTGTCTTGATTCACTCAGACTTAACTTGATGTTTGATCAGATGAAAACAAAAGGGTCTGCATTAACAGTTACGATTAAAAAAATAAATTTTATTCAGTTTTAATGTCACTTTATTGAAACATCTATTGTTAAAAAACTGCCAGATCTAACATCATAGTCACCTTTAAGAGGATAATTTAACTGATAATTTTTGAAACAGATTTAAATGTCAAAAATATTTAATCCAACCACCAAAAAAATAGGATCAGTGGTAACACTGACCTCATTCTAAATGATCATTACTTTGTTTTTTGTTTTCTTGCACAGCTAAATGTAAAATCTTGCAATCACAAGTTACTACAAAATGCAACTTCATTCTAATTTTATGTGTATTATCTGTTGTTTTTGTGTATGTCCACCGTATAGCCAGTTATTTGTGATTTACTCATTGCAGTAAATTGAGATTTTTAGTTTAAGTTTCATGACAGTTTAAAGCCTTTCAGAAACCATAAATAAAAAAATAGATTACAAGCCATCCTTTTGCAGTAACTTTACCTTGATGTTGTTGGAGTCTGTGAGGAACATGGTGAGACGATCGATGCCCATACCCCAGCCAGCAGTTGGTGGCAGACCGTACTCCAGTGCTGTGCAGAAGGTCTCGTCGATGAACATGGCTTCATCATCACCCTCAGCTTTGGCCTAAAAACATCCACCTCCAATCATTAGTAGGAGGTCAAATGTGCATTAAAACTGCAGAGCCTGAACGTTTTGATAGAAGTCATGTTTAAGGCCTAATCTCACCTTGGCTTGCTGCTCAAAAAGCTCCCTCTGTCTTATCGGATCATTCAACTCTGTGTAAGCGTTGCAGATTTCCTTCTTCATGACAAAAAGCTCAAAACGCTCCGTTAGGCCTTTTTCTGATCTGTGCCTGTGACAGCAGAGCTGTTAGTTAACTCAAGTGAATTATTCTTGAATAAATGTGAACAAAAAAAAATTATTCTCACCATTTTGCTAAGGGGCTCATGATTTGAGGATGATCACAGATGAACGTTGGGCTGATGCATGTGACCTCAAGAAAATCTCCAACCAACTATAACAAAAAGAAAAAAGTAATACATTAAAGTAAAGAAAAAGGAGGGAAAGCAACAAGTATATCCACAATGAAGCACCTTGTCGAGGAGGCGAGCGGTGGTCCGAGGTGGAGGACATTCAACTCCTTTTTGAGCACACAGATCGTCAAAGAATTTACGTGTTTCTGAGAACAAAATTATGAGAAATGTAGAATTCTGTGTCATAGATGTGCTGGAACAGCAAATGTTTAATGTTTTTCTTTATTATTTGAAGTCATCAGATCTTTACCATCGCTGTCGTAGCTGTCAGTGGGAGGGAATTTAACTCCCATGATCTTCTCCAGGTCGTGGGTCATGCTCACTCTTCTGAACGGAGGAGTGAAATCAATCTCATAGGCTTCTCCCTCCGGACCGTCAGGATGGTAGGTCACCTTGTACCCCCCAGTGATGTGTTTCACCATGCCTACAGTAAACAGGAAATACCCAAGTTTGAGAAGAGCAGTTTTCTTTCTGGTGAGGGTAAAAATTTAACTTAGTATCAGAGAAGACCTCCTGAGGGCCTAAACACCAAGTGTTAAGTCATCAGGAATGAGGCCTGTCTCAAGTCTTTTTGGTCAGTAATGCACTGTTGCCGGTCACATCCCATTGATAGTTTTCAGCTGAATTTTACAAACACTTATTTAAATTTGTTAGATTATTTAAAAACTTTAAAACCCCTGCTGCAGTCTGGACTGCAAAGTTAAGTCCTTTTGCACAGATGTAGAAAAATTTCTGCTGGTTTATGATGAGTTATAAGAAAAAAACTTCAACTAGTTTACAAAAAAACAGTGTCACAAAACTATCTTTATAATCAAACATCAGGTGAGCGTTTCAAACAGAGAAGGCAAAAAGCTCCTTACTAAGCCCCATTTGTTGGAAAACTGTGATTTAAATTAAAACATCTGATCAGAGGCCTAAAAACATGTCTTTGATTACCTGACAGCAGTTTCTCTGTGATTTCCATCAAGTCGTGGTAATCAGCATACGCCATGTAAAATTCACAGGTGGTGAACTCTGGATTATGAGTAAGATCAATGCCTTCATTCCTGAACTGACGACCAATCTCATAGACTCTGTCTAAGCCGCCGACCACGAGCATCTGGGAAGAAAATATTCAGACGTCTGAGTACAAGAAGTTCCAGTGTGCTGAAGAATTTTATTAAAAGTAAATATTACAAAAGGTAATTTCTAAGGAGATTTGTTCAAAGCAGGTTACCTTGTGGTAAAGCTCAGGGGCGATTCTCATGTACAGGTTCATGTCCAGCTCATTGTGGTGAGTGACAAATGGACGGGCCACGGCTCCACCGGGGATGATGTTCATCATCGGTGTCTCAATCTAAAGAGACAGCAGGATCACACTGAATTATATAAAAAAATAAACTGTTTAAACATCCCTAATTAAAGAAAATTCAAACAAACAAAAAAAATCAGCATAAGTTAAATAGTTTCAACACACTGTTTAACAGGTTAGTTGTGTTATAAAATCAGCTGTAATGTCTCATCACTTCTTACCTCCAGAAACCCCAGCTGGTCCAGGAAGCTGCGCAGGTAGGTGATGATTTTGGAGCGAGTTATAAACTTCTGTCTCACGTAGTCATTAAGGATCAGATCCAGGTAGCGCTGACGGAACCGAGTTTCCTTTAAAGAGAGAAACCAATCAGAATCAAAACGTTTCATGAAAGTCGGCTTTTGCTCCACAACAAAGACCACTGTAACTAAATCTTTAATTGACAATATGTTTTTTAATCAATAATAAATTTGAATGTTTGCCTCCATTCAATGCAGCTTTGCACTTTTAATTTTGTCATATAATAATTTAAAGCTACACCATGAAACGTATAATTTACTCCTATTATTAATGCTGAAAAAGTTTACAGTAATAATAAAACACTCATTTTTGCTGTTAGATTGTATAACTAATTTTTGTTCAGTCAGGGATGTTATTTTTTGTGTTCGTTTCATTGTGAGGAGCCTTACCTTGTCTTTGAGGCCAAAGTGAAGGTGGGGCAACATGTGCAAACATGGTGACAGCAGGGTAATCTCAATGGGGATGATGCTCAACTCCCCTTTCTTTGTCTTTCCTGGGTTTCCACGAACACCAATGATGTCACCACGGCGCAGCTTGTTGTTGATGGCCACAAAGTCTTCCTCAGATTTGTAGTTTCTGACAGAGTAAAGAGCACAAAAATGAAGGCTGACAAACAAACAGAAACCTCATTCTATGTACAAAAACAAAAAGCTTCAAATTACCTGGAGTTTGCCATAACCTGCAACTTGACACCTTCACCTCTCAAGTCGTAGAACAGCAGTTTGGCACCAGAAGCCCTCTTGGCATGGATGCGACCTGGAAAAAAACAATGCAGAAAGGTTAACAGAGGATCTATAGAGGAAGGTTAACAGAGGATCTACAGCTGAATTACTCTGCAGAGCATAAGAAGCTCTTCCTGGTACCTGACACATTGAGAACTACATCTGTATGATGGTCCCCAGGCTGGAGCTTATTGTATTTCTCAATGAAGTCTGTAAGTGACAAGTCCACATGATACTTGTGTGGGTACGGGTCCTCCACTGTGCCCTTCAAGTCATGAATGGCCTGGGAACGGATCTTGAAGTATTGCTATATTAAAGGAAAACAGAAAACATGGTCTTATCTGAAAGGACCGTGACATTAAGGGTTTAATAATTAAGAATTAGTTGAGAAGAACAGATTTTACATTGGGGTCAAGTGTCTCTTCATCCAACAAGGAGGCATGCTGTGATCCCTGATCATTGGACTCTTTCTTCAGATCCACCACCTCCTTTGCTTTGGCTTCTTTCTCAGCGGCTTTTTTGTCCGCTTTCATTCGCCTCTTCAGCTCACTGATAAAAAAAAAAAATAAGGAGAATAACATCACTAATTAGTTTAAGCTCTTTTATAAATTTAAAGTTCCCTCATTAATTAGACCCAACATTTTACTCCACTGATGCAAATGTATGATTAAGTGGGACCACATCTAGTTTGATGACAAAAGGTTGGTTGTTTCTCTCACAGGAATGGAAAAGCCACCAACCTTTTGTCACCTCTCCAACGGACCCCTTGAAACTGAGCTGGGACTGCAGCTGCACATGGTGGGGCATGTTTTAACCACTGTCCCCTGAACACAAAGGCCTGGCACAGCTGCTGCCTGGCTGCCCTGACCAGACACAGCATGCTGAGCTACTGCAGCCAGTTGACACACCTGAGAAAACAGACATAAATGTAAAGACTGCAAAGACCCACCACAGAAAACTAAATGCTGCAGTGCTAGGGAGAAAGCTTAGCTCTGGAAACAATGAGGTAAACATAAATAATGACTAAATAATAATTATCTTTTCTTTTTTTTTAATTAAGCTGTTTTATAGGGGTATTTGTTGATAGCTAGGTAAAATATCAGGAAAGTATGTCCAGAATAGGTTATTATCCAGGACTCCCTCAAAAATGAGATTCTGAATCTCAGTGGGACATTTCCTGGTAAGATAAAGGTTAATAATAATAATAAATATTAATAGAATACGAGCGAAGAAAAGCGCAGTTGGTGTATTTTATAAAAAAATACTTCAGCACTATCACACTTAACATATATAACGGCAAGCTCCTCACAAAATGCCACTATTTATTTCAAATTGCATCATTTCTCTAACACGACAAAACAAAACCAATCGAGTACGAGCAGATATGCGGAAGTCAATGTTGTAGTTTTAATGACGGCAAAATTGTCCACCTTTACTAGTTTCAGTGATGACTTAAAGACTACAACTACCAGAAAACAAACCGACTGAATTCTGGGATGTGTAGGCTTTGTGGTGTGCCTCCATATGGGACCTTAACCCCGCTGTCGTTTTATGACTAAATGGTTTCCATAAACAAAAGGAAACGGTCATTATTGCCAATAGAACAACGACTTCAAAGATAAAACAACAGCGGATTGAAAGAAGAAGTGTTAAAAAGCCACGAAGGAAGCGAATCAGCTCACTTTTTGCTTAGTTTCTCTCCGTCCACCGGTGTCACGTCGGCCATGTTCTTGATGCAACGCGCAGAAAGAGCGATGAACGCATGCGCGGCAAAAACGCGAAATTGATGGTGCGTTTAAAGAACTGTCGGAAAGTTGTATTATTTGATATTTTTACTAATAGCAATCAGTCAACATTTTTGTCAGTAACGTCAGCTTAACACTAGACAATTTGACAAAAAAAAAATCTAAATTTTTATTTAGACAATTACCCTGTATGGACTCGCTCCTACATGTGAGGATGAGGCAAATAAATTAAAGCATTTCAGCTGTAATATGAGCTACTAACTCAAATTTGAGTACCCCTACCCAAAGAATTATTGATAGGTGACATGTGAAAAACTCATGTTCCATAGTATTTTAAAAAATGTTAAATTTGAAAGTGATTGTTTTATTCATTCACAGAAAAAAAAATCAACAAGCTTTTCAAGTGTATTAGTTTATTTAAAGATCGCAGCAAGTTTACAAACAATTGCAAGAAAATAAAAGTCAACTACACAAAATCCAGATGATAATATATAGAATTTTCTTCCCCTTGTTGGATGATTTTTTTTTAACAGTTGCTTAAATATTTAGAAACGAACAAAATTTCCCCCAAAGATGATTTACTAGAGGAGTGGTTTGACCTGATTTGAAGTTAAGAAATATAGTCTCACAGAACAGATCTTTAAGTTTTAAACTGATGAGGAATTAGAAAACAAACATGTTTTATGCATTTTTTTACTTATCTGATGGGATTTAAAAATATATATAAATTGGTAACGTCCTAAAATAAATCAGGAGTAGGAACCACTGCTCTAGTAAACATCATGCCTGACAATCACACTCTTTTACATAAACCCAGATGGGATGACATTTGTCTCAGTGAAAACAAAGAAACTCATCTTTGATCGTAGCTGAGAGGGGGAAAGCTTTTTAACAAAAGAAAAAACTGAGTTTAATCTATGCTTAAAAAACAAGTGACATAAATGGGCTAAAAAAGATTTTTTATTCAAAAAAATGTTTGTAGCTAAAACCAGAGGGGGGTAATATAGAAAAATATATATTCAAAAGGATCTATGTTTAAAGTACATTAGCTGCATAGCAGTTTCAAAGAGAGATTTGTCTGCATCCATGTTAAAATAAATGCAACATTTAAAGATAAATGCACATTAGAAAATTGCACAGTGGGTTTATCAAGAGCAGCCACATAAGTTAACCATTGTTGAGCACTTCTAGTACACTTTCAGTGTTATGGCTTTAAAATGTTTGTAGAAAATTTTGCAAGATCTTTTAACGATTATAATTCATGAATCTATCCACTACAATAACATCACCTCTGGTTGTGTGCAATCTCTGCCAGTTTGTTATGGAACATTTGATAGATTGTCTGTCTTGGTTTTAAACTACATTTTTGGATGCTTACAGAAAAATCACATCTACTTCAATGGCAAATAAGACAGATAGAAATATGAGAACCTTTGCAAAAATCTCCCTCTTTTCCACAAAGTTAATAATGACTGCAAAATCAGTCGTGCATTGCAGATCTCTACTTCCACTGCAAATACACAAATGAGGAAACTGTAATTCCAAAAATGTAACTACCTCCCCAGTATGTGCACCTGCAACATTCTAGATCTAAGGGGAAATGTTCCCATCCATAGTTTTTCACAAACTGAGCAGTATATTCATACTGAATACTGACATTACTTGGTCGGACAGCGTGGTGCCACTTTGCTCTGCTGAAAAGGCTGTTTTGGTCACAAACAATCATAGAAGTGATACGTACATTCAGGTGGTGTATGCATACATACAGGAGTAACTGTGCACAGTATTTTGTATGTCTTTCATAGTGTATGAAGTGAACCAACAAAGGCACCACCAAGATCACAAGGAGATGGTTAACCCTTTATTTTCCACCTGAGAAATAGTCCCAAGTTTAGTAACAGCTCCAAAACAGTGAGTGAACAAGGTTAGACTCAAAGGGTGGGAAGTTTGGAGAAACTGGAAAATTATCATCAGTATCAATGTTTTCACTAGTGTAAATATTCTTCCACGTTATAAAAAAAAAATTAATTTAGAAAGCAAATAACATCTACATAATGACAAACACAAATATTACTGAACCTGTTTTAAATATTCTGAGCTGCAACCGGGTTTAATTTAAGAACAAAGTTCAGTAATGCTACACCGATTTTAATCATAACAAGATGAGGCGGCCTCCTCACTGAATGTGCCACTCACATGGCAGCCTGGTCCAAACGCAGGGGGTCTCCGAGGTGGAACGGGTCAACGGATCAGCGTGAGTGGGGCTCAGATCACATCATCAGTACAGTTTTAGAAGAAAACAACTATGATTACAGAAAGCAACTTTGAGAACAACCAACACAGAAATAAATTAAGATATATTTATCTTAAAGATGCATAGTTACTACACTGATAATAAAAAAAAGAAATATATTTATAATAAAAGTATTTCTACAAACAAAAGGCAAATAAATTCATAAATACTCAACATGGAAATAATCGTTCTTCTATTTCACAAGTTGAAGAAAGCCAGCCATAAAACGCTCCTCTGTCTCAAGTCAGGTTTCCTTCAGGAGTAGGTCCCTTTAACAAAAAACACTCATCCATGTTTCCACAAATCACATTAGTCAAGTTTGCATAATCTCTATAAAATAGCATCTGATTTTAAAGTGAATATAAAATGTGTTATTGACTTTATATCACCATGTACATATAAAACAGCACTGGGGCAACAACAACAAAAAAAAGGAGAAAATGACTATTAACATAAGAGACCAGCCCCTTGTTTTTGTAGAGAATATTATGGTTATTTTTTCTTACTGGGGAAAAATCCTCAGCAGACATAAGTGTGTGGCAACAAGACTCAATCATAATAATTACATCTATAGGTTTGAGAATCTAAAAATTAAACCGCAAGTTGGTAAAAAGAAAGGGGAAAAAAACATTCACAAGGCATATAACTGGTGTCTTTCTGGGGTTTGGTCCAACATGTAAAACAGGCTCCATTTCTGCTTGTTAAAATAATCTGGATTAAATATACAGTCTGTAGTGAGCAAATACTTCTTCTCAACATCGTATTTACAAAACACATGAAAAGGCTCCTTTCTAGCTGGTTTAAGAACACTATTCCAGTTTAAGTGAACCTAAAGCAGAGTGATGGCATCAAAGTGACACTAAATAAGATGTTTATTGAAACCTCCTTTCAAAAATAATAATGAAAAAGTCTAATAATCCACTACTCTAGATGAATGTACTTTAATGAGTTCAAGTTAAAAACACACCATAAGAATAAGTGATTTAAAAAAGAAAGAGCTCATTAGTGACCTCTATGGGCCTGTCAGTGTGAGTGTATCTGACTATAAACCTGACACTTCCAGCTCATATTTCATAACTTAAGAAATCTCTTGGATGAGGCGAAACATCTTTAAGAAACAAAAAAGGTCCAGTTGCCTTTTTTCTGTTTAAATCACTTCAGATGATCATGTCCTGGATGACTGAGAAGCGACACCAACCCACGGGATTAAGAGCATAACGGGCATTTTTCTATTTATCCAGGGTGTAATTAGCTGTGTTAGATTTTTCTGAATTAGTAGTCACAGTATGAACAGCAATAAGATTCAAAATTATCAGGGGAAAAAGTAAAATCCAGCATCTTTTTGAACATAAATTAACTGGCAGTAAATAATTTATTGTGACTGGTTTAAATGGGATGTCATGGAGTTATTATTACTTGTGTGTTCACTGCTGTGCTAAGAGAAATCAATAATCATTTATATATAGAATGAGGCAGATTTTTGTATAAAGCTCTATGCTTTGTGGGGCAATACTGTGTCTGTTAAAAAACAACAAAATGTCAAGTTGTTGTGTTGTAATTTCTCTTAGCATAAACACATTTTTTAACGGTAACTGTTGGCATTTGTAGGAAGCAATGTGTGCAATTATAACAAACCTAAAGAGATTTTTTTTTTAAACTGCATAATAAATTAAATCAATGTTTCTCTTTATGGTCTTTCATTAATTTATAAAAAGTGAATAAATTAACAGTTCTATCAACATCAAGCCAGCAGATTTAACAAGGAAATAACACCGTTTATGTTGATTTAAAAACTTCTTAATTCTTTGCATGTTTTTCTGCACCTCCAGATTTTTTAACAAAACTTCTGCTGAATGTCAACGACAAATACCTTCAATACAAATGTAACATCCAAATATATCTTCTATGGTCCCAGCTTTGAAAAAACATCACAATAAAGTTCACAGAACACTAATTATGGAACAAACTCTTTGGAGGACACTGTAGAAAACATTAAACTGGAAGATACTTAAAGTAATGTCACTGACAAGATATTTACAGTTTAAAAAAGTTGGAGGAACAGCAGGCCTGGAAAGTTAGTAGTCTTTTATGAGGGGTAGGGCTGAATTCATTTTCTCCGATTAGACTCACCTGGAGTCACTATTCTCTAATATGGAGTTAGTCAAAAATATGCCTTTTCTTCTTGGTCAACCTACACAAGTCATAATTTCTTAATCTGCATTAATCTAAAGAAGAAAAAAGGACAAATTTGTGAGTGTGAGATGATTAGTATGAAAGTGTTAAGTTGCCGCCCGGCTCCTGGAGGCTGGCCAGCAGGTCATCCATCTTTTCCATGTTCTGAGAGGCAGACATGTTGCTCGGCACCGTTCCAGACCGATTCATGGACTGGCTGAGCAGGTTCTGGATGCGTGCTTCACTCTCTCTCTGGTTCTGGCCAGACTGGCTGATCGCTATTATCTGATCTGATACTGTGTTTCCAGGAGCATTTATCAACTGGCCACATTCTGCAAGAACAGAGAAGGATAAAGTGCTTTGAAGTAGGATCACGAGTGTGTAATAATGTTCAAGTTCAAGTATTGTAAAGATGGTAAAGAAGAACTACATGTTGCCTCATAAACCACATCATCAAATATAAATTAACTGTGTCTTCTTGTGGTGTGTATCTGGGTAATAAATTCCTCACCATTCTGAATCCCAAACAGGAAGAGGCCTGGCTGCTGAGGCTGACTGGGCTGACTGATGCTTCCATTCACAGTGTGCTGGAACAGACTTCCTGGCTGTTGGACAGGAGAGGAGGTGGTTGTCTGGAGGTTGGCGACACCGTTCTGTGAGGCAAACATGGCTGACTGTGCGAGCTCCTGAGCAGCTAGTTCCCCCTGCAGAGAGACCATATTGGACTGAGGAATGAAGAGGCCGACGGGCTGTTCTGTTCCATTGTTGGTGCTGCTACCCAACTGCATCGGCTGCTGCTCCTGAAACATGACCTGCTGCTGTGGATCAGAGGGATTCCCTAAGGCCATAGGCTCAGGACGACTCTGTTGGTCTACTGTGACCATGCTGGATTGTGGGAGGAGTAGAGAGGGGTTCTGGGGCTCTTGTGAAACTAAACTGCTGCTCGTCATGGGAGGCATTTGGCCTTGACTGGGAAACAGGAGGTTGGAGGCCTGGGGTGGTGTGGGCAGATTATTGGTACAAAACATTAGTCCAGGTTGCTGTTGCTGGCCTGAAGAGAGAGTGTTTGGAGATGAATGTGAGGATATGGTCTGGAACAAGGATGCCTGCTGGGCTGGTTGTGTATGTGGTGGAGCCTGGAGGGGCTGTTGCTGCTCCATGGGACTTTGTTGTTGGATGGGAGGCATCTGGGCCCCCATTTGTAGATTGCCAACATTTGCAGCACCACAATCAGTCTGAAATACTGATTGTGGTTCAGGGGAAGAGGACTGCATGACATTAAGAAAGGCCAGCTGTTGCTGCTGTTGTTGAGGATTACTTGCTGAAAGTTGTGCTTGCAGGGATGTTGAAGGCAGGAAAAGTCCAGGATTTGGGGCTTGTTGCTCTGGAGGCTGTAGCACTGTCATGGTGTTTTGGTAAATAGCAGCCTGGACCTGCTCCTGGGAAGCTTTCTGAAACAGAGCGCCCTGTGGATCTTGCGTCTCAGACAAAGGGAACATGGGAGCCGAAGTTGAAGTCTGCTGCAGGAAGCCAGTCTGCATAGAACAAAGATCATTAGCCTGCTGAAAAAGAGCTGCTTGTTGCTGCTGCTGATTCTGCGGCGGCGGCGGCTCCGATGGGAAAAGCGATGCCTGGTTTGTGACCACTCCCTGAGGTGAACTTTGATGCTCTGAGGTTTTAGCCTGGGAAGCGTCCTGATACATGCCACACTGCATCTGGATCTGAGACTGAAAAATCTGCAAATTCTCTAAAACCTGCTGTTGCTGAATTTGTTGTTGTTGCTGCTGCTGCTGCTGAATTTGCTGATTTTGGATCTGTTGCTGGTGCTGTTTGGTTATAGAGTTATCAGACTGAAGTGTTATGCTACAGAGTCCTTTAGCTTTAAGTTGTCTCACTGCCTCCTCAAGCTGAGCCACTTCATCTGGAGGGAACAGCGACATCTGCTGCTCTTGTGATGCAGGCTCTGCACACAGCCTCGCCACACCTGCAGAGTTGCTGCCCGACCTCTCCCGCCTGAGACTGTCTCTGGGCTCCAAGAGGAACTGCTGTGAACCCTGTGAGAGCAGAGACTCTGCAGGCAAAGCGAAGGAGTTGCTAACAGCAATGTCTGGCTTCTGGATGGTGCTTAAAGGCTCAGCACTGGCAAAAGTGGCGACCTGGGTTTTATCAGCATCACCGGCAGGCTGGGACAAGGTATTGTTGAACACTAGGTCTTTATTTAGATGTGCTGATGTTATATCTGAGTTTTGCTGGGATGAACACAGGCCACCATTCTGCTGGACACACAAAAGAACAGAATACTTAAAATGTGCTTCTATTTGTTATGAATCATCGTTACATTTTTTTGCATTTCTAGCGTTTAGTTCGCCGAATTAAGGATTTTAAACATTATGTACACAGAAGTAAGAAGCAAACAAAAATACTTGCATTTTTACAAATTTATAAAAATAAATCTGAACATTTTTTAAATAAAATACACAATAATTAAAAGCTGCTAAAACCCACTGATCAATGATTTACCTTAAATACTTCAGACGATTGCAGGTTGCTTGTCACCTCCATCGGAGTGACTTCCTCTCTCTTCACTAAAGGTAACATGGAAGGCATCAAGGTACTATCTACAAGTGTAAGAGCAAGAACAAGAGACAAATTAGGTTTTTGTTAGAATAAAAAAATGCTTTTCAAATCAAAGACATAATTTTTGGACTAATATCTAAATGCAACATCTGCTTCTATTTAAAATACATGAGAACATTCATGGCTTCATATACATACATACATATTTTTTCCTATTAAAATAAATACTATATAATTAAAATAAATGAATAAATAAATAACCTTTTATTTCATCGAAAGTACAATTCTTCACTGGGGAGGGCATCTCTTTTTTCACTGCAATATCATTTTTCACTGCAAGATTGTCTGCAAAGCAAGAAGCAAAATGTAAACCTTTAGTGCTATAACTGTGTTCCCAGGACAGAAGATAAAAGTAGGCTAAAATGATGTTTACATGTTGTTTGTTGGTCAGATCTTCTAGTGTTTTACCAAGAACAACAGACCAAATATTAAATAAACAGAATCCCTGATGGATAACAGTTCTATGTGCAGATTATTGTGTTTAGAAAAGATTTATGCGGGACTCCTGAAAAATGATGACTGCTTATATTGGCTATTATTTAGGTAAACTCTAGGTGGCAGTGTTGTCTAATAATGAACATCAATGTAAAAAGGCCTCTCTAAGGACATGCTCACATGCAAAATAATTTTTTGGCATCTAGTGTAAATGTATTGCCTGCAGAGTAAAAAAAAAAAAAGGACTGAAACCAACCTGGATCTGGAGTGTAGGTAAACGGCTGAACATCATGGGACCTCCCAGCATTTGTTACCACATAGATTCCCACACACACTGGAGACGTGATAGCTTGGTTCTGATACGGAGGAACTTTCACAATCAGGTGATTCTTAGGAAGAATTTTACAAAAATTAAGTCAGTAAACAATGACCTGCAAACAACAAGCATCCATGTAAGCTAAGAAATCTGCAAATCAGAGATATGAGTGAATGGACAAAAAAAAAAAACCACAAAACATTAAGGAGCATCAATCTGAATATAAACAAAAGAAACTTTCCTTGCAACACAATGACTAGTTTACTTATTTCTGATCATTTTATTTACAAGGGCAAAGGTTTAATCCCAATTAATAAGACACATTTAGCAAACCCCCTGAGACTGAATGTAATTAGGTCAGAACACAATGAAACTACTCAAACCTTTGAACCAGAAACCATTTAAGATGATTATATCTGGAGCCCCATACAGTACAGAGCTGGCTCTGCCAATCTACTCTTTTCATTAGTAATTACCATTAATCATTCAGCAGCAGAGCAGCAGAGTAATAATGACATTTACCTGGTGAAACAGCTCCATGTCAATTTCAGCCTCTGCCTTCCATGACTGCTCATCTGGAACAAGGAGAAAGTGTTATGACTGGCTATTAAGACTCATTAAAAATGGATTATCTTCACATACCCAAACAAGTCTGAAAAGCTGGGTTCTCACCAGAAACATTTTCCTGAAAAGTGACTTTAGTGTCTTTCAGAAAGTTTTTGCCAATGATGAAGACTTCTTCTCCACCTCTCACTGTGCAGCTGTGTAGTGACTTCTTCAGTATCTCAGGCAGTCCTGCAGGCTGAGCTACGAACAGAGGAGCACAACACTGATGATGAGGCTCATTTAGTCACTGGAAAACATTTTCACCTTTACTCAATAAAACTGTACACTGAAAACATCAACAATGAAAGAAAAAAGAGATGCTATTCAAACTATTTTTATCTTGCGTATTCGATAAAGCAGACTGGTGGCATATTTACAATTTATTTTTTTTTTTTGCAGACTTTTACACAATAAGTAACTAAAAAGGCATTAATGATAAGGGTCCAGAACATAAAAACTGTAACTGGGCTTCTCTACTCATTTCTTGAAGACATATCACCCATAGACATGGATAAAGAAAGACCTAGTGTCAGTCTTCTTCCACTGTTTAAAGGTGAAGCCATGATATCCTGTTTACAGGTGCACACACTCAAGATGTGAGGCTGAAACCTCCTACTCACCCACAAACAATCAACTTTTTTTTCTTGTTTAAAGCATGAAATAACTACCGTAATTACAGCGTAACATAAAAAAGAAAACTACATGAATCAACACTTGAAAGTTATGAGTGTATTTTTATTTTTTATTTAGAACAATTTGTTTACATAGAGGGGGTGGGACTTACAACTAAAATCAGCCACTAGGGGGCATTTGTTTTGTTTGGTCTTCAATCTGAGTTCCAGATTGAGTCCTGGGTTATTAATAGGGCGGATGAAGTCACATGGCTCACTGACCCACCTGTATCTCCTGGGAGTTGTTTGGGTCGTTGTCACTTGTAACTTGTGAATGTGAGGCATTGAAGGCATACGTTTCAAAGTTTGAATGGCTGTGAAACTGTCTGGGAATAAGAGCCAAAGTGGTATTGTTGGTATTAGAAAGATGAAACCTGAGACCGCCTCTTCTGTTCAGCGCTGGCTTTTCTCGTTTAACATATATGGCTTCCTTCACTCCTCTTTCAAACCACTTGTTTTCTGTCTAAAATATGTACACATTACTGTCCTCAAAATAGTGTCCCTTATTTTTGAGAGGAAAGAGGAAAGCTGAGTCGCTATCCTGTGTCCGACCATGCGTCTATGGTGAGGTTGTTGAGTATATCTAACAACAGCTTATAAATCTGAATCTCCCAACTCATGATCAGGTGAAACGTCTTCAAAAAACAAGAAAACAACCCCCTCTTAGGCTCACCATGTCCTGGGTGACTGATTAGGATCCAAGTTTATTGTGAAGCCTTTCAACAAAGACTTTGTTTTGTTGACTTTAGTGAGGACCTGAAACCACATAAAAAGCTGCACTACTATTAGAATCTAGAAGCTAGAATTTGGTTTTCAGAGCAACAAAAACAATTACAAAATATCAACTTAAATTATAAAAATAATTTAATGACTGGTATCCATGTCTAAAATCTAATAATTACATTAATAAAGATTGTTAAACCCTAAACTGTAATGTTAACACTTAATAAACTAATTCTGTTGACCTTATTCAACAAATGATTTAACAAAGTTCTCACAGAAGCATCAATGCTTTTTGTTCAGATTTTTGTGTGTCGTCCTTTTCAACAAATTTGTTAAACATTTAAATTTGAGACTTTTTAAAATCACCCATGAGATGCACTTACCTCTTTCATCTACAATAATATTATTCTCATTTTCACAAGACCTAATAAAAATTTAACTAAATTATTTTAACACACAACTCTGTTTCAACATGTAAAATGATCAACTTAGACTTCATTTTCATTAAACATGTTTTAGGGTTTTAGTAGCTGCTGGTCCTTAAAGTGGTAAAAAAAAAAGAATGTGCACCATAAATGTGCACACGCTCATGCAAACACAAACCAGGGGGGAATTACTATTTTTTCTTGTTTTGTAGAAAGACATTTCCCTGGTTTGCATAATGGCTCTACGTAAACAATAGACGTTTACACGCCTCCATTGTTTTGTTATTTCCCTCTTTTTCTCCCTTGCTACTCTCAAAGCAACAATCCCAAATCCACAGGCTCAGATAGTTTCTTATGGCTCTGAGCGTCCTTCCTGTTTGTGAGCCGACCACACCCTCATATTGTAGGAATGATTAAAGAACTGAATCTGATGGCATATTTCTGCACCGTCTCTAAATGCTGACCTCAAAAGAAAGCAATCTACTGACCTCTGGCTAATTGAGAAACAGAACCAGAAAAGGATTTATTGGTAATTATTAACTAAGTAGGATTAAGGTCAACTGTCTGTTTTTCCTCATTCAGCTGTTGAACTTTTATTCAGCTGCTTTGATTGTTTTTAATAAAAGCTGTGAGTTATGTAAACCATCTTAACGGTGTACTAGAAGTTTAACAATCTACAAATATATTTATCTATGTTTCGTAATGTATCATTTTTACAGTGGTGAATGCTGAGACTGACTTACTACACAAGATTGGAGATGAGGGAGTCTGTAGCGTGAGCACTGATCCATCCGAACGAGGAATGTTGACCCGAAACACCAGTCGAGCACGTGTGCTCTTCTTCTTTGACCCCGCCACACCGATACGAGCCTCGACGTCAGCATTACGAAGCTTCAAGATCCCAACACAGTCAACCCTGAATACAGAGAGGATGTCAACTCTGATGTGTTTGGACTTGTTTCAACTTCCAGTTTCAATAGCATTCTCTAGGTATTTACTAAACTGTCAGCACTTTGCAAGACTTAATACCTCAGCATGTCACTACAGTAAGTTACCCCCTTTGGGAAAGCCAATGGAAAAATAAAGGGTATTTTTGCACCCAGCAGCTCACATGCATGCATCCATAATGGAAATGCTCTTTCAGATAAAATATCTCAACACTGAACACACAAACAAAGGAATATTTGTGCTTTAAAATGCAAAAATAATGCAAAAACAAACTGGCAAAATGTCCTTACGCTAGTGCCATGTTGGTGCTTGGCTCAAGCGGCACCTCGATGACAGTTGTGCCATCGATATTAACCTCCTTGCAGGCTGTGGTGTTGCGGCCAGTTACTCTGCAAGCTTGGTAAAATCCATGAGGCTTCACACGTCCAGCATCGTTACCCACAAACACCTGTAAAACCACAGGCTCGTTCACACCTTCCAGCTGCACGAGAGACACAAATAATTAGATGTAATAAATAAGAACCTTTGTTTCTTCAGCAGCAGAGAATTACAGAAGAACAGTTAGTGCACAGAAAGTGACAGATGTCTATTTTATGAAAATAAACTTTTAGTCATATAACATCCTGTCATGGCAAGCCTTGAACACAGATTTTAGGCTCTTTTTCAACGGATAATAAACATATTCGAGAAAACGTCCATTCCTGTGTTACCTAAATGCATAATTTAATAAGGTCAATGAGCTCAATGCCTCTGCCATGTAGAAATCATCCTTCAAATATATATATTTTTTGCTCATAACTTCTCTTTCCATCCCGAGCTTTGTCTGAATTTGTATTATCTTGACCTCTTCAAGTACAAATATGCCAGTAACTAATCCATCAAATTCAGACTGCTTCTATATTCAGATCAACCATGGGGCTGGCATGATCACCGAGATGATCAACCTAACACACACAGGGATTTCTCCTGACAATAACCCAATTAACATGAATTCAAACAAAAGCAACAAAATCAATGAAGTCGTAACACTGACTACATCAATTACAGAACCAGTGTCATGGTTTTTACTGTTACCTTTACAGTAGGAAAGCCCTGCTGGGTGCGGTCTTTCACAGACCCTCTGCTACCTTCTGTGAGGTAGCGAGCTCGGTGCTGGGTCTCAGGCTGGATGAGGATCTTGAGCTCCTTCCCCTCACACTTTGATGGAAACTGCATCGAAAGAATTCCTCCTTTCTGATTAGTTGCCTTAGGATCATCAGAGCTGCAAAAATACCAATATGACAGATTACTTGTAAAATACTAATTTCTACTGTTATACATTTTTGACATTTGAAGGTGTGTGTATATAAAAAAGTGAGATACATGAGGGACTTTGCTTTTATTCTAACTGTTGTTAGAAAAACTCTTTTGCAGTTGCCATGGTGCTCTGAGCAATGTAGATTTAAGAGGCCCTCCATCAGCCAAGCATATTCTAACCCCAGCTCTTAAAACGTTCAGAGTTATCTGTTTATTTAATCAGCTCTGCTTATCCTAGGTCTTTGAGAGAGGCTCAGTGATTCACTGTGGCTGACCATTGTTTGTACTTCAGTATCCTGCCTCTGCCTCCCTTCTGATCTAACCGCTCTCCTTCAGTCCTAGTGTTGTGGGAAATATGGAACCAAAGGAGTTTGTTAAAGACTTCCATCTGTTGGTGAGTGTCAGTGTGTCACTTTCAGACAATATCTGCTAGCACTATTAAATGAGTTCTGAATGAGATTGTTTAGAAGGGCCTTTGGTTGAGTGAAAGCATGTTGAACCAGCTACAAACCTTCCTTTTGTTCCAGCCTTGCTGTCGGGGCCAAGCTGTGACAGGACAAAGTGTGGACCTTTGGCGCTGTCTGCATCAAAGACATCCATGCTGGCCTTTGCTGTAGGCATAGTCTTAGGACCTGGCCTCTGGCGAGGGGTACGCTTGCGGGACTTTCGTGGCACCTCTGTGTTGTCGTTGTAAGAGGAAGTGCTCATGATGCTAAAGTTGGACACAGAGTCATCCATCCAGATGCTGCTGCTTTGCTCTGAATCCAAGGGCGCTGCCTCCTGGCAAGACATGTGACTGTCATCAATTAGGTCTTGTGGAGGTGGAGAGATGTTCAGAACCGTGCGGCGTTTAGAAGGGGTCATCTGATGATGTGGTTGGCCGTCCTGGGACGTAGCACCTCTTCCTCCTCCTACCTCACTGCTGCCTCTGCCGTTCCCACCATTGCTGCTCTTTCCATTCCCGCCATCTGCTCCAACCATCTCTGGTACCACTCTGCTGCTTCTGGTGTCTTCTGGATCAACATTTCTATTGTGAGCTGGGTTCTGGTCACTGGGTGAAGTGCTGGAATGCATGCTAGTGATGGAAGAAGTGGAATAAGCACTGCGAGGCCCTTCCGTGGTCAGAGAAGAGGACATGGCATCTGAAGTGTAAATAATTAGACAGTGAATACAGGCATCTCTACCAGAGCAGGGTAGCACCCCATGTAAGAAGTAAAAATGTTCAAATCCATTAGTTTTTGTTGTTTTGCTTTTGTTAGTCTTTTTTAATGTATATAAACAAATCCATCCCCTGAACATATATGTGTTTGTATATGAGTAGTGTCTATGTGGTACAATAAAGGCTAAAATCAACTTTTGAATTTCAGATCTGCAAAAACAAAAAACCTAACTTTTTTAAAATGTAAAGACTTTCTCACTTTTGTTTAGCATTTGGTTCTTGGTCGTATTATATGTGAAATGCCAATTTTTGGAGTTTTGGGGGGACTGTAGAGGCCACATAGACAAAACAAAACAAGCTTCTGACCTATGAAGCAGTGAACTGCAGACCATTTTATATGCAGACACTCCCTGCTTCAGAGGGAACTTCCTGGAATATAAAAGTGAGACAGCAAATGAGCAATAAAAGCTGAACAGAAAAAAATTTATTCAAGTTTTTTTTTTTTTTTTTTTTTTTTAAATCATAATATTGTGTAATATGTGACATCTCCTCCCCAGGGCCTAAAAACAAAAGCTGCTCCAGGAGATTTGGTTTAATTTCAAACAGTGAACTCAAGAGTAGGAGAAGGATGGGATGAAGCTGAAGGTAAAAATGAGTTAGCTGCTGCTGAAATTCTGGTTTGTTTGACATTTCAGTAGTTTGAAAAACACACAGCTGAAAAAAACATTAAAGCATACAGAATACAAAGAGGGGGTGAATTAATCTGAGCATGTATGAAACAAATGTTTACAATCACAAGAGTATGAAGTAGAAACAAGAAAACTTTGAATAAAAAATAAAATAAAATAAGCTGAATGAAAGAAAGGTTTGAAATATTATAGACTTCTGAAGAAACGAAGATAAAATCTGTGTAAATAACATAAATTAAATATATTTTAGAAAATTGTAGATTATTTGGTGTTCATGCACTGCAAGTAGAAATGAGGCAAAGAGAACTGTATAAAGAGGGATGGTACTGGTTGTCGACAGAAGATATGCCTAAAATGTCTGATTTGCTTAGTTGGTACCTCTGCCTTGTTTGCATTGCCAAAAACTTAAATATTTACCAATTAGACACCAGATGAATGGTCACTTCTCAGGTGAATCATGTAGACTACATTTCAAATGAACAGACAACAATCACTCAAAATATCACTACGTTAGATTCTTTGGTGGTTTGCTGATTTTGGTGAATTTTAAACATGCTTCAGACCTGTAAGTCCTTTACTGTGTGCGCACTGTACACTTTAGCCACATTCAACGTCACCATAAACCCAGGAGGGCCAACTGAGAACTGAATCAATTTGTCTCACCCTTCTGCATCCCACCTAAATACAAATAAACAATGACGTTTTACCTAAATTACTGTTTGCAAGCAGCAAGCTAATCAACCAGTGTTGTTTCTGGAGCTCTGCATTTATCCACTAGTTTTATTTTTCTGTAAGACCTTCACTTCTGTTAAAAAAAACACCCAATCATCCTAAAAATAACCTCAAAAAAACAAAAATAAGGGTCAGAATGATCTGCTTTCCTTAACATGAGTCATGCCCTTAATTTATAAGAAACACATTAGGAATAATGCCTCACACAAGGGGAAGCATCAGGTCTAAGTGCTGTGTGAACATGCTGCACAATCCAGTCGTTTGTGTGGCAAGAGACAGCAACCTAGTAACATGAAATCAGAGCAAGCAGGTACAGGCAACAGACATGTTCAGCTGACCTGATTCCAGCGACATGAACTCCCTTCATGAGCTTTCCGGTTTTTTTTTTCTTCTCACATGTGGAAAAATCAAAGAGCAGCAGGCTGCTTGTCTGACAGGCTTTCCTGCTGCATGCAGGTGTTTATGTTTCGCCTAGAGGTACAAACTGTTACACGAGCAGTGGGTTGATTTTTTTGGGCGGGGGACAGGATCGGTCCTGCGTGAAGAGGAGAAATAAGGATAGGAGACGCACGGTCCTACCTGTTGCTAGAGGAGCTGAGGGGAGAGGCCCTGGCTCTCCGTCGCTCTTTTGACTCATGACTTCTGGGCTCTGATGGGTGAAGGACTGCAGCTCTCTGGGAAGAAGCTCATACACTGACTCTGTTGTGAGAGTAGGGGGACCAATAAAAGGAATAAGGTGACTTATTAACAGGAATTCAACTGCTTTTTTTTTTCCTTTTGGGAAAATGAAGAATCATGACTCCAGTGTGTCCGCTTGATTACTAATTTGCAGACAGGAAACATAAAAATCACAAAACACATGGGTTGTGTTGAATTTGATTTTATGTTAAATTTGTAATCAATAGTTATACGTTAATAATATTAATAATAGTCATTACGTATCACCACAATTACGCAACTTTAAAAACACACCCACAACTTGGCTGTTAAAAAATCGGATGAAAAACAAAGAAATAGCCAGGATGTAGAGCAATTTCTGTGAGAACAATGTGCCCCATCATCAGTTTAGATGTCAAACAGGTTTATACTTCTGAATTAGTGCCAAAGATTACAACAGCATCTAAACACACACAGTCATGTTACACCTTTACCTGCCCTCTACACAGCTTCAGCTAAAGGAACGAAGCAGGTGTTGTGATAAAATGAACCTGTTTGCGATGACGGGTCGATTCAGAATTCAATCAAGATTGTTAAAATAATTACTGGAAAGGACACAGATGACAGATTTATGACAATAATCCTCAAAGAGCATCCCACCACCAACACAGCTCTTCTCTAGAACGCTTATAAATTCTGACTTGTACAAAAGAAAGGGACTTAAAAACTAGCTCAACACAACCAGAGTTATTATTTAATTTCACTCACTCTTCATGCATGTCAAAGCCTGACATCTGCATTACTAACAAAGCAGTCGTTTTTCTAACATGTCAGAGGGTGGCATCTACATTATCCGTACCGCAGCACACCACCAACAGTACAGTTAAAGATTTGGGTGTGTTTTTCACCTAAAGGCCGTCAGTGCCTCGAAGTACGAGCCCTATACCGAGAAACAAGGGCTACAAAGGACACACCCTGGGACTTTTCTCTCCCCAGTTTAAAACTTGTAGACGTCAATTGACATCACTTAAGGCAATTTAGTTGAATGTGTGGCAACAATAGTCTGTATGTATGGGCGTAGATTTGTAAAGCTGGTGGTGTTCCCACTAAAGGCTCATTAGTAGTGTTGCAATAATCAAATCACTACAACATGTGAATCAATATAGTATTACTATTTATTGTTTTATATGACTATATATGTAATTTATTTGGAATCTGTACTCTTGGTCTGACAAAACAAGAGTTTTAATTAAACTTTTTAATACAGAGTAACCAACATCTTGCAGTTAAAATGT
Source organism: Callopanchax toddi (assembly GCA_006937965.1). NCBI lineage: Eukaryota > Metazoa > Chordata > Actinopteri > Cyprinodontiformes > Nothobranchiidae > Callopanchax > Callopanchax toddi. Next base: position 35,858 of record SSNR01000015.1, read on the forward strand.
TAAATGGACACTTTTTGTTCACCTCATTAAAAGTTTCTTATTTGGCATTAGCAGAGAACGCTAATGCTGCATGCTATATGTACAGCCAGTGAAAACGAAGTAATTTCAAACAGAAGGGGTAGCTAAATGAGGAGTACGCCACAGAATTTGTCCAGAGGTGGATGTAATCTAACAAATCTGGGGTTTTCTCAACAATCTACATGTGTTTCACACTCATAAATGACATTTGCAAAAAAGAAGAGGGTGTATTTTGGCCACTTTAGCTCCTGTGTAATGTGACGGAGGTGGTGAGCTAAGGAGAAGAGGTCCGCTGCAGGTTAATTACAAGTTTAACACAAAGCACAACTTTTATAATTTAGGAGAAAACCTATTCACTAGGTTTTGTTGGCACATGATTGACAGAAACTACAAGAAGATATGCCTCAACCCAAACAATCAGAAAGGATGTAAATTGCAGCCAATTTTTCTACATGGAAACACACCAGCAGAAGAGACGTAGATGTAAAGATGTTTTAGCTGTATATATGCAGAACAAGGTGTTCCTCTATAAGAAATAATAAAGTGCAATGTTTATGCTATGTTCTGAATATAAGGGCTAAAATAACCACATATGAATATGCTAGATTTCTGATTGTCTAATTAGAATGAAAAAAGTACGTTCCATGTGGTGATTACATAAGCTATTTACTTGAGTTAAAGAAAATGGACTATACTGATACAACTTGTATCAGGATATGTTATTTTGGTCATATCTTAAACACCTATTTTAAATGCATCAAGTTGAGAGGAGTTCATATCACTAGCAGTAACAATTAATAAAAAACTGATTTTCTTACAGACAGCAGGGTTAGACAAAGTCTCTTCTCTTTCATCTGTGCCTCAGGGGCCAGCGTATCACAGGGATATAGTGGGCCTTGGGTCAGCAGCAACACAACACTTTTACTAGCAGACTGATTCATCTTCCAAATATTATGTTATGAACTAGTCGCCTGACTCTTTTCTCTGCCAACTGCCAGCTTTAATTACTTGCAGCTGAGTCCCAGGGTTTGGTGTGTATATCGGATACGTAACCCTCCCATTGTTACCACTTGCTGTGTACAATAGACAAACCTGGGACCTACTGAAACCAACCCATGCCTCTTCTTTTCCAAAGCCCTCCAGTCTCTTACAGCTTGCTTTTAGAAGAGCGGAAACCTTGGTTCCCATAAACAGATCTGAAAACTGGACTCAGCAAACTCCTGTAACTCCAAGCCACACATACACAGAGGAATCTAGTGTGCTGCTTATTTGCTATGTTCTGTAAACAGCAGGGGAAAAAATTGCACGTATGCATGCATGTGCACAAAAATATTCATCACCACGCCCACAAAAACACCCCGTCTACCTCTGCATGTACGTTTTTAAATCTACAGTCTCCTTGGGGTTTACTGAATGACTGCACATGCAGCAACATGTGCTTCGAGTGAAAAGCCCTTCCAGTAAACAGATTGCCAACCGCACAGAGAGAAAATATGCACTCTCTTCTCAGAGCAGTGGTCTCGAATCACTGGCTGGCCTGTTTAAAGTGTTTCCACAGTACCTATGACGTTATTTGGGGGGCTGAAAAAAAAGCTTATTTTGCTGCGTGTTTGTTTCCTCTTAAGTAGACAGAGTGCAATTCTTTATTTACATTTGACAACACAGACTCTTTCACACAGGAGCAAATAAAATAAATAAATGAAAAAATAACCTCTGCCTCCCTATTTAGCTGGAAAAATGAATCATGTTGACTCATGCACCACTTTGTGTTTTGATTTTACTCTTAGACTGGTCGTGCTGTGCAGACCACTGACCACACAGGAAAAGCTTTCATTTGTCCCCCTATCTGTGATAATCAAAATAACAGAAATATGACTAAAAACACTCCACAGTGACACCAGGTGATTAGGTTTAATCAAGTCTGCTCATGTTATGATTACAGCTTGATAAATATCAGCTGAACTTAACTAAATCGGTTTCTTCCAACTCAGTCAAATGACAAATCACATAGAGATTCCACAGCAGAAATTCTGCATGTTTTATACCCACACAAGGCCTTGTGATGCGTTAATATAATAAGTAATACAGGCTAAACGTGGAAAAAAAAAGAAGAAGGCACTCACCATGTGAATGGCAGGACTTACACTCCCATTCATTTCCCTCGCATTCCTGCTGCTTGCTCTTACTAGCCCTGGCACCTGGGGCGTGGCACTGGTTTTTGGCTGAGTGAGTGATTTAACTCCTCTGCGCCCCCTCCTCCTCTCCACCTACCTCTCTCCCTGTCTTGTTTAGTGCTCTAGACCCTTCTCTATTCTGCATCTTGCTCAACAGGTTAGAGGTATTGTCATGTGGAATCCTGTCAAGCAGAAACAAAACAGTAGCGTAACTCAGTCTGTGAAAAGCTGTCACACGCGGTGAACCGTCTGAACGTAGCAGGACGTGATCAGGACAAGCTTAGGCTCACCTTGTCAGTGCACTGGGAGATTATTCCAAGCAGTGAAGGGAAAAGTCAGTGAAGGGGCCGGCACCTGCAGCAAACCATGTACAACAACCCTGAAATGTTTACAGCCAAGCCTACACAAGGACTGCCAGGGATTCCATAGCAACACAGATCAGGGGACATATCTTGTGAGCCTTTGTGTCTCTTGTGAGCTAACTTGACAAAAACAAAGAAATAAAACCATATTATCCACACTTAAATTAAGAAACGAGAACCAAAAACATTAAAATACAACAGCATTACACTGAGACAAGCTGAATAAACAGGATGTCTTTTTGACAACACCACCTACAAAAGACCTACAAAAATCTAAAAATAAATCCACCAATTTTACCTTTAGTGTTAATCTATTAAAAGGACTGGTAAAGTGTAACTGTAAATGTGACATATCACATCTCAGGTTAAACATGAGTAAATATAAAGCAGATAATTAGTTTTACTCTTGTAGTAACTGATCAATTACTTAGCACTTCATGTATGAAGTTCTCATTTCATAAAATTTTAGACAACAGACTCATTAAAGTAGCTTCAGCAGAGGATCTTGCCTATCAGTTTTGTTTTCTAAACCTGTTAAAACTAATAGAAATGGCAATTTTTCCACCAGAAACTCAAAATTTGCATTGGGTTGATAGATGTTGGTAACTGCACCTTTTAGACCAACGTTTATTCTTTAAGGTAAATCACAAAACTGGGAGATTCTTGGGCATGGTCTAATGCAATTTTTACAAAAACAAATTTGTGTTTACTCAAACTGGCATCAGTGGAATAATTTATCTTCCCTTGTGTAAAAACAGCAGAGTAAATCTAATCAAACAGAAAAGTCTGAAACCAGTGAAATTTTGCTTTGTGCTCTACTATTTTTAGATGGTTAAACAGACCTCAAGTAAAAAAAACTGTTGCCTTTTTATGTATAATTTAAATATTTGTGCTATTATACCCGTCATATCTGTAAAGAATAAAACCAGCAAGGGATTTAATTTACCTTTTTATATTAAAGTCTTAAATTATAAATAATGCCTCTTCCTCTTCGTTGAGTTTATGATGTAATTTTGGCATAAGCTACAAGAAAGTTACATAACTTTCATTTTGACAGCAGAGTTAGTCATTATTATGTGTTGAATGATTGAATCAGACATGATGGGTCAAGAATGCTGAACCTTAAAGCTGACAGTGTTATTTTATTGTAATCCACTGCACAACAAGAGTTGTATGCTAAGTCACATATTAAACTGGCTACATCATTCAAAAAAAATGAATGACAATGTTTTTACTGAAGAAGAAACTTCTACACTACAGAAAACGTGACAAGAGAAACCAGTTATTTTGTGCAATTTGTGTAAAGCTTTGGTTTCAGGCAAACAGAATAAAGGACCACCTGTATCTGATAGCAAAACTCAGGAAACATGCAGGAAAACTCCCACTTCTTCTAACTATATATTATTAACAGGGTTTAAAAAAATGACAGCTTCATTAAAATCCTTCAACATAGCCGTTTGAAAAGGTGAAGGTCAATGAGGCTTTAGAACAGGTTCAGTCACTTATGCTCACAGTTTTTGGCATGCAGCAGTGTCAGACCAGCTAATTCTGAAGCGATCCTGAACAACCTACAGGCATCAGTTTACACCACTTGCTTTCAACAAACACCCACCTCTATTCTGGCTTTACAAAACTCAGCCACCTGTGAAAGCCAAACCACAAAGCTGTGAACACAACATGGACGATTTGTGGTCTTTATCATCCACACAGCTGTACAACACAGTTTCTAATAATAATAAAAATAGATGTTTAGTAGAGGAGTGACTGTGAGAAAAAATAAGTTAAACTGCTTGTGTGTAATACATCATAAATCACTTTTAGCTGTCTGCAGCGATGGACCCAAAAGATAAAAGTTGCATCCAAACAACCAGTGGAATTTAAAGCATTTACAGAAGGAAACACACTGTTTTACACACACAAATATGGGAATTTACTCAACATTTATAAAATACTTTCAATGAAATCAAAAGTTCTCTTGGAGACCATTTATAAACACACACACAGAGACATACACACACAACCCACATATTTGGAACTGATGAGCCAATTCTGGCATTTCTGTCAGGCTAAAAGAAAAACCCCACTGAGGCAACAGGAAAAGTATTTAGCAACACATCACGTGAAAACACACACCAACAGACTGACATCACCAAGCTGCTGCTAACCGCATTTCAAAGTTATATCAAAATAAATTTATGAGCCGATATATATTCATATAAACAACGCTTTGAAGTTCTCTGACATGTTTGTTTAGAGCAAAATATCTGATCTGAAGAAAGAAATGCTGAAGAGACTTGAGCATAAAGTTTCTGTTTCAGATAAACGTTACTGACTGGCAGAATAAAAAAAATTTTTTTTAATGCTCTTTGGAAACATGTTCACTTTCAGTTTGACAGGAACATTAATAATAGTTTTATAATATACAGTAAAACATGAAACCACACCCAGATGAAAGAAACATTAAGTTCACCACCAAAGGGACTGAAAGTAATAAAATTCACCTACCAACACCCATAGACTTCCCTTATTTTCATGTTCTGTCTTGTTTGTTTTTAGTCTGTCCACAGAGACAGCTTGCTAAGATGAGCTTATTATTTCTCTCAACATGAGGATTAATGTAATAACCGAAGGAAGAAGTTTCCCATTTGGATGTGTTTTAGACAAAGATTAATAACTGACACTACAATATGACATGTAAAACCACTGATGTGAAATAATAAACACTGAATATCTCCTTACAGTGCCATATTCCACTAGGAAATCATGAATCCTTGAGCATAATACTCTGACATGTGTTATACATCTAAACACTGCTGCACAGTGTGTGAGGTGGCATCAACTGGAAGGGCAATGAGTGCCGCTAAACCGAGAGGGTGCTCGCTGCAGAACCAGAAAGGTGGAGCTGCACCAGAAGGTGGAGCTGCACCAGGTGCAGCCACGCCCTAACCCTCACCCTCACCCTAACCCTAACCTGGGCTGACTCTGGTTGAATGGGCGGGGCTGAACCTGGTGCAGCTCCACCTTCTGGTGCAGCTCCACCTTTGTGGTTCTGCAGCGAGCACTACTTGGCTAAACCTAGAGGAAACACTAAAAATGACACAAAGACCAAAAACAACATGTCCAAGGTATTGACCAAGACAGCGGATTCCTCACTCTTCAACAAACAGAGAATCTGCTGCTGAGGGCTTAGTGGACACCCCCAGAGTTCCTGTGTACCTTTATGGGTCAACACTGTTTTAGAAGTGAGAGAGAAACCTAAACAACATGAGGCAAGTGGTAAACATTTGGGATTGAAGTCTCATAGATTTGTATTAACTTTCTTAACAAAGCAGCTGTACTTGGTGCAGTACATTTACAATCTCAGAAAACATGACTGGTAGACAGCTTGTGGTGTTGTAAAAGATCACTTTGGAAACTTTGATGACTAATTTCTAAAATAAAGTTGTTGAATCTGCTGATAAAAGAGGGGAAGAAACTGGCACTGGATCAAAGTTAACTGCAAACGGAGAAGTTTTAGAATAGAATAGAATAGAATAGAATAGAATAGAATAGAATAGAATAGAATAGAATAGAATAACCTTTATTATCCCTCAGTGGGGAAATTCAGGTGTATCAGCAGCAAACTGAAAGGCAAGTTGAAGCATAAAGATTCATACAAGGGTAAAAAAATTGAAAAATTAAAATAAATTAAAAATTTACATTAAGGGCAAATTTAAAGCATAAAAATTAATAAAATACTGTAATCATTATAAATAGTTGTTTTTGAGTCATAAGGAACTCAAAAATTCAAACTAGAACAGCTGAGGATGAGAATGTAGAACTAGAAACCTAATGCCGATTTTTTGTAAACTGAGAAGTCAATTCAAAACAATCACTGCTTCAAATAAAAACAGCCTGCAGGTCTGCTCAGGCCTCACAGTTTATTCATACTATACTGGCTTTTTGTCCCATTTCTTCTGCTTTAAATGCATTTCTTTAAGACTTGCCACTTTTTCCACATTTGTGACTATGTGCTGTTGTAGAGTTAGGATAAGCCTACACCTTCAGCTAATAATTACTTATGAAGATTTGTTGTGAAGTCTAATTAAGGATTAGGAATGTCTGCTGATTAGTCAGGCAAAACCCCAAAAGTCTGGGAAAAGATCAGCAAAAAAAAAAAATCAAACTCTACAATCACAAAGCTGCTCCAGTCTTTGTTAGGCTATTCAACTGAGAAACAAATATTAAAATCTAGAAATATAAATGTGAGAAATTAAAGCTATATGATACAGTTATGAATTTTGAGACAAACATACAGAAAAAAGCTTAAGGAATTGCAGACTCACCACTCAGATGTAGTCCAACATGCTAAAACATGAATCACATGAATATAAACAGAGTAGTAAAGTCAGGGAAAGGCATTAAGAGAAAAATCTGTAGAGTCACCCTATTGCTCAACATTCAGTAGGTTGGGACTTGTTGAGATGGTGAGACATGAACGTCATCATTCCTGCTGATTATTTCTTTTGACTCATCAAAAGAGAAAAATTTCCCACTTGGCTGACTGAAACATGAAGGATTAGCAAAAAACCCCAGCATCAACAACAGACAAAAACACTGAAAGATCACAAGGATAAATGATTCAGCCTAAACTGTTCAAAGGGGAGTTTGTTTAGCATGTTATGTTATCTCAATTAATGCGACAAAATTTATTGCAAAATTTGAAATTACAATACAGCTATTTAGCTGATTCAATACCAACTTTGTCTACTTGTTCAAAAGCAGATGCTTCCACTGGGTGTTGGAACTGACAGCAAACACATCTGTGGATTTTAAATGGAACAGACAAATAAATGGAAGCAAGCAAGAAAAAGTCTAACTTTTTAAGCAACTAAGACAACCTCCAGAAGGTTTTGAAGGATTATTAGTTAGATAAATAAATCATAAAGCAGAGGATGAATGTTGAAAACGGTTCAAGGAAAAGACATGAAGCCCAGCCAACAAAAAAAAAACACTAAAGTGGGGTTTGATAACTAAAGTACTCATAATTATTTTCACACTTTGATAAAACAAAAACTGGCCACTTGAGTTAAGTGGAAAAAAGTCCTTCAGTTTTTTTAACCAAATGCTTCAAATGAAAATTAAAAACATCTAGTGTAAATGTGCTGCTTTTGGCCTGTTATATTATGGTCAGTTATACAAGCTGGACTTGAGCAGAAGTTTTCTTTATATGGACAGGTTGACAAAGTACAAACAGTGACATCAGATGGACTAAACTGCATCTTATTCCAGTCCTACCAGTTAGCCAAGGAAACTACAGATGACTCAGAAAAAAGAAATGAAAAGGGATAACGTAATATCAGAGCTGTTACATGGTAGCATTTCAGTATTTCTGAAAGTTTTGAAAAAGTGTTTTGCAAAAATGCTTGTTGAAGGAACTGTATGAGACAAAAGGTTTTAAAAAGCAGAAATCACCTCAACAAAGACCCTTCCTAGTATACAAATCACCAACCTTTGTCATGTTTTTGAAAACACAAGTTGGAAACAGAAAGGTTCAAAAATTGGAAAACACAAGGGCACAAAATGTATTGGCAATATTTTTTACAAAGAACAAAATCAGCCTCACAAACTTCAAATTACATCAAATCATGATTGAATGTTTGTCTAAGAAATAAATGAGCCTTAGGTGCAGCTTTTTCTACAGCTTGGTGCAAAGTATCCTCACCTGGTGCAAAGACATGACTAAACACATGGAAAACAAATCAAAGACTTTAGGATAAATGAATCATGCATTGTTTTAGGCTTTGACGCAACAAATCAAAAAATATATGTAAATGTGAAGAAAACTGAAAAAAGTGAGACTAGATTGAAACTGAACATACAAAAAAAGATCCAAACTGTGAAAACATATGATGCAATTTCTACTAACACAGATTTGGTCATCTGCTGGCCAACACAACACTCTTCTACAGGTCATTGATCCCAGCCTAGGCTCAAAAAGCCACGTGAAACAGTTTCTGTAATAAACAGTCTACTCCTAGCTCGTACAGTTATCAACTAACGTGTGTAATGTACGCAATCTCACATACAAAAAATACACATCTGCTAGTGTAATCTTTTTTTTCTGCATATTTTTTCTTATTTCTAGAGCGCTGCACAGTGCCTATAAAAATATTCACCCCTTAGCTGTTTTACTATTCTATTGCTTTTATAATCACCCCTTTCCAGTCAGTATTTATTAGAAGCACCTTTGTAATCACAGCACTGAGTCTGTGTGGATAGGTCTCAATGAGGCTGAACATCTGAACACTAATTCTTCTCCATTCTGCCTTGGGTGTGAACAGCCCTTTTCAAGTCCAGCCACAAATCCTCTCTTTGATTGGGGTCTGGGTTTTTACTGGATCACTCCAGAACCTCCACCTCGGTTGTCCTCAAACCATTTCTGTGTAGCTTAAACTGGATATGCTTCAGGTCAGTGTGTTGCTGGAAAATAAATCTTTTCCCAGCAATAGTTCACCTGTGGATTGAATCAGGATGTGGCTATATTTTTTGCTGCATTCATTTTACCTTCTACCTTTACAAGCCACCAAATATAGCATCTTGTCTGATTGCCAAAAGCTACATTTTGGTCTCATCAAACTAAATAACTTTTTTCCACTTGACCATTGAGTCTCAAACACGCCTTTTCAGAAATTGTAGTTGAGAGTTGAAGTTGAGAGATGAGATGAGATGAGAAGACAACATGAATAAAACAACAGATGAGCTAATTACTTGTCGCTGGTCATTAATAACCTGATTCACTTAACCAACAAGGCTGAGTAACCATCAGCTGACCGGAGACAGAAGAATGCCACAGGATGCGAATGGTATTACAAGACAGATTAGACTGTGGTGTTAGAGGTCAAAAGACTTTGTCTTCAAAAAGACCAAAGTACGTCACAGGGCTTGTTGAAACCCATTTGAATTTAGACCTCTCTGGAACAGTCTCAACAAAAACTGAATATAATAAGCTTTACATGGGGGAAGCTTATTGTAAGACTGACATATTGGATTACATGGAGTAGGTGTTCCAGTTTCTAGTGTTTCAGGGTAAAACAAACATCTGCTTCAGACCTACAGATATTCTTTGTACTATTTGCTGTTATATCATATTGTCAACAGATGGATTATTACAAACAGAAACAGATTGATCCGTGTACTTGTATGTTTTATAAAGAACATTAAAACTAGTTGAATAATTTGGCATCCAATAAACCCTTGCTGAAGAGCCATTCTTTCTCTTATTCTGAGCCAGGAATAAATCTGGCAGTGGGTCATGCAGACTGTACAGCCAATTTATGAGCTTCTGACACCTTAACTGCTGCAGCTCATCTGCCAGTGGAAAGACTGTAGCCAGCCAAGATTCACCACACTTAATATTTAATGTCTCACTTCAGAATCGTCTTGCTGTGGAGAGAAGCACAGGGGCTGTTAGATCTCACAGGTGCTTTGGGCTTTTCACAAAAGAGTGTCAGAAATTTGCCTCAATATCAGCACAAGCAAAAAGCACTGACCACTGACTACTGATGCTCTCTCTTCAGACTACACAGACACTATCAGATCTGCAAAACTTTATACACTACTATCCTAACTTATGAGTGATATCATACTCCATAAGAAAGTCATTTAGAGTCAACAGATGAAAAATCTGCTCTCATCGCATAAACACAGCAAACCTGCTAATCTAAAACAGGTCACTGAGACAAAAGTCTCTTATTCTCATGAAAAAAAGTCTGACCTAATGGAAAAAACTACAACTCCCACATACCTGTAATACTTCAGAGGTTGTCTGATTGCAACAACTTTGTTGCATGTTGTAAAATCAATAAAATTACACTGTAGTACACAAAACACTGTCAAGCTGCAGATTTAAAAACAACATTGTCTTTGTTGACAAGCCTACAATCAACCACAGCAGTTTTGAAGTTATTTATGCTACAGGTTGTGATGATAAAGGATCTCTAGTAGTATCTAATAAGAAACCAAATTTTGGTGAAAATATGTTTGGAACTTCCAAATTTGCAACAAAAATTTATAAGTATCCACTTCGGGTGCTTTCACAAGCAACTCATATACATTGATTTGCACAGCCAAAACAAAGTCACAAGCGTGCAGTAAATACCGAAGGTGGTGATATTTTGACCTGACCCCGATTAGGATTCTTACTGAAGTTTGGTTAGCGTTAATGATTAATAAAGGAGATTTAACTGAAGATAAAGTGCAAACGCCAATTTTAAAGATGCGAATTCACAGCATTACCATTTACTTTTTTTTTTTCATAAAAACTGAATTCATCAGTCTTAATAATAATACAATGAATCCACAATGATGCATCATAATTTACTCATCAGCAAAAACAAATTAAAAAGTTCCACTTAACTTTAATAATCTGACTTTTATTACATAAATCATGCACTACTGAACTGACACTATTACATAGTGTTGTAACTATTTTAGGTTATTCAAAAATAGACTCATGTGTTACACTGCAATATTTAAATATAGACACAGATGGAAGGAAAGGCCAAAAATACTTGAAGTTCAGATGCCTGTCTGTCCACATTCTATTACGGTACTTTTATTTACTCCTCCCTGTGTACGATTTATCTAGAGCTTCCTCGCATTAGTAAAGACACCAGCTCTATGTAGCGCAGAAGAAGTGATTCTCACGAGAAATGATTACGCTACAGATGTGACCATTAGGGCCTGGAAACCAAAAAGAAATTAGCATTTCTTACAATCTAAATAAAGATAATGGGTCTAAATTTGAGAAAATTTGCAAGTTCAGTCTACAGTGAGATTCATGCTGCTCTGGGCTTCTGCAGACTCGTTTTACAGATGGCCAACAAAAACAGAAAAATGTATAAATGACAAAGTAAGCCTAAATCCAACAGCAAACAATCAGCGTGAAGGACTCTATGAAAAGTAAGTTACATTCACAAGGAAGTGTTTATCGTTGGAAAACTAAGTTTCAGGCATCTTTAAAAAAAAAGTTTGGCTTGGAACCTAAAATACTGAAGTGAAAGAGAAGAGTGGCTGATCAGAACGAGGTCTGTCTTAAACCACTGAAAAAATAATCCACCTGAATGAAGTGAACTGGTGGTGTGGTTGAAATGTGTTTGGTGGTTGGGTGTGGCCCGCAAACAAAACTTGGGAACATAAAAGAAAAAAAAAAAGAAGAATACTTGATGATCCAAGCACAAACATGAGAAAGCATTACCCAAAATAAGTTGGCTGAGTGTGCATTGGGCAAACAGTGTAGTAATCCATGTTAACACCTATGATAAAGAGTTGACTTCAGAAAGGGAAATATATTTTATATACCAATAAATATGCAGGCATGCTCATGTAGCAGCATTTAGGCAATGCAAATGTGACAATCAGAAGCAAGCAAAACTGGTTTGAATTAATGTTTACCTGATGAAGATACTACAAAGAAGGTTTTGAAGAAAAACAAACACAGTGTGCCTGCCTATAATGCTTATAAGGACCAAATGTTTTCAAGACTATTGAGTCATGAGGAAAAAATAATATTAATGAATCCTTTATTTGTTGCCTTAGGGATGTTTTTTCTTTGCTTTTGACCCATCTTCATTTTTTAAGAGCAGTGGGCTGCCATTTTGGATGGCACCCTAGGGGCAATCGGGGGTTTCGTATCTTGCCCAGAGATACTTCAACAAGTGGCCTGGGATTGAACCCCGATCTCTTGGTCACTGGAAGACCTGTCTCCCCCTGAGCCATAGTCAACCCTGCCAATCCTTTTTTAAAATAACTGCGTGAAAATCCCACTCCCCACAAATAAATCACATTCCAAACACATTTGTGAGATCAGAGCCCATTGATAAGATGTCCCTGTAACCAAAATATGACATAATTGCACGATTCCATAACTCCAATTACGCTTTTATTTTTTACATTTTCTTTCCATCTGTGGTACTTTTTCTTTCATCAACAGATATCAACAAGCATCCAAGGCAGTCAAGTATTTCTAAGCGCATGCCGCTAAGTTTGCTTGACACAGCAGAGTCAATATTAATACAGTGCTATTTAAACCCAGGTTTATACACAGAGAAGCCTGAGAGTTAATTATTGACCAAGCTTTGGTGGGTGTCAATAAAAAATGAAAAAAAAAAAACTATGTCAAGATCTGAAGGCTGTCAATTGCTAAACAGGTTTACTGGAACTTCTACCAAAGCAATAACATTCTTCATCTTTGGTGTGAAACTGCTGGGAAGAAATTTTATTACATCTATTAACCTGCACTCCCTTATGGGCCACAAAAGGTAGTATGAAGTGCCTTCCTGACACAAGTCCTATTGTGACACTGAGTTGTTTTTCCTTGGTATTCCCTGGTCAACTCAGGCTAAAATTTAGCTGCAAAAAAGTACCAAAACAAAACAGTAAATAAGTTAAAATAATGTTTTAATTATTAATTAATTAATAGCACCTTTCTATTTAGAACACACACAAAAACAAATAAGGGAAATAAGGAAGTTATGTCAGTGGCACTTTTTTTAATTACCAGTGAAATGGCAATACATTTCAGAAAGGCTGATTTGAGTAACAGTTTAAAGGCTCATCAGACACTGAACCACTGCACTTGTAGGAGGATTTTCATAGCCCAGGACAAACATTACAAGCCAGTTCTTGCACAAGAAGCTTCACTCTGCAGGACAATTTAAAAACAATTTCAACATTTTTATTCATCTATCTGCACCAACAAATTGCAAATATTTTCGTTGCATAGCACAACTTACATAGTACTGAGGCAAGTCCACCCATTGCATATGAAAATATTTGAAAAATGCCACAAAAAGAAAATGAGTGGACAAGACATTTTAGGGCCAAAGGAAGGGGAAATTGTGGTTGCATAGAGTAAAAGTACTCAGAAAAACTTACTCAGTCCAAAAAGTTTATTAAAAAAAGTAAATGCACAGAATTATTGCTCTTTTGATATGGAGGGGTTTCTCCCTCCATAATCTCCTAAAGCAGATAGTATTTAGAATAGGGTCAAAAACTTATAACCTACTATTATACAAGCACCGGTGCCTTTTACTGTTCAAGCATCAATCTTAACTGAAGCTTAAGCTCTCCCAAAAATAGCTCACTTGACTTTATGAGATGAGATAAATGAACATATGGATAACGGCCAAATATAATGGCTTCTCCAAAATAAAATCAGCATATCTGGACACAATATTTCAAGCTATGATTTATATTCAGAAGTATGAAAAACGCAGTGAATATTACATTTTACGTAAATCTACAAATTGCCATAGCAGTAAGTTCTTGGTTGTCTGTGTCAATGCAAGTTACCGGTATTCAATATGAATGAAAGAGCTGACTCTTTAAATAAAAAAAAATCTAAATGGAAATAACATATTTGTGTATTTATGACCTGACAAGTTGATTCAGATGAAGCAAAAATTGAGTAACTCGGACTTAAATTCTCAAAAAAGCATTTGACAAACTAAATAATGATCAAAAACCATTACAACACCATCACTCCAACTGCTTGCACTAGAAAATATGGACTAAAAATGCATCACTGTGATTCAGTGTTCTGCACACTGCTTATGATCTTATTTCTGCACAGCAGGTGTGTGTATGGTTGTGAAAATTTACAAGATACTACGAGCTGAGCAAGAGATAAAGCCAGATCTTAGCTGAGGTGTGAAGTTATGTCATTACTACGGATTGTCTGTCTGTTGAAATACACAGAAAAAACTAGGTCAAATTTAATGCAATGTGCAGATCCTGGACACTTTTTTGTTTTAATTGCAAAATACAGATTTATCACAAAGGACTGATCTCTCCAAGTGTCCTTCGAATTATTTACTTAGTTTCTAAGTGAGCTGGACTATTTAATATGTATTCATCTAAGTGTTATTACTTTAATGTAAATGTTGAGAAAAACCTTCTGGAGTGGACTCAATTGAAGTTGAATTTAACTAAAATAGTCTCTGTGATTAGTAATCAATATCAAAATGTGACTGCGACTTTGCACTACTGTGACAGATAAGCTGAAAGTGATATTTTCATTACAACTCTCAAGCCAGACACGTCATTTTAAATGTTTTTTTCTATTTCTAATCAAAAATATACCTCAAATTAGTTTTCTATTAAAGCTTCTGGGGTGCAAATAAGATATTTTTGTGAATGTTATTTATAGATAAACTCCTTTGCATTATAAGGATTTCAAATTAATAAATAATCTAGTCAATGGAATAAGAACTAGAATAAGGTCGTTTTTCAAACCGCCACCTTTTGTTATGAGTTCAGCAGAGTTCGTTTTCTTGTGATTACAGGTTGCCCGAGGCTCCCTTGCTATTGATTACACAGCTTATGCTAATGGTCCCACTAGCGCCACTTTGGGAGCAGTGCAGCCTCAAATGAGTGCATGTGCACTGCCTCGCGGGGGCGTAGGACATAGAAGGCCTATTGAAACAACTAAAGGAAAATAGATAGCGCTATTTTAAATCTGGTAAGTAGATAGTAAACTGGTCTGACCGGTGTGCACGCAGCAAGCTGACGAAAGCACAACAAAGACTGAAGAAACACAATGAGAATCCACAAAACTTCAGATTATTGTGAGCAGGCATGTGACAGAAGGTACTAGATGAATGACGCCGCCTCTGTTCACACGCAGGTAAGTGCTAAGTTACACATTTACACTAAAACAGAAAGATGGCTGTCAGACAAGACAGAGTGTAAGAAATAGTTTTACCTTTAGATAAGCTCCTCGAATAATTCAAGTCGAGGTCCCCGTTGGAAATAGAGATAAAGTCAGAGGGCATCGCAATCCCTCAGACTTAGGAAACCTTCGGTCACTCACGCAGCCTCACGGAGCTGAGAAGTGTTTTCTGTCTGACGACTAAAAAAATTAAAAAGTTGGGTTGAAAAAAAAAAAGAACGCAGTAACTGCCCGGAGTGTGGTTACTGCTGGCTAACGGTCTCTGTTACCACTGGGTCGGTGAGTCGCCCCTCGGACCGCCTACGACTCATGTTTGTTGTGAACGGCCGACCGGAGCGGCTCACGCGGGGAGTCACGCCCACTCGGTGACGAAACACGTAAGAGTCACGTCTGGTTTGTTTATAAGTTAAAGTAGTGAATCCTAGACTTTCTTATTTTTCTTTTTTTTTTACACTCGTCTTAATTTGAACAAATTTACTTTACTGTTATATGTTTCAGTACATTTAATGTATTCATTTAAATTGTCAATGTGTTTATATAAATATTCATTATTTCAAATAAATGAAGTATTAGAAAAAAGTTGGATACAAGAGCCCATGTTTGAATGTTATAAATATTAATATTTTCCCCCCTTTATATTGAAGGCCTTTTTGGAAGTTGCCATACTTTGAATAAGTTATCAATATGATATACACAAATAAAAACAACACAAATTAAACTGGAAACAGTGAAGTTAAATTACAAATCAATCACTAAACATACACCAGTACACTATTGTGGTTACAGTACAACAAAACTATATAAAATGTAAAGATTTATTTTAAACATTTATCAAAGGCATTTTTGTAATGGGCTATAATTGAATTAAACATGTCGGATCTTTCAAGTTTTTAGTTAGACTGGTTGCTTTTGGCATCGCAGTTCTGGCAAGACTGTGAGTGAAAACATATTTGCATCATTCTTTGAATTTCATACAGAACCTCTGGCAACTTTTTGTTTACTGTAAACCCAAAACGCATGACAGGAGAGCTTAGCACATTCAGAGAAAATGAACTTTTGGACATTTTATTTTCTAGATGACATTTTGTTTCTTTTCCAAGGAGCTTTATCAATACAAACAGCATTATCAAGCTTTAAAACTGTAGTAAGGTCTTAATCACAGTCATTTTACAAAGCAATACCTGGGGGCTGTTAGAGTTAGGGTTTTTTTTTTTGGTCCACCTGAAAGATGTTTTTGATCACATTTCTGTGATATTGTCTGAAGATGAGATTCAGAGCTGTAAGTGTTGGAGCATTGAAACCTCAATCTTCCTCTGTCTAGGAACAATACGTTTTTTTTCTTTTGGCCAAAGATGAATTTTTTTGTTGTCTTTTAAACTAACTGTCGTCTCTATTTATAATATGAACTTTCCTGTCCTCAAAAGAGTTTTCAATATTGGACTGAGAGTTGGCTCTCCTGTGATGTGCCATGCATTGTCTAGTTGCTTTATCACTGAAGGATTCCCCTGGATGATGGGAGAGCATTTTTTGAAACGGATTTGTGTTTTTTATTTTTTATAAACACATGAATTAGCTGGTAGTTCTGAATTATAGTGATGTTTATGGTTCATTGATTTACAAGTCAGTTTACATACTGCTATATATTTAGACTACACACTGAGTAAATGCAAATCTTGTTAGCTGTTAACATCTATAAGTTGTAGCAACTATTTTTTTTACAGCCAGTTTGAGTTGTTGTAAACTTTTCCTTGTGTTTATGTGACCCACATGCTATGTTCCCTACAGTAAAAATTGTTTTTCTACTTGCTTGTATTAAAAATAAAAAATTGTCTCTACTTTCTGGATCCATAACAATCTACCAAAATTTGACTTGACAAGTTTAAACCTAAAGCAGGTGTCACTGATCTATAGGCAAACTGTTTCATAACTGACGGTTGATGCAAATGTTTCAGAAAAATACACACAAACACACTGGTATAGAAACACTTATTTCTTTATTTTTTGCCTAGTTGATGCATGTTAACCCTTATAGGGTACGTGATTATAATTTGATCACTTGCTTTAAATTTTGATTTGCAACTTTAACCAGGGTGCTCACTGAATTAAAATTGTAAATAAAATTGTAAAGTTTCAAAAACTAAGTGATATTGGGGACTATTAAAATTATAGTTTTCAGTTGTGGTTGTTTTTGTCATTTTTAAACTTTAATTTAGTTTAGGATTATTTTAAATGGCTGTATTTTTTTAAACCTTTTCAAAACCTACCTTTTTCTGTCTTTTTAAAACATTTGCAAAAGTTTCAGGTTTAACTTGCAAATCAAAATGTAAAGCATGCACAAGTGATCAAATAAGATTGTTTGCCCTATAAAGTGTTAAATACAATATTTCAATACAAAGCTTTATTCTTTGTTGCTATGTGTTTCAGCTTCTCATGCAACAGTGACAGATCCACAGCTGTACAGTTGTACACTGCTGATTAACTTGCAAGGACTAATATTAAGTCACAAAGCAACCACTTGGCAACAAAATGAAGCAGCAGGTTAGGACTGAAGCAAAGCATGTTGTATGATGCTAAACTAGAAGCAACGTCATCCTTCATGATATCTTAAGAAGAAACAGTCAAGAGTGTGTTATTTGAAGCAGATGGCATAGTGCACCCCTCAGTTTGGTCATAACCCTTTTGTTTCTTACATTTGAGTCCAAACAAACTGCAGAGTTTCATTAACATCAAGTCCACGATCTCTTCCTCCTCAGATGGCTGTAAGAAGAGAAAACATTAGCTATAACTCAGCAATCATACAGTCACCTAAAGCTGAACTCACTTATTCAGTAATTTAGATGTAAAAAAAAACATTCACACATTTCAGACTCAGCAATGAACTAGTTACCTCATGTTGCATCTGCTCTTGACTAAATGCGACAAGAATGACGGAGATAAAAAGGTTTAACACCACAAAGGTCATGAACACAATACAGGAGCCGATGAAGAAAGCCCCGAGCACCGGATTATAGTTCAGAACCTGGCAGATCAGAAGGAATAAATACACTTAAAAAGGATCAGCAGACATTATCCGCTGTAATAGTCTCATACTGACCTCTTTGTAGTTAAAAATACCGAGCTGTAAGCTGACTATAGTCTGTGCAGCATCAAGCAGAGTCCGATAGGAATACAGCTTCCACCCATACATCAGGTTAGACTGAAAAAAGAGAAGGTTAATCTCTGTGTTATAAGCACTTTCAAACATGTTCTGTTTCAGTAAATAAAACAGGAAGATGCATAGTGTAGATGCTAAGCGTGGGAAACTCCTCACAGCAATGGAGTAGGCCAGGAACATGATGGTCATGACCACCAGGAAGCCTGAAATATCAGTCCAAGCTCGCTGCAGTGTGGCTGTGATCATGTGCAGCTTTGGGTTCAGTCTCAGTAGGTGCCACAGTTTGACTGTAGCCAGCAGAACCAGAAAGGCGATCAGATACCCGAGCACAGCGTCAGCCTGGGCCGTCTCATGGAAACTGGCAAATCTGGACACAAAAGGAGTAAACAAGCTCAAGATTTTTTTTTGTGTGCATTTTTAAATTTATACACAAGCCTAATATATTGAATGTATCTCAAAAACATTTCAAATCTATATTTTACCATGTGGTATGAAACATAAACAAGGTGTATCCTGCTATCATCAGTTTTATTTTGAGGGGGAAAAGCACATCAGGTTTGCAGGAAGTTGCAGCATTCACTGAACCATGTGTGATGAGTTTATGTGTAGGCTCTGTGTGCAGATCTGATGTTCAAACTTCAATCAAGCTTAAGTGAAAATTGAGAAGATCAAACTACAAACAAGTTTGTGGCAATCTGGAGAAGTGTATTTTTATTTGGAGATATTTGTGTACTTTAGGTAAAAATCTGGCAACTTTGAAAACTGTGAAGAGAAAGAATATGATTGAAATTCAAAAATAAGTAAGGAAAAGCATGAATGCACGGCTACATGTTTGTCCTTTTCTTATTGCTTACTGGTCTTTGTTGTCCTGATAGTAGTTGATGTCCCTCGTCCCCAGTAAAGCCCTCTTGATGTAGACAGACAGTGAGCTCCAGCTGAGAACTATGATCGCCAACTCGAGCAGGTTCCACTTACATTTAAAATAATCCCACTTCCCTTTCCTCATCAGCTTTCCCTGTCAATGCCAAAAGAAAAGCTTTTGTCATGTCTTCAGCTGAGCAACTTTTACCTTTCATGGCAGTGAAAGCATATTCACCTGAGCAAACATGTAATAGAAGATAAAAAGAAAATAGACAATTTCAGAGGCCATGACAAAGATGTGGAGGCCACCAGTTGACTGGTACAGACGCACGCTTTGAAGCTCACTGTGGAACTGGAAAGCTCCTGGAAGAAGGACATTACACTTCTTACTGAGCATCTTTTACTGGTAAATAAACTGAATGTGAAGAGCTTACCTATGGCTGTAGTCTCCAGCATCAGTGTGACGATGCAGAAAAGGTTCACGTTTGCATTATACACAGTGAACTCGACAAAGATTGCTTGAGTGTGCGCATCAAACCAGGTGTTGTCATGAAGGTATTGAAGGATTCTTTTACATGGATGAAAATGTGATCAGCAGATGCCACTTCTGTTTAATTTGATCAATTTAAGTAAGAAATAATAAGCCCACCTGCTTGAGTTCTGTAAATCCGGGCCCAGATCCATCACAAAGCCGCCTCCTCTGTAGAGCGTCACGCTACCCCAGACAGGATAAGCCCTCAGTTTACTCTGAGACTTGTAGACCCATGGACTGTGAAGGTTCAGTGATGCGTTATTGCCCACAGATCGGCTCCAGCCAGGACCATAGGAGCCCATGTCCTCTAAGTCCCACGAGTACAGAGAGTGACAGCCGGACACAGACTGTTTCATGGAGCGAGGAACGCGGCAGGAGTTCTTCTGCACTCTTACCTGGCGGAGGCGAGCGTTACCCACCAGCTTAGAGTTTCCATCTGTGATGAATCCTGTGACAGATTGAAAACCGTGGCCTGTTGTGCCTTACTGGTTAATTATACTTTTGATATAGTATAACAAGAGCCAAGTAAGACTTAAAATAAATAACCTGGCATTTAAATGTGAAATTTACAGATATTTAATCATTTATTAGATCAGCTTTTAAGGTTTATGTTTTAAAATGAATAACCAATTAGCTGTCAATATCAAACAACTGAAGACAAGATTAAGATTAGATCATTTGATTTACTGATTTATAACATTTTTGATCGATTTATCGTCATAGATTGATGACCTGGGTGATTTCCAAAAAGGTTGCTCAGTAAAGTTGTGTTTGCCCAGTTGAACACGTCCTGAATGCTCATGGTGTCAGAGACGCCCTTGCTGAAGCTTTGTCGAATGTGTCGGGTTAGAAAATAAGCATTGGGGTCCCTCTGACCATAGGCCACCAGAAGCAACACCCACAGAAATCCCATGTACACTGTATCACAAGGAGATTTTTTGAATTAGCATTTCAAACTGTATTAGACTGCTTGTTATTCATGTGGCTAATAGTGGTAACTTCACCGAGAATCTCCCTGATGAGGGCGAAGACCTTCTGCTGTTTAATCACATTTCTTCTCATCCTCTCCACATCAGTGGGGGGTGGAGGTTGATAGAAACTGCACGTGCTGTCTCTTCTTGTGGCTCGCACCACATTAGGGTCATCTGATGATGAAGATTTACACCAATTGTAAAAAAAAAAAATTGAAAAATGGAGAAAAGAAAAACAGCACATGCCTGGATTCCTGAAATTCTCATCCATCTGAGGCTCTCCAAACTCTTCCTGGTCAACTTTCTTCAGAACCAGAGCAAAGAAAGCAGCAAAACCAAGAACCTGTGATGAAAGATTTTCAAATTTTAGCATTTCATTATTATTGAATGCAATAATTAGGGCATTTAGAGGCAAATCCAGTGGTTTGAGAATTTAGGAATTGTCAAATGAGATGTTTTAGACAAGTTAGGATGAGGGACATTGGGTGTTGTTGCCGGCAAGCAGAAGCAATTGATTCTTACTTTCAGAGGTTGGGTGATAAAGAGACTCTCAAAGAAGGACACCACCATAGAGACAAGCCAGTTTATGGAGCGGTCCTTCCCATAAGTAAGCCCGTACATCATGGTGAAGTATCCTGACACACCGCTGGTCGCCATCACCAATATCCACCCAACAAACACAAACCACCATGGCAGCCCTCCTTGGCAGCACTTCTTGTTTGTGTTGCCACTGATGCTGTGATCTGGACTGGGGCTACGACTGAGCTGATCTCCATCCAGGTTGGAGGAGGACAGGTGGAACTCCAAGTGACTCTTCATTCCCTGAACTTGTTGCACAGCCCTGTTATAGCTGTCGGAGTTTGGAAAACGAGAAGCTCCCAGCAGGCCAAGCTCTTTCTCAACATGACGCAGCTGCTTGTACAGGCACCGGCTGTTATTGGTCTTCTTCTGAACCTCATCTGGTGTCTTCTCCGGGCTCCCCCACATGCTGTCTTCTGCCCACGTGCACAGATGAAGGAAGAATGAATCATCATACACAACATAAATTGGAAACTGTTTTTTTAAAACATGTTCAGAAGTGTAGTTTACCATGAAGATTCACTGCACCTAAACTGAGAATCATGGCACAATCCTTCTTGGAGCTGTTGGTGTAGAAGTCTCCAGCAGCTCGGTTCTGCTGTCTGATGATGTCCTCCACCACAGACAGTAGAGTGTTGATGTCTGCCTGCTGACCAGGATGGAACTCGAGATGTTGGCTTTTTGTAGTTTTTGAGAGTGATTGAGCAATTCTTTTTATGTCCTAATGTTGAAACAGAAATCTGTTTAGACTTAAAGAACAGAGTTCAAGATGTGTACTCTGAATATCTGTAGCTTCACCTTGATCACAGTCTCTGGAGTGATGTCCTTAATCTCCTTCTGAGGGGAAGAAGTCTGCGAGGGGGCAACCCTAACAGAGTTCCCCTGTTTTGATCCATCCGTTTTGGCAGTTCTCTCTCGAGGACGAGTGTTTCTGAAGATGCTCACAATGAGGAGATTGATGGGAAACATTATGATCGAACTTTGAATTCCAACCATAACCTGTTGCCAGGTAAACTCGATGTGACCTACAAAGTTAAGTCTTCATTATTTTAGAGAATTTGCATTTTATTTTGAAAACTCTTAATTTGCTGTTGCAGATTACCATAAAGAATATTTTAGTGCTATAAATTACTCATATCGTTACCTACCTAGATCCATAGTTTGCTCAGAGGGGTCAGTGGGAATTCCCCAGAACATGATGCTTGTCAGCATGGTGCAAAGCAGAAGGGAAAAGCAGCAGGACACTCTCTGCACACGTGTGAAAGTGCTGCAAGGAGGCCGACTAATGACAGAGAACCAGATGTGTCCATCTTGAAAATCCTTGGCTGTCTTCATGAAGAACAAGTTACTATAATAATATTAATGAATAAAAATTATAGCAGCTCAAATCTATGATAACATCTGAAGATTTGGTGAGATAACTGAGATTATTTAGCAGTGTGAACCATAACTGTGGCAGGGCTCACCTAAATTTCTTCAAATCGCTCTCTGTTGCTACAGGGAAGACCTTGTCAAGAGTGCACTCTGCCACATCCACAGCCAGCCAGGATTTACATAAGAAGTGCCATTTCTTACCATTTTCCAGATCCTGCACCGTCACTTTATTGACATACCTGTACATCAAATGAATGTGTATCTTCAGTGCACATTATACAAAAACTCAGGCTTAGCTTTAGCACGTTGTCCTCTCACCATGCAGGGTGATCTCCTGAGTTGTCGTGCCACAGCCTTATGTTCTGCAGGTCTCCGAGAGAAAAGTGAGTGGTCAGCAGAAACATGTCCACCCCACCTCTCTCAAACACAGGCTTTTCAGGGTCTGTCAGGTGGTGAGGCTCACTTTCTCCCTCTGTTCCTGTCAGAGTTATGGTAACCTAAAACAGAGGTGGTCAATCAGGATGGAGATAAATTCTGAGGGCTTGTAGGAGCAAAAACGGTTTGCACCTGTCTGATACTTCAGATATTTCCCTGACCTGAGAGGAAGTGGCTGCACCATGCCGGTGGCCTGTGCTAACAGTCAGCATGTAACGATACTCTGCCAAGGGATGATTGTCCTCAAGGATTGTTATCTTGACCTGCAAGTGACCGCAGAGACATTAAAATGACTGTAAGACTTTGATTAATGACACACTTTAACAAAAACAGAAATCAAAATAGTCTAGTGAGAAGATAAGAGTATTGTTTATGGTAAATCAGTTCTTAATGGTTTAATATCACACAAAATGAAATAAATTCAATATTAAAACCAGGAGTATGATATCTGTTGTAGAAGACTGGGAAGGACCTTGGCTAAATCCTGGATGTCTTTCCGACGCGCCCACACAACCACCAGCAGATAAGCAGCAAAAACTGCCCCTACGAAGCACACCACCACAGGATTGTTAGCAAACGTAGCAAAAAGTTCAGCAGTGCGGGACACATCCACTAAGTTCGGCATGACAAAGAAGGAGCTGCCAAAGAAAGTTAGGTGGTTACAGAGGCACTGAGTGACCAAAGGTGTGGTGAGCGGCCCAACCTGTGAAGATTAAAAAAAAAAAATCACTCATACCTCACGTCTTCTGGATATATTAATGGAATCATTGTGTATTTTTTTTCAGCCCACCCTGCAGCCATCTTCACTCCAAGAGGACATGGATTCATTCCAGTATTTGCACTGAGCAGCGATGGAAGTGACAGCAACAGAGGCATTGATGGATCTGACACCCGGCTCTACAATTGGTTTTATCACAAGGTAATGCACTCCAGCACCTCCTGCTCGGTCTTTAGGAGTCAGCACCCAGGTAAATTTCTCCTCTGTATCAAAATACAAAAACATAAAAACCTGAATGAATTTGATTTTTAGTTGTTTGATTTGGTGTTTGTTCTGGCATTATGTGCTGAATGTTTTAGCTGAAGTGTGTTGTCATAAAAGACTGTAATAGAATTGAATAATCAATGTTGCACTTTAAAAATGTCTTGAAAATGCATTCACAACCAAACCAAATCTAGAGATCTCAGTATTTATTTACCTTCATTTCTGCTCTCTAGAGGGATCTGAGCCTTAGCCACATAGTTCTTATCATTCGGATAATCTTCATATCCCAGTAACGCCATGAAGAAAATGTCTTCAGATGGCTCCATTTTCAGCACTAGTGTTACATCTGACGACGGAACGTCAATCACTAATGTGCTGAAGTTGGCGAGTTCAAGGACTGTGCTGTTCTCCTGCCCAGCATCGAGCCTTGGCAGAAGAATCTGAAAATCCAGAAACAACGTCATTCTACAAATATTACCTAAAGAATCTGAGAGCATCAATAAAATTAAGAGGTATCACCTCGATTTCCTCAGGTAAGTTCTCAACTGGTATGACGGTGCCGTTCACTCTGGTGAGAGAAAGAGATCCCACAGTTCCAGTGATGTTTTCCTCCTTCCAGGAATATGGATCCTTCTCAAAACTCATCATCTAGAAGGAAGATGTGTTCTAATGAATGATAAAAATCAATACAATCTCATCTAACTGGGTCTCATTTACAAGGCAGTAAACCATAATTGATTTGACCATTTAAACATTTTCCTCTTTTTTAACATTACAGCTCAGATTCTGATTGGTTTCATATCTGACTCTTTTATTATTGAAAGTGAAATGTGCAGATGGGAAACAAACCTAAATTATGTATATTAAACAGAAAAGAAAACATCCGGAAAAGCTCTCTGTGTATTGTGTACAGATTTTCTCCTGTGTGTACTCTACACACTCACTCTGACATCCACGGGTTCCTCTGAGGACACTACACTAGCAGGAAGTGAAGGAAATGAGAATCTGGAAGAGCTCATCTTCTGGACATTTATCTCCTGCATCTGCATGTCTTCTAAAGTCATTCTGCAGGAGACAGAATCAGAGTAATATCAGAAAAGCATGCCACATGGTTGAGTTTACTTTCTGTTGCATGTCATCAGTCTCTTACCTGTTAACGTAAACACTGATCTGACCAGAATCAATGATGGCAGGTTGTCCATTCACCTTTATATTATTCAGCAGAGCACTCTGAACATTGTTGATGCCAGTCAAAAGAAAATCTGAGACTTTTTTCTGAGAACGATATAACATGTTCGTTAGATACTATAGACAATGGTGATATTACAGGCTGTTGAATTTTCTCCGTACGTTTGTTGAAACATTCAGAATATTACTGGCTGCTTCAACTATTGGCGTTGCTGCGTGGACCACTTCTTCATCTTCACCTCTGGGCTGGTTGACACTTATCGTCCGGAGGGAGGAGCTGAGGTTTACCAACAAAGAGCCTGCTTCTTCCTGAGGAGGAAGTATAGAAACAAAATGGCTTTAAACATTGACCTGTTGCTATTAAATGTATGGAATTTTAAAATATACAGCGCTGCAAAAACGTTTTTGCCTTCTTACAGGCAAAACTGTTTTAGCATTTTTTTTCTCTCCACACTTTAACATGCAGGTCTTCCAGAAATTTCCACTTTCGTCTCAACAGTCCACAGAATGTTTTCCTAAAAGTCTTGGGGATCATTGAGATGTTTTTTGCTAAATGTGAGATGGGACTTTGTGTTCTTTTTGGTCAGCTGAGGTTTTGCCCTTGAAACTCTCCCATTGAGGCCATTCTTGCCTCTTTATTATCGTTGTATTGTGACCTCTGATCTTTACCTGACCCCAGTGAGTCCTGCAGTGCTTTAGATGTTGTTCTGGGTTCTTAAATGTCTTGAGAACAGGGCATTATGTGTTGCATTTTGAGATATTTTAGCCTAGTTCATGTTGTCAGACAGGTTCTATTGAAGAGACTTCTTAATTCTACAGGTGTAATCAGGCCAGGGTGTGGCTGGTGAAACTGAACTCAGCTTTCCAGTGTGGTTAATCACAATTAACTAATGCTTTAAGAGGTGGCAATTAGTTTTACATGGAGCCAGGTTGGTTTGGATAGCTTTTTCCCTTGTAATTTAATCATTTAAAAACAGCATTTTGTTTACTCGGTTTGTCATTGATTTTGAAATTTGTTTGTTAATCATTTCAGTTTTTAAAAAGTACTTTTAAAGTTTACCCTGTTGATTAAACTGACCTTTAAATATCTCCTTTATGTAAATCTCCCATTCATTGTTGCTCTTTGTGCTCTAAGATCAAAGTTTCTGCCTTGAGAGATGTAAATAACGCACTGATAAACTAATCTAAGTCTTAATCCATTTTACCTACAGATACACATGTTTTAGGAGTTCATTCCTTTAAATTCAGGAAAAGATTCCCAGTATTTGTCAACTGTACTAAAAATAATCTGAGTGTACAAAGTTCCTCTGATTGACCTCAGTTACACACTTACATTTTAGCCAATGGTTATACTGAAAGTCATTTAAAATTACTTGAAGGCAGGTATGACTGGATGCAGGTGCTTTGATGATTTATGATGAAGTATTTGAAGAATATTTGTGAATTAAAGAGTCGTTCCTTTTTAAATTAATAATTTCATGTATTCCTGTCTGTCCTGCATCCTACAGTATACTTACTTGTGGGGCAGCATTAGCTCAGTTGGGAGAGTGGCCGGTCTGGTAACCGGAGGGTCACCGGCTCGATCCCCAGCTCTGGCTGGGTTAGATTGTCGTTGTGTCCTTGGGCAAGACACTTCACCCAACTTGCCTGTGTGAATGTGTGTGAATGTTGGTGGTGGTCAGAAGGGCCGATGGCGCAGAATGGCAGCCTCGCTTCTGTCAGTCTGCCCCAGGGCAGCTGTGACTACAGACGTCTGTCATAGTTTACCACCACCGGTGAGAATGACTGTGTGAATGAATAATGCAACTCTGTAAAGCGTCTTTGAGTGACCTAGAAAAGCGCTATATAAAACTGATGCATTATTATTATAATACATCATCTTGGTGTTAGTGATGCTTTGGTGTAATAATTGACAAAGTTTTATTTTAACTGCTCTTCGCCGTACTTGAGCAGCAGGACTGAGCTCGTCTGAGATTTGCGTGAGTCCAGCCACAGCCTCGGCCGTCACTTGAACTTCTTGGGTCGTGTTGCTGGGCGAGTCCATCAGAACTGCCGTCATTTTGGTCAGCATATGCTCTCTGAGCTGAAATTTAAAAAAGAAGCCCTGAAAAATCATGATTCATTGCAACTAATTATCCTCAAACTCTGCATCAATGTTGGGAGCTCTAATAGTTAAAGCTCTCTTACCTTTGACCTGTCATCCTTCTGATCTTCACCAGCCTCTAAATTCAACATATCAGAGATTGAGGTGAAAATTTGTCCAAGTGTCTCACCAGACAGCAGGCCTTTCTGCTCTAAGTGACTCACAGACTCCTCAACCGCAGACTGCAGCATCGTTACGGAGGTACTGGAGTTACTCTTCCTTACCTTGTCAAAGTTAAACCAGTTCATTCAATCAGCTTATCAGAAAGATTGATTCCTGTAAACAACCTGCTGTTTTCAAGACAACAAACCTGAGTAGTAACAGATGTAGTGGTTGTTTCATTTTTATTTTTCACTGTCACGAACACAGACAGACTGTAGTTGTTGTTTTCATCTCCCAGAGGCAAGAAGACTGATTTCACCTCATTTGAGTTGCTGCATCGCAGATGTTTGCCTTGAAGACATAAAAGTGTTGGGTCTTCTTAAATTACAGTTATCTAAGACAAGTTTCCAAATTTTCAGATTCTTATTTTTTTATATTTACAAAAGCTTAAAAAAAACAAAAACAAAAAAAACAAAAATGTGAACTTGTGCAACCAAAACCCTCAGCTCAAACTGATGCAGAGAATATTCATAGATTGGGTTTGAATGAATGAATTACAGAAGCAACAGTTCAACACAATACCTGTGTTGGTTCTGAAGCAGAAAAGACAGCCTGTAGAGCAGAAAGACATTGCCTTGCAGGTAATTTCAAAAGCATCAAGCACAGTTCCTGAAGGTGGAGAGATGCTGCACGAAGAAACAACTGGAGCATCAGCTGTCTCAGGATTTGGGATTGGGAGGCTGTATTGGATTAAACCAGGCACCGTCTTGCCTAAATAAACAGAAATCTATTTTAAAATCATATATATTTAACAGACAAAATTTGGTCAAATAAAACTGAAAATATGCATTATAATATGAAGAATAAAAAAGGAGTTTGGGATGAAAACACACCGTATGCAATCACTTTGATGTTTTTCTGCAATGTCCTTGAAACATTCAGATGCCGGCTGTGAACGGTGTATTCAGTGTCACCATGCTGCTTCGAAATAGGCGGCCTTCTTCCTGCTTTGGAGTAACATTCACTGACGTCACCCTGAGGAAAAATCATCTTTCAGTGCTTATCTGATGCAAAATATTTGATGCAATGTTTAAAACATTTTACTTAATCAGACTTACAGCCAAAGGTTCGGGGTCTTCAATAAACCAAACTACATCTGGGCAGGTTCTCACACAGCTGAGGCGTAACTTAGCATGGTCGCTCACATTTAATGAGGCACAATTATCACAGCTGCAAGAATAAAACTGATTTAATTTAGCAATATTGAAAACATGTTAGAAAATGTGAAGATTTGTTAACTGGAATTGGGAGATGCAAAGACTTTTACCTGATAGTGACATCCTTGAATTCCTTTGAAGGAGCAACTGTGATGCACTTTGAAGCTGAAGAAACAGCCATTTTCCTAAACCAAGTTCTTTTCCTCACAGTTAGAGTGTATTCAAACATTTCAAATGGATTAGGAAGGCAGTCTTTTTCAATAACGTGAGTTTCTCCCATCATCATATTTTTGCAGGAACAGTTTTCTTCTGCACAGACGGAACAATACAGATACAGCTCTGCAGCAGGTTATTACAGCACTAAAAACATGCACTGATAGAAGTCAAAAGGTTTTGTTGGTTCAGCACGTGTTTGACACTGGTCAACGTGCACATGTGTGTTTTGCACATCTTATAAACACATCTTGGTTTCAAATACCTGCAAACCCTTATTGTGGTTTTAAGACACTACAGCTTTCTGAAGTGCATCAGTAACAATAAAACAAAACAAAGGAATCTGTGTAATGTGTAAATATGTTTAACAGTTTTCTGATTCTCCTCTATGCTGATGTGAATGAAAACAATGATGATGTATTAAAGATTTTTTTTAATTTATGATGTTTCTGATGCAGAATTAAAGGAAATTATTTGATGACATTGTTGTGTGTTATGAAATTTATCAGTGACTTAAAGTACTAATTACAAGTGACCACTCCTGTTTGCAAATCATGAAACTTTGTGAATGCCCAGTTGCCTTACTGCATTTCCATTCAAACTCGAGTCCTGTGCTGTTTATTGGCCCAGTCACCGTCAGCGTGATGTTCTGAGTGTGGTCGACCACCAAGTCAGGAGAAGCAGTTATTTTCATGCCTGCAGATCTTTCAGCACCTTTGTTATCTTTCTGCAGATAAAAGAAGTTGTTCAGCAACAAACACTTATATTCACTTTTGACAAAATATGTTTGTTGAGTGACAATATTAGTACACATACTTCTTGGCTTTTTGAGGAGTCAGAGTAATTCTGACACGCCTGAAGTATCTTCTCCAAAACCACATCCATATGAGAGGTTGAAAACCCATTCATGGCTTGTACTTTCACAGACAAAAGTCCTGTGTCAGAAAGGTTTAAAACAACCCAGATTACATGTTTAACACTAGAAATGACTGTTCAGCTTTAATTATAACACACAGTAAGTCATCTTTAAGCACCTTCAAGTGGGTTGGAAAACGTAAATGTTTGCAGGCTGTTGTTGAGCATGTCTCTGGTTTCAGTCAGAGTGTCCCTGACTCCAGTGAAATTAAAAAGCAGCTCCACGGGGGCTCCTTGCTCCAACGACACTCCGATTATGAGATCAGTGGAGTCTGGACATGCATCTGCCTCTGTTATCACAGAGGCCTGCAGGCCTTTAACAGGCTCCAGCAGACACAGCAGCAGATCAGAGGACACGCTGTGGGTCGTGACCCTGTTAGATGCAGCTAGGCTCAGATTATGGCAGCCCAGTCCAAGCTTTTGTACCACGCTTTCAGTCAGGGTGATATTGTGGAGCGTGATCCCATTTTCCACAGATGAGTTGGCAATTACACTTTCTTTGTGATGAATTGTGTAGGAAATATTTGTTCCTATGTGCAAAGAAAATGAATATTAGATCAGTTTGTTGTGTAGCAGAAAACTTTGTGAAGAAAACGTAAGAATGACTCACCTGCCTCCAACTGGAGCTGAATCAGAACAGGAAAGCCATAAATTGAATTGCATTTAGCACCATCTGTTGCCACATCCCCGCTATAGCACTTGACCACACTGAACTCTCCAACAGGCTCCTGGATTGTTATTGCTTTCTGAGCCGTGACGTGCCAGTCACTGGTGGAACATTCAACCCCGACCGTGAAAACACCAGGTCGCTGGAACGTGTGGATGATGGTGGACTCTGTTCTGTAACAAGTAAAAACAAAAGGTCAATATATGACGAATGAAGAAGATCATTTGAAGGTGATGTGAAGTTTCTGACTCAGACTGAAAATTCATTCAAAGTTTACTCTAAATTACAGATATTTTCAGAACAAAACGTAACTCCTAATGACATGATTACACAAATCTATACCTGAGTACACATCAGAGAAACATTTGTGTTTCTGATTTACCAAATATGAACAGGGATGAGTTAAAAATGAAGAAACTTTGGGTTTCATGTGAAATATCTGCTCTTGTTTCTTAAATGAGGTCCATGCTGGGGATTTTTAGTTTTTGGAGGCTTGTTTATTTCTAATTTCGAAACAAGTACCAACATATCACCAATAAAAGTCAAAACAGCTATCACACTTGCCAGTAGGTTTAAGAAACAAACAGTATATTGAATGGTTATTGGACTAAAAAAAGAGAAATATAGTCAAAAATAAGTTCTTGATAGATCTGATATCTGGTTACAAGTCTTACTAACTCCTTTGGGCTGTATGGGTCAATAATGTGGCCATCTCCAGCATTCACAGCACATGTCAGGTTTCCATGAAATGGATTAAGGAGCCACTTCACAGTGATGGTGACGTTATCAAAAACAGACGCCAGTTTACTCATCAGTAAGTGAAGTCCTGAAAGAGAAAAACTGTCAATTAGACTCATAGTAGCAAAAAATACTCCTCAAACATCTCCAAGACACCTGAACTAAAGGATTAAAAAAACTTATTGGTCACCAATGATGTATATGAGTTAAAGTATGTAAATAATAAGAACTTTGGTCATAAATTCACATACAGTGCACATTGTGTTTTTAAAATATGTTTTCTAGGAAATCAGTAAGGTAAATGAAAACAAGAGTCTGACCATCTTTGCAGTGATAATCTACAGACAGATAACTTCCGTGCAGAGGACACGGGTCGCTGAAGGAGCTCTGATCCAGTGGAGCCTGGCAGGCCTGCAGTCCATGGCAGTGACCTGCAAACAA
Organism: Callopanchax toddi; assembly: GCA_006937965.1. Taxonomy (NCBI): domain Eukaryota; kingdom Metazoa; phylum Chordata; class Actinopteri; order Cyprinodontiformes; family Nothobranchiidae; genus Callopanchax; species Callopanchax toddi. The sequence continues at coordinate 67,636 of SSNR01000015.1, forward strand.
ATCCAGTCGACTGAGAGATAATCACTAGTTTTTCTGATATGTCCAAAATGTTTAACTGCTATTTTTAATTTTAGAGATATAATAAAAATACATTTTATTTGTAGAAACCTTTTAAAACATTGCAAACACCTTATAGGACACAATTAAAAAGAATGTAAGCTCAAAATACAAGGAGTTCATAGAGAGAAGCAAAAAAATAAAGGAATAATTACATTAATGGCACAAATTAAAATAAGATTCAAGAAAAAAAAACTGAGTGAGTAGGCCAGTCTGAATAAGAGTGTTTTCAGGTCGATCTGAAACTGGAGTGAAAGTAATGGATATCAAAGAGGTCTAGAGGTGAGGAGTCAGATTGACTGGTGCTTAGATAAAAGACGACACACGGTGTACAGGTGTGTGTGCCGAAGATCAGAAAGATCGAGAAGTGTGCTGTGATGAATGACCTTAAAAATAAAGAGACAGGATTTTATGATCAATCTAAGTCAACAAAGCTGCTGAAGAACAGGAGTGAAAGGAAGGAATTTGCTTTAAATAAATGTCAGTCAAAATATAATTCTACAACTGTTTTTGTTGTCAATGAATTAAGGCACAAGCATGTCCAGTAGTACACACATTTATTTTATTGAATAAACCATATATATAACTATTCATACCTGTCACAGAGTCTACCACATTAATCCAGCTACATTCCTCCTGGTTCGATGTGGGTAACGCTGGGTGGAGCGATCGGCAGTAGTGAATGGTTTTTCTCCCATAGAATGCATCTTCAATCTCTATAACTTGACCAGAACCACACTGCAGTGTGGCATTTTGGCCTTCACATGCTATTGATCTTCCAAAATCTGGGGGGAAAAAATCTAGAATAATAAGAGACCAAAACAACAAATTAAACTTTTCGTTTTAAATCCGAGTTTGCTTACCAAACTGGCACACAAAGTTAAGATCTTGGTTGCAGTTTTCTGTGGGCGTCCAATGGAAGCCCGTTTGTCTCAGGATGTGTCCACAGGTTGCCTTGTTTTCAGGCTGCTTTACCCAGTTATTATAGCTAACATCTGAACCATCCAACCATGCAAGAGAACCTGGGAAAGAAAAACAAAATGATGCCAGGTTTTAATCAAAGCTGTTTTGTGTGTGTGTGCATGCTGTGACAGAGACTAATTTACTAAATGAAAAATAAAGACATTTATAAATCAGGCCACTTGACAGCTGTATATTGAATCGTTTAACAGATTAGAATTATCTCTTTCTTCACCTGTTGCTTGAGATAACTGAGACTCTCCCAGTAATTAAACACATTGGAGGTCTTTACAATGTACAAGTTTTTTTTAACTCCTAAAATATTTTCTACTGTTAAATTTACTGATGGATCATACGTATATAAAGCAGGTTTGTAGCCTCAGCAAAGCATTTAAAAATATTGAATGGTTCAGTTGTTTTTTTAAATCCTTCTAAACATGTCTCATATCTTACAGTAATCTAACAAACTTTCTTAAAGTTCAATGCTCATATACCCTCTTACCCTCAGAGACATCCAGCGTGAGGTTTGGAGCTGCAGGTGCCAGCCCAAGCCACCAATCTTTCTCTGGCTCCAGGTGCGTCTGAAGGAACTGCTGCGTTTCATCATTCAGGATGAAGACCAGGTGTCCTCCACCTCGCTCACACCACGCCTGGGCTCGCAGGAAGGATAATTGCAGACCCACAAACTCATAGCATGCTCCGTCAAAGACCTTCTGGTGTTCTGGACAGGATGAACCCTCTGCATCCTCCTCAGCATAAGTTCTCCAGCTGAGGAGGAGAAACATCAAAGTAAATGTAATGAAAGGGACTCTGTCCATCTTTGAGCTCTGATCAGACTCTCTGGGAGCATCTTGTCTTTAAAGGCTGCTGACGTCAGAGAACGCTGTCCAGCTTTGGGACTTATCAATAAATCCTGAGCACAAAGAGAGCTCGGGCATTTAGTAAAACAAGTTAAGAGCTGACTGTCAACAAACGCTCTGCCAGGTCCCACAACCTGCACAGTGAGATAAGCCTCTCATTCAGAGCTGTTCCAGCAATCAATGTGTCAGAATGGTCATTAACAATCCAATCAACAACTTTAAATAGAATTGATTCTCTTTTTTTATTTTGTGGACACCGTTGTTATTGGTAAAACAAAGGATCAATAGATCTAATGCAGACTTGAATAATTATTACTAAAAGGTTTAGCATGATTGTTTTGTTCATGTGACAGTGAGAGCTGTGTGAGCAATAAAGGGACTGTGGAAATTAAAATAGTATTTATTGTTTACACACCTGATTTAAATTACATTTGTACAACAATAACATTTTATTCTGTTCTACTTAGACTTGTTGTCCCTATTCAAGGAGACTTGCTGTTAATTTTGCTATTTTTTAAAAACTATTAATTGTTTATAAACCATGTTTGGCTTTAGATTTCTGAGGTCCTTCTAATCCCAAATAGCTAAGAAAAATCAAAAATGCACTCCAAACAAAAGCTCAGGATTCAACAGGTTAACTAGACCTTGATACAGCTACATTTTTATATGATTTTTAAATTTAATTTAGTGAGGAAAAACATGAAATGAAAATCACTTTCAAAGTGCCTTGAAATATTTTATGATATTAATTAAATAATGGACTTTTGCCTTTTGTATAGCTAATGCTATGACCTTTTGTGAATTGGTATGATATAAATAAACTAAATTACATATATTAAATTGAATTGTATTTGTTATATTAGCGATGAACATAATGCATTTTTTGTGGTTTATACTGTTTCACTTTTTAAAGGATTCATGGTTTTCCTGCGAAAATAATAACACTCAGTTGTAAAAAATTTGAAAAGGAATTGTTGCGCTAAAATTTTTTATTTTAGAACCCTTTCATTTTATTTCTTGTAGGGCTGTCTTTTGACTAGGAAAAATGTATTGGTTACTAAAAGATATTCAGGGACATACAGTGTATGTGTTTTATTCAAATGGCCTTTTTAATTCTGATGTTTTAAATCCGTCCACTAGATGGCAGAGGTGCAGCTTTTCGGACGAGAGCGCCGGTAATACTACATATCAGAAGAAGAAAAACGTCATTTCACAGGGACAAAAGTTAAATAAGGACATGACTTGTTGAGCGGCTACTATTTGTTTCAAAACGTCCCAAACCAAATCTCCATTTCAATAATGTTGGCTTGTAAACGCATCTATAGCAGCACCGTAATCTCCGCTCTTCGCAGCAAAAAAGTACACCATATTTGAACGTTTTTACGTTGCATGTCGGTCTGTTTTCTGAGGCTTCTTGTATCTTATTCTGTTCCTCGTCAGGTTACAGCTCAGATGGGAAGATATGTGTCTACTCTGACAGATGGAGAGGTCCGCATCACACAGGTCCTGAAGGAGAAGTTTCCTTTGGCTTCAAAGCTCAAAGTTGTGGATATATCAGGTAAACAGTACTAAAGTGATTCTCGTACTGTAAGTGGAGGACATTATCAGTGAACAGTTACAGCTAAAACCTTTTTGAAAATTGAGATTTTTTAAAGCTATGAATCTATGGACTTGTGAATGGATTTTGGCCTCACTGCAGTTTTGAAGCAGATGAATTATGCAAAACAAAGTGGTTACAACAACTCACCTCTTTGTTATTGATCGTATTGTTTTTGTCATCTCGTGTTTAGGTGGCTGTGGGGCCATGTATGAGATCCATGTAGAATCCAGTGAGTTTAAAGGGAAAAGGACAATTCAGCAACACCAGTTAGTCAATCAGGTAAATCCCCAGACTCGTATACATCAACTGAGGCAGCATCAGGATGATACGTCTAAATCAATGTGTACAATTTTACAACCCAGTCAACACAGCAGTTGTTACACTGTGTAGTGTCTAAACATAATTAGTCTACAAGTAATATGAATTCTTAATTTCAGGAAATCAATAGTTTAAAGACAAAATACAGTGCTGTGAAAAAGTATTAGACCCTTAAATATTTCTTCTGTTTTTGCTTACTTTTCACACTTAAATGTTTCAGATCTGCAAACAGATGTCAGAATTTCAGACAAAGGTAACCTGAGTAAATATAAAGTGCAGTTTTCAAATGTTGATTTCATCGTTTAAGGGGGAAAAGTTATCCAAACCAACCTGGCCCAATGTGAAAAAGTAATTGCCCCCCTCAATATCATAACTGGTTGTAGAGGAAGATGTTTTCTTTGTATAGCGCCTCTCAAGACAGAAATCACAAGGTGCTTTACAGAAATAAATGGAGACAATGATAAACAAAATGTAACAACTACAATCAAGTGTTTGTAATAACAAATGAGTCTCTCGTGTCACTGTGGAGGAACTTTGTTCCACATAGAATTGTTTCAATTCAGCCACATTGAAGGGCTTTCCAACATGAAAGGCCAGTTCAGTTTTACTTCAGATGTAACGGGACACACACCTTCCAGGGAGTTTCACTTTTGTCTCGTCAGTCTACAGGTCTAGTCAATAGGTGCCCTACGTTATGGATCCAGCCTACATCTTTCTGGCCCGTGAGCCATATACTGTGTAAAAGATTACTTTTTCACATAGAGCCATGTTGGTTTGGATAGCTTTTTCCTTTTAATAAATGAAATCATCATTTGAAAACTGTGTTTAATGGTTATCTTTGTCTGATAGTGAAATATGTTTGCTGACTGGAACCATTTAAGTGTAACAAGTAGTAATCAAAAATAAAATAAATCTGTAAGGGGCAAATACTTTTTACAGCACTATATAAAAGTGAGAATTGTAATAATGTTTTTTTGGGGGGGGAATACTTATTTTAAGGATAATGTCAGATCTAAAGTAAATGAATTAAAATATTAGAGAACTGCTCTTCTCCCTAAACTGATTTTTGAAGTTAGAAAAGTTGAAATGGACTTTTTATGAAGCTCATCATGCTCACCCAGAAGAACACAATCATGAAGCAACTTGATGTTCTGCTGTCCATTTGGTGTCTATTGACTAGGGTTATGCTTTTCTTGTGGGAAAATGAGACATTTTAAAGCTCAATATTGTAATAAATGCACTACAAAAATTATACTTAAACATGCTTTTATGTTGTTTTAACAATGCCTGGTATGTTCTTGATTATTTTCTCATATTTTGGTTAATTTTCAATTAAACAATTGTTCATATAGTTTGTATCAGGATTTTATTGACTACCTGTTTTCTTGTGTCTATACAGGCACTCAAAGAGGAAATTCAAGGCATGCATGGCCTGCGAATATTCACTGACATCCCAAAACAGTAGAAACACACACTTAATATTTTACCCATGTTTTTGTAGTTCATCTAATTAGAATGTACAGCTGTAGGAAGGAAGTATGCAGTTCCCCTGCAATGACAACACACTGATAGTATGAAAAGCATGTAAAGTAAAATGTCACTAATGTATCTTTTTTTAACTAACATATCTTATACTCTGAGATAATTTTGTAAAATCTAAGCTGATATATGCACAAGAATGACTTGTTCAAATGTTAACATTAAGACATGCAGGATGTCTCAGTCAGGAGTCTGAGGTTATTTTAATGATGCTGATGTAAACACAGGTAGCTTACAACAGCTACAGACCTATGCTTTAAACTAGTTCAGTGAAAATGTGACTGCAGTTTATGTTTTACATTTCCAAAGCAGATTTATTTTAAATATTTACGAACATTTGTGCACAAACACTGTGTTAGTCATTTATGTGATAATGAAAGTTACAATAAAAAACATTATTTTCACTTGTTGACTGCATCTACTTTGTGATTAAATATAGATTTTTATGGATTGTGGCACAAAAGTCAAGGAGTGAATCAGTACTGAGCCAACACCAAACAGACAACGTAGCAAATTGCAAACAGAATCTTGAAATACAGTGAAAGAATACAGTCTGATTGATGTTAAATAGTATTTCAACATCAACAAAATGATTTCCAATGAGCCATTGGCTGAAAATTTATACAGATAATAAAGATTATAAAGATGCATTTAACATGATATATTTCTGATTTATTTTTTATTTAGTTTAAAGACATGACTCAGATACTGTACTTTGCTTGTCTAGTTTACTAATTCAGTCATAAAATAAGTGAAATTGTAAAAAAAAAAAAAAAAACAGCTATCTTCATATGTCTAAAAACAACACATTATTCACTGTGGGTTTTTTTAGAGATGTGGAAACAATATTGTTGGAGATATTTGTTTCCATTGTTTTAATTTGTAAATGCAACATCTTTTTCCACATTTAGTCACTTAACAAACGAGCTGAATGTGTTTTTTAAGCTTACCCTTAATGTGAGCACGTTAAGCCAAAGGTAAATTCTTCTTTATGTATCAAAGTTTAAAATGTCGTACCAGTAGACTACCAGTAAATCAAACCGACATCACAAGTAGGATCTCGGACGTTTTGCTAGTAGTTAGCTAGCGCTAATGTCCCAATCCCAAACATTAGCACATTTAGGGCGGGGCTCGTGTCTTAGCAACGTGCAGTATCCATGGTGACACTGCACTCCCTCCATCATTTACTCCTCAGTAATTCAACAGACTTAATACAACAATTAAGCTCGAGTAAATGACTTTAAGTGAAAAACAAAAGCTTTAGAATTACAACGCGGGTAGGTAATTTTTTTTTTTGTCGGACATCAAAGTTTTGTGCGCAATGCATATGTTAATAACCTCTGATAAACGGATAAATAAACATTACTAAACTTTTTAAAACTGAAGCTGGCGTTTCTGTGAGTTGTGCGGACAAATGGCTAATATTGTTGGACTTCTGATATGACACGACAGCGTAATAATCTGTTGAGGGAGTGCGATCAGGTGAATTACAGCGCCTGTCTGCGTTCAGACCGCTCGCCACATCACTCCGGAGCTGGAGCGGAGAGGGACAGCGGCTGGTCTCCGACATGGCTACAGAAGGAGCAGATATGACAGAAGAAACCGAATACATGATAGACAGAAACGCAGGGAAAGAAGCGGTGAACGTGGAACCTCCCGGTAATGCCAAAGAAATGAGAGCGGTGATCCTGACGGGGTTTGGAGGTCTAAACAAACTCCGAGTGACCAAGAAGGCGATGCCCGAGCCCCAGAATGGTGAAGTGAAGATCCGCGTCAAAGCATGGTAAATGTCACAATATCACTGACGTGTTTTAGGTGCACTTTTACACTGATTTTAAACAATCTGAACGCAAGGAAGCATATTTTTGAGCAGTCATGAAGCTACAGGTCTTTTCTAGTGCTGAAATCCTAACAGGCAAAACTGATGTGGGCATTTTCAACCCGATTAGTCCCTTTTAACTGCTTTTTTATTTTCAGATTGCAGCAGAGCCATTGGTAATGTTGGCAAACAGACATTAGTCAAATTAAAGTGCATTTGTGTGGGGTTTAATGCAGAATATTTGTGAAATCTGGCCTGTTTTCTCTGAGGGTTATGACTCACTGCTGATAATAAAGAAAAGAGTAGCACTAGGTAATCACCAAATCTTTTAACAGCTCATATTAAATATGTTATTAAACAACTGTCAGTAATCAGACTCAGTTCAGAGGCAATTTTAAAATTAAAACATTAAATCAAATGGATTTTACGTCAAAAAACAATTTAGCTCCTCGTTATTTTATGTTGCAGTGGCTTGAATTTCCTGGATTTGATGGTACGTCAAGGGAATGTTGAAAATCCTCCAAAACCCCCTCTTGTTCCTGGATTTGAGTGCTGTGGAATAGTGGAGTCAGTGGGTGAAAACACAGAGGGATTTGAGGTTAGTAGTACGGGTTATTTGAGAATAAATGCTACTAGAACTACAGGATCTACTTTAATGAAACCATAGGATATAGATTTGTTAAGCAGGACCATGAGAATATAAAAAATCATCCCTTTTCAGTGCCACGCATGATTGTTTTGCATCTGCTTGTGGTTCTGTTGCTCAAACATGTTTTTTTCAGATAGGCGACAGAGTCATGGGGTTTGTGAATTACAACGCCTGGGCTGAGGTGGTTTGCACGCCGGTGGATTTTGTCTACAAGATGCCAGATGACATGACTTTTGCTGAGGCAGCGGCATTCTCCCTGAACTTTGTGGCTGCTTATATGATGCTCTTTGAAGTTGCCAATCTACGAGAGGGAATGTCAGTGTTGGTCCACTCAGCAGGAGGTGGTGTGGTAAGTAGAACAAAATCTGAACAAATTCACAGACCACTATAATTTGCACATTGCATATATCAAACATATCTACAAATTCAATATGTTGTGACAAATGTTGTTAAAGCATGAATGTAGATCATATTGATTATATGTAGCAATGTTGCTTTCTGTGGTACATTGAGTTGTTGTTTTTTTTACACACAGTATTAAGCACTTGTTGCTGTCATTATTTTCAGGGACAAGCTGTGGCTCAGTTGTGCTCCACTGTACCGAATATAACCGTGTTTGGGATCGCCTCCTGTTTCAAACATGCAGCCATCAAAGACTCTGTGACTCACCTCTTCGACAGAAACGTGGACTACATACAGGAAGTCAAAAAGTAAGAGTGCCACGTTGGCATGTGGTGCACCTGAATTGATGTTTTGATGGTACATTTTGACAGCATTGATTTCTTATTCAAGACGTAAGCTCAGGTAGCTGTAGGCTCTGCTACGTGTTAGCTGATGTGATAACGTGGACATTGCTGAGGGCAGAGGGCTGTGCGAGGATGCAGATGTTACCGGTTGCCTTATTTGCACTTGTGTGGCTGCGGTCCCCATGGCAACTACTGGCTCCAGTCAGAGAGAAGCAGTATTGTGTAGGGTGGAGGTCTGCTCGTGGAACAACTGAACCAATTAGAGCTGAGCAGTGAAACCCTAAATGTTATTACATGCATGCTGTCTGCTGTATTATAATACAAAGAACCATTTCAGACATTAGATGAAAGGCGGTATATTGCAGTGATAAGATAAAATAAGATAAGATAAGACAAGAAGACAAAACTTTCATTGTGGAAACCTACAGACTTATCACCATTTTTAGTTAAAAAAAAGAACTTCATTTAAAATGACTTAATATATTCTTTAACATTTGATGGTTCATGTTTTTTCGTCCCACATTTCAGCGTTGGTTGTGGATTAGTCGCCTTTCATCTCTCTGGCCTACACATTCCTCCCAGGATCAAGCACAAAGTTCAGTTAAATTAGTCTTTTTACAAAAGCAAAAACCATGGGAATCACAAGACCACCGAGCAGTTCAGCCAGACTGCTAGAGCTGAAAGGCTGGTAGTAAAATAAATAACATGCCTCACTTTTTAAATGTCTTTTCCTTTAATGAGTCTGATTTTGACCAATTTTTGTTGTGTAACATAATTTTTTCTGCTGCCTAAATTTGAATAAGAAAACAGCAGAAAGAGTCAAAAGAACGAGAAAGCGTAGGGTGTATACGGAAAGTTTTTCTGACAGTAATACGCAGGAGAGTGAACGATTATATTTTATGAATCTGTGATTAGACAGAACATAGTCTCTCCACAGCATGAATCATAGGCTAAATTTATGAACTCTGAGTCTGTTTTATCTTTTTAGATTTAGACTTTCTTACATAAACGTTGTTATACAGTCATTTTACATTTTGACTCATGCATTATTGCACAATCTGAGATTGTTTTTGTCATTTAATAAATGTTTAATTAACCATTAGTGGGTGTGAAACAATTAGTCAAATAACTGATTAGTGGTAAATCATGAAATTAATCTGCAGCTAAATTTAAACAATGTGTAACTTAAATTGATGATTAATCAATAAGGAAACATACAGTATGACACACGAATGACCTAAATATTGATGTTGAAAGTGACCAGTAGATTAATCATCAATTTAAGTTACACATTGCTTAAACAACCTAAACTACTTGTCCTGTCAAATCGCAGCTTGCAGCTGTATTTTTAATGAAGTTAAACTTTGCTTTGATCTGCAGGATTTCTCCAGAAGGAGTTGACATTGTGTTGGACTGCCTGTGTGGAGAGAACACTGGGAAAGGCCTGAGTCTGCTGAAGCCACTGGGAACCTACATCCTTTATGGTGAAAACAGCATTTGTCTTCCTCTTTTCTGCCTTTTCTTTTGCAATAATATTCAAATAAGTAGTTTGTTCAATGTTATTTTTCTATTTGCTTTCAGTTTTAAATCATTTTAGATTAATATAACAAACTTTCTTTTGCATTTCACATTTCTTTTACTTGTTTGTAATAAAAAAAAAGGTACTCGAGATAAAATTATTAGCAAAAACATAATTGGGCATGAAGTAAATTAAATTTTTGATTATTTTAAATGAGTAAATAATCTTTAAATATGTTTGCTGGGATTTTTATTTTCTTTTGAAATTAACAAGAGTAATTTAAGTCATTATCACAGTGTAAGGTAAATGTTTCCATCTAGTTTCTTTTTTAAGCAGGCATTAGTGTGGCAACCTTTTTATTATGTTTTAATATTTTGTAATAATCATCTTTCATATATTCTCAGTGCATTTAGAATATTTAAGGGATAGTTAATGAAACTCATCTTCCACCATCAGCTCCTGTCAGGTCTTGTGCATTAAGTAGCATCATTAGCAGGAGATTAATTCATTAGCTGTAGATGTGCTGAACATATGCAAAGACATGCACGCACAGATCTAAAGGTCGGAGGTGCCAACTCTTCCTCCCCCACCTCACTTTCCTTGTTTGTTACTGACTGTCCACGTCTCTCCAGCCTACAGCAAAAAATCCTTTTCTTTTTGTTTTTTTAGGCGCATCAAACATGGTCACTGGAGAAACAAAGAGTTTCTTCAGCTTTGCAAAATCTGTGAGTCAGCGATGCAGGCTATCATCCATATTTGAAGGAACCTGTAACTAGCCCTTGAATTTCATGAAGCATGTATATGAATGAGTCGCTCAGGATTCATGTGTCTCCGGTTTGTTTTTATCCTCCAGTGGTGGCAGGTGGAAAAGGTGAATCCTATTAAACTTTATGAGGAGAACAAAGTCATAGCAGGATTCTCGCTCCTCAACCTCCTCTTCAAACAAGGGAGATGTGGTCTCGTGAAATCGGTGATGGACAAACTCCTGTGCCTCTATGAAGAGAAGAAGATCAAGCCTGTGGTGGACTCCCTGTGGGCTCTGGAGGAGGTAAGAACCAGAAGGATCAAGGTGATGAAATAACCTCCTCAATGTTTTAACATCCTACAAGACTGAGGAAGAAATCTCTCATGTCATCCATCTCTATCAAAAACAAATACATTTAGATTTCTACTCAGTGTCTAATTTTACTTTTAATTCTAAACTTTCACTTTTAAACCAAATTCAACTCAATTTTGACAAAAATGTTCACGAACCATTAAGGTGCTTGCTCAGCAGGTGGGTCCTCCCTTACACCGCTTTCAGACAGCAGTCCCCTCATAAGGTGCAGGGTTTGCTTATTCTTGTGACAGCTTTAGTTTAACCTCCATGCCTAGTCATGTATTTGTTTCCCTTCTCTTTATTACCCATGTTAGTTTGCAGCAGAGCACCAGAGTAGGGTAGAAATGACACAAACTTCTTCCATCCAGGTTTTATTTCTTCCTGCCTTTCTACACAAGCATATTTTAATGCATTCAGACATAAAGAAGCATCATCATCCCGTTTTCTATGTGTTTATGAAGTTTAGTTACTTCTAGTTTAAGTTTAGACAAAAAAGAGGTTTGATTGGTAAGAAAAAACCTACGAATATGGAGGTAAATTGATTGAGATGCTTAAGGTTTGTCTCGTTTTTTTCCTTACAGGGATTTAAGACTTTAAATCGAAGTGTTTGCATACTGAAGATCTCTGTGATTCATTCTGAACTTTGCATTTACTATCAGAAATAGAAAGAGATGTTGGTGAGCTGACTGCCGTCCCCACATTTTTATTTCTCATGGGAAACTTCCCATGTAGTGTTGTCATTAAAACTTTGGCAGATTGCTCAGGCCATTCACCGAAACCACTGCCCATGAAGAATTTCATTAGAGAGCTAGATTGCGTGGGATGTAGTGTCGGGACACAACCTGCCTCACTCGTTAATATGCCTGGAAGGAGAATTAATTGGGTGCTAGTTTACATGTTGACCATGGCAACCTTTCTTTCTGGTCTGAAGCGCTGAGGAACATGAGTGGAGCAACATAGTGGGAGGTTTTCTGACCAGCAGCAGTTTTAGAGATAAAAATATTCACTTGTCCTTATCGCTTCTGGTTTTAAGATAAATCCTGGTAAGGCCTGTAAAAGAAATTAAGAAAGTAATTATCCTTTTTACACTGATTACTGGCTTTTTTTTTTTTTACCAAAAACATCTTAGAGAACTCATCCGTTTTTCCTCTGAAAAACCCTGCAGAAAAATTCTGGACAAGTTTCAGACCTAATTTTACTCTTGGCTTGGTGTTTGCTATTTATTTTAACAACTGACTGGTTTTGATGGCTTGTAGGCAAACAGGCACACATTGTGTTGTGTCTGTACGAGATATGGCCTCCTTTATGGTTTGCACATTTTCACTTTAATGAGGAGCGCTGATGTCGTACTGTTTTGATGCTCACAGGTAGTTTTATGTTCGTGCTGGTATAACTTGAATTTGCAATGAGTTTCTACTTTGGAGCCTTTGTTTTAAATATCATTTCAGCAAATATGGTTTTTTTTAGCCTTAATAGTTTCAATAATTCAAGCCTTTGGGGGTAAAACTTTAAAATGATTTTCATTTTATTGCAAGTTGGTGCAGTTTAATGGCAGAGATGTTTGTTTTTAGGCTACATAAAATTAAATGTCAGTAACTATCCGTTTAATATCAAATTCAACTATTTTCATGAAAATCAAATGAAACTAGAACATGGGGAACTTTGTTGCTAAAGACTGGATTTGATTTTCAAGATGAATCTCACATCCTTTAGAACCCTTATGATGCTACTTGAGTGCTTATTATTTCCATGATTCATTATTATTATTCCCTCTTTCTACTAACTAGTCATATTTTGATTAACAGTTCTCAGCTTAAAATAAACTTTATTCTTACTCCAGGCATAGTCATGATTCTAGATAATTTAAACTGCAATAAAGCTATTAAACTTCTTGGTAAAGTTAAAGTATTGTTCTGAGAAATCCATCTACTGTTAACCAGGAAATGAAAACTTACAACAACAACAAAAAAACCTAGATTTTTTTTGTACAAAGTTTTATGTACAGTCATATTTACTGACTTCACTTTATAACATTGTAGAAGACATTTAGAAGACATAGCTGCACAAAACAAAGATACATCAGTTAGATAATGAATAAAATCACAAATATGAACTTACATTTGTCCAACTAACACAACAAGTATGTCCTTTTTTTTTTAACTTAAAGTCACTATTTTTTTTATACACAAGACACAAAAATGAATACATGTTTTGTTTTCTTCTCAGGTGAAAGAGGCCATGCAGAGAATCCATGACAGAGGCAACATTGGAAAACTCATTCTGGATGTGGAAAAATCTCCAACACCTCTGGTAAAAAGATCATCTTCAGTAGTTTTGGTCAGAATTTTTACACACATTCCTTCTCAAAGAAAAATCCCAATAATGCATCACACGTGTGTTTCATATGTTTTAATTTTCAGATGAGATCTGGCCTCCACTATGGTTACATACAGATTAAGTCCAAAGGTTTAGAGAGTTTGCCAAACCCTCATCAACTAATTGCATTAGTTTAAAATAGATAACGAATTTATACTAATGTAACACAGTTTGGAATGTAGGTGGTTTGGATACAAATACACATATAGTACTGCTTGCGATCTTTAAAGTGAATGATTTACAGTCATAATTTTACTTAATTTATTGTTGCAAGTTGCAACTGGATGAGATTTTAGTATCATTATTGCTGCTGTTTTAAAGTAAGCTCTGAAGGCTTTCTGACAGAGCGACGAGGGATAAACTTGGTGTAAACTCAGCCATTCAGGAAAATCACAAGGTAGTTTTTTAAGGGTGGCTGAACTGGTTTTGTTTATTCTGAATATGTTTTTCATCTCTTCTGCATTATAGGAAATATTAAGAATATTAAAAAACCTTGTGGTCTTATAGTTTCATTCACATTGAACCTTCTATTAATGGATCTGAAATTAAGCAATTATGATTGGATGAAAGGTTATGTTTCAGGACATTTAACAAATAAAATACAAGATAACCTTTTTAGAAGTGCAACTGTAAAAAATAAATCAATTGATTTGTAAATACATTATTTAATTAACATTTGTGGTGCCTGAATTTAATATTCAGGTCTAGTCAGAGCCACATCTACTCATGTTTTACAGCAAAGGCTCAATAATCAGTTAATTATTTCACCACTAGATGGCCAATGACAGCACGGAGACCAGTGAAGCAGGGGAGGAAGAAGAGGAGCCTGAGGGAGATAATGACAGCAAGGAGCGGATGCCCTTCATCCACTAGAGCCAGCAAAACCCCTCCACAGCTCACGTAGAAGCCTGAGAGACTGCACAGACTCCCCACAGAGAACACAGCCACACATGAGTGTGTATGTATGTCTGCATGTCCTGTATGTATAGATGTATACATGTACAGTACACGTATGTGCATGTTGTCTGTTATCTGATAGCTGATTGGTCGAGCGAAGAGGATATGAAGAGTAATGACCTGTGTGTAGTCCAGGATCTGTTCTGAAGCCAGTGTTTTAGTCTGTGTTTGATTTGATGTCATTTGGTTTGTTTGCATTTTAAAGACAGTTGCATCAGAGTGAAAACACTTCTAAACCTGCTGACCTGCGATTATTTATGACACACTCATAAATTTATAGCATTTATGTGTTTTATATTTAGTGGATTTTTATTCTTACCTGTCGTTAATAGGAAAAAAAACCAGCTGAAATAAATAAATCAAGTCTTGATGCTTGTTATTAAGGATCAAAATGCCTTTTTTTCCATGTTAAAATAAGTAAAGTGCCAACAGCAGAGGAGGTGGAGTCTGTGTGAGAATATTTGCACAATATTTTATTCTTGCGAGCAATCCTGATAGAAGATATTCTGGGAACACCAGTGCCTTTGAGCTGCAAATAAGTGTTTATTAAATCAAATACAGAAGTTCACATTAAACAAAAAGATGAAATATGCAAATTGCTTTTTAGAAACAAGGTTTAAATTAAGTAAATTACAGCTGCTTATTGATTCCATGATGATCTATTTATCCAGACGTTTACTCAAACAGTGTTATGTTTATTTTCAGGGCAAATTTAACTGAAATGTATTGTTTAATGTTGAAAAGTCAAAAGTATTATAAATCGCTGAATTTTTTTGTGATTCTGGATTTTTATGAAGTCAGAATGCAGTGTTTACATTTTGGTGCCTCACAACAAAAGTGCCATGATGCTTCTAAACGAGTATATTTTACTGTGAAATGATGTTTGGAGGCAAACTGATGGATCAACACTGTGTATATTACTTTACAGGAGCTATCAGCGAGTGGTTAGTTGAATGCATTCCCCCTGTTCTCTTTTGGTTTTAGTTTTCTCTGTAAAATCTAATAACGAACTTCATTTTTACCATTTGCTTGACTTTGTGTACTTACTCTGTTTCAAACCGGCAGGTTTTCTGGATTGCATTTAGTTTGACATAATGTGGATTTCAGTTAGCGATCATCAGCTTTGCGACAACAAACTGACAGTAAACTGCTGGCTTTAAACATGTTTGACAAAGTGTCCAGGTGAAACACTGACTGCGAGGATAAAGATGTATAGACGCTGTGTAAATGCATCTCAGTTTAAAAGCCTTTAATGTGTGGCGTGTGTGACTGTGAGAGTGTGTGTTCTCATATTGCTTTGTAAAATTAAATGCAAACTCCATGTGAAAAGGTTCAGCATTATCTTGTATTTAGAAAACTCCTTTTAAACTGTATGGTTGAATATTTTTGTCACAGTTTTTGTTGTGTGTGTTTTTTTGTTTACTTGAATAAATTTATCTGCAAAGTATACTTTGACTTTTTTTTTATTATTATTACAGATAACAACTGCACATCTTTTATAGCTACTCCAAAACCATTTTTTATAACATCAGAAATCTGAGTTTTTCATTGTTTTTAAACAATAATTGAAACATCTTTTTATCCAGCTCTATTTGTTTTTTTTTTCTTCGTTAAAATTATTGAGAAAACCAGAGCTGACCTTTGATAACGTGGATCTCTTTTTCCTCCTCAGCTGATGGTCTGCTACTTTGTTTGCTTTTAATTTGTGACACAAAATGAGAAAAGAGTAATACATCATCAATAATTACACACAAGAACATGCTAAAACAACATATTAAGAGAAAGATTAAACTTTTATAGGATTTTAATTAGCAGTTATGTTTAGGGGAACTGATTTTTCTGTTTTTCACTTAATCTGCTATATGATCCATCCTTGGACTGGTTGTGGGATTTGTTTTGACATATTGAGCTCACAGGTTCTGTGGTTTCTGCTTTATCTGCTCCTTCCCAATTGTAAGATCTCACTAATAGCAGCTTTATAAAAATAAATCTTTATAGCTATATTAATCTAAGTGTTCCCCACACTGTCCTTTTCAGAATTCCAAGCTTTTTCAAACTCATATTTTTAGATGTTTTAGTCAAATCAAATCAAATCAAATCAAACTTTATTTATATAGCACCTTTCATGCCAGAGCGAGCAACACAAAGTGCTTGACAGATTAAAATGACCCATACAACCCACATTCCCTCCCTTTACCACACATAGAACAATTATGACACTCTCCCCTCCCAGTCCACAACCCATTCCCAGGCACACATACACCCACACAGACACACAAATACCACATTAAACACTATGTTGAGCTCAGATGGCTCCAGTAATGAGAAACACGCCATCATAGTCCACTTTTAATATCTTGTATAACATTTTCTGTTTCTAACATGTTTTAAATGTAATGGGTAATGTGTATTCTGACTATTTCTCCTGTTATTTTGCCAAACATTTGCCAGAATATTGTATTTTATAAAAGTTTAAATACATTAAATACAACCGCAAATAGAAAAAATAAGCTAAAACACATTCAATGTTTGCATTTTCATGGCCTTTTATTGTTTGTTTTTTTCTAATAATGATATCAGTGTAGTAAATCTGACTGTAACAGTGTCAGTTCAAGCTTAATTCATCATCTACCACATGGTGTTCAGGCCTTTTGTCACATAATAATAATATTAAGTGACTTTATGTCTCTTTTTGTGCAATTTTGATTAATTAACTGTAGATATAAAATGTTTTATCGTTCAAACAATGATTTAGAAAAAGTTGTCTGAAAACAAATGTTTTTATAGGGTTAGGGTTTAAAACATTTAGAAAACTTTGATACGTAGAAAAATGCTCCAGATAGCAGTCTGGAACACTCCCCAAAAAGTTTATATCCTAGTACAAATTTTTTAAAATAGTAATTCTGTGTTTTAACAGCCTTATTTGTTCATTTTGATACTGATATTGTGAATTAAATTCATATATGTTGAATCTAATCTCCAATCCCATACTATGTGTTGACATTTAAAAAATGTTAGCACTTTTTCTGTTTTGGGTGTCCAAAACTAAAATATGACGGACATGATATAGAACGCCCTGTATTAGTGAAACAGTCAACAAATTTCCAGTTAGTTTATGAAATGAAAGAGCACACTGCTTATTGCACCTTGCTCGAAGTAAATATTTTCCTAAAAATGAACTAGACAAGGAGAACCTTATTTGCCTCCACCCGTTTCCCACCCTCACCTCCTCCTGATGTTTGGACAAAAACAAACAGCTCTGGAGCCGATGCAGGGAGAGAACCCAGACAGGCACACAGAGGACCAGTATATATCGAGCTGCCTGTTGGGTTTTAGGTTCCCTTCACACTGAGTCCTGCACTGTAGCACCTAGACATGGCTCATCTGGTCCTGCCTGTCTTCCTTGTTCTAAGCTTCTCCTTGCTCTGCTGCAGCCGTCTGTCTCGCAAGAGGAAAGCTGTTTCACCCCATCAGGATGGAGGTAGCTTCATAACACACTGTTCATGAATAATGTGCTCCATGTCGATGCTTATCTGACTTTCTTTCCTTCCTTCCCATTGAGGTGCAGCTGCAGAGGACAAAGATGTGAGGACTCAGCTTGAGAAGCTGTGGCAAGAAGTGAACTCACTGAAAGAGATGCAGGCGCTGCAGACAGGTAATGCCCTCATTAAGGATTTTTGGCAAATTTAGAAATAGAAGATAAGTTTAAACATGTGCATCTCACTGATCAGCAGTTCCAAAACTTTCAGTTCTGACCCACTCAAGAAAATGGCAAAGACTTGCTAAAAGCTAGACAAGGATGTTTGAACTTAAATCAAATCCCAAATACTTTTTGACCACAAAGATCATCTCAAGACACCAATAAATGTTTTGCAACCCTAACTTTGGGAACAACTGGGTTGTTCTCTTAGAGGGCAATAACACTGATTGTCTATGAAAGTTTGAACCTAAGCTTCACATTAGACACACAACTAGTCACAAAACAATGTTTAAAACTTCTGATCAGTGAACAGATTTCTTGAGAAATCTTTTTTTAAATGTTGCAATGGTTATTCACATCCCATGTCATATTCTCAGTTTGCCTCCGGGGAATCAAAGCCAACAGAAAGTGTTACCTCACAATGAAGGAGCCCAAACATTACCACGAGGCCAACGAAGACTGCATCGCTCAGGGAGGAACTCTTGCAACACCACGAGACGTGCTGGAGAACAATGAGCTGAGAGACTATGCAAATAGAAGTGCCCCAGGAATCAGGGACTTCTGGATCGGTGTGGCAGACATAGTGAGAGAAGGCCAGTATGTGGACGTCAACAGTCTGCCAGTTAGTTACTTTAACTGGGATCGCTCCAAGAAGCAGCCAACAGGCACAAAGAGGGAGAGCTGTGTGGTGATCTCAGTGGCTGCACAGGGAAAGTGGTACGATGAGGTGTGCCGGAGCCTGAAGAAGTACATCTGTGAAATAATCATTCCCTGAAGGAAACACAAGGGCTGGTGACTGGATGAAAACTTTAGGTTTGAACTAAAACTGCACAGAAAAGCGTTATGAGTTTATGACAGAAAGATGGTTGGCTGATTGCTGTTTAATTCATAGTCATGACATACTGTAGTGTTTCTTTGTGATTTACATGATCATGAAGCTTCAAATTTATGCAATCAAAAAATCTCAGAGAATTACAAATGTATGTGCAAAATAAACTAAATAAACATGAATGTTGTTATTGTGTCCTATACTCTTTGTGCAAACTCTGATCATCTTTGAGCATGTTTTTGTTTTTCTTTGTATTGTTATTGCTATATGTTTTACATAAATTATATATATATTGTGCAGATTTTTAAAGTGTCTCCATTCTAGATTAATATTAATTCCAAAACATTTTATTGTCTTTTAGTTTTATTTCAGTAGATTCTACAGAAGGTTTGTCTCCTTTTTGTCAGCAATGCCATATCTTAACAAACCTCACATTCAGTCTTCTCTAGATGGCTTCATATTTGTTTCAGCGTTAGTGTCTGTTTTGGATCACTGAACCCAAACACTGTTTGTGTTTCCACTTTCAAAACTCAAGTTTATAACAAAAGCTTGATACAACATAAGAGTCTCAAGTCTCCACATGACCTTTCTTTGGAATGTGGGAGGAAACCCAGATTACCCAAAATAAACTCCAACAAACCCAGAAAATACAAGCAAACATTCAGAGAGGGAGTCTTATCAAACATGGAACCTTCTTGCTCTGAGGTGAATGACAATGAAATATGCGTCACTCTCTTTCTTGGATATGGTGG
This sequence comes from Callopanchax toddi, assembly GCA_006937965.1. Classification (NCBI taxonomy): domain Eukaryota; kingdom Metazoa; phylum Chordata; class Actinopteri; order Cyprinodontiformes; family Nothobranchiidae; genus Callopanchax; species Callopanchax toddi. The sequence goes on from SSNR01000015.1 coordinate 87,416, forward strand.
ATATCCTATTGTGCTCATCCAGTGATCCGACCCAAATAATCTATATTAAATTAACATACAGCTCATGCATGGGTTGTTGTCATTGTCATTCACAGCTTAAAAAATTTAATAAAAAACAGGAATATTATTATATTATCTACTGTATATGGCCACAGACTTTTAAACATTTTACTGTAGGCCCTCAGTAATTAGTATCAAAATTATTAAAAATCAGTTAAGTGTATCACCCCACACAACATTAAAATGTGATAATATACAGTATACACTGAAAAACAAAACCCTAAAAATGTATAATATTTTTGGCTCAATCATGAGACTGGGACATGTGCTTCCCATTTGCTTACAGTCACTCTATCCGTTATTGTTTGATCAAAAACTGTAAAAGAAAAAAAAAAACTCAATAGATTGAGAAAACCTGCTAAACTTGTCAAAAACGAAAGCCAACTTGTTGTATTCCAATGCACTGTCGTGTTTCTGCTGGAAAACATAAACGCACACACGCTCTCATACGTCATCGAGTCCTCGGGTTAGGGCAAGCTGATTTATCATATAGACAGACTTGTCAGAGCAGTTCCCCATCCATCCATCCATGATCCATCCATCTATTTGTCTTCTGAACCGCTACATCATTAATGGTCAGGGTGAGTTGGTGCCTATCTCCAGCAGGGTGAGAGGTGTGTGACACCCTGGACAGGTTGCCAGTCCATCACAGGGCCTCATGGAGACAAATGAGACATACAACCATTCACAAACTCACTCGCACCTAGGGACAATTTAGAGTCACCAATTTACCTAATGTGAATGTTTTTGGTCTGTGGGAGGAAAAGTACTCCTGGAAACCCCTTGACCATCACCTGATCATCAGGGTCAGTGCCTGTGTGGCAGACCAGGGTGGTTGTCCTCATTTTTAAGAAAGGGGAAAAGAGGATGTGTTCCAACTATAGAGGGCAGTATGCGATTTGTGAATAAAGCAGCTACAGGAACTGATCCGCCAGTGCGCACCAGGTATCAGACCTGATCGCTGCCCAAACGCGTCTTTGCAGACCGGTGCTTTTGCAGCCCCTATTGCTCAGCCCCCGATCAGATGCTGATTGATTAACTATACTTCCTGTTGTGGTGCGCTCTGAAGGAGCTCTCAAAGTAGTGTTCATAGGCTGCGGAGGCTTGTTGACATGCTCAAGCTTCCCCGTGAGTATGCATACATTGAACTGGACTCCAGTTTTAAGAAAGTGCACATAAAACATCAGCGCCAGGTTCTCCCCTGAGTAACTCAATGAAAAAATATGTGAATCCCTCATTTCTCTCTTTCTCTCATGATCTCATAATCCATCCATCCATCCATTTTCTGTAGCCGCTTATTCCTCCACAGAGGGTCGCGGGGCAGCTGGTGCCTATCTCCAGCGGTCAAGGGGCGAGGGGCGGGGGACACCCTGGACAGGTCGCCAGTCCATCGCAGGGCCACACAGAGACGAACGAGACAAACAACCACACACCCACTCACACCTAAGGACAATTTACCAGCCCAATTAGCCTGACAGTCATGTCTTTGGACTGTGGGAGGAAACCGGAGTACCCGGAGGAAACCCACGCATGCACGGGGAGAACATGCAAACTCCACGCAGAGAGGCCGCAGAGCCGGGACGCGAACCCACGACCTCCTTGCTGCGAGGCAACAGTGCTAACCAGCTGCGCCACCATGCAGCCATGATCTCATAATGAATGTTAATATTATAACCAGTGTTCTGCAGAGCGCACAGAGCTGCACTAAACCTCATCACGACCTCTCACCTGCTCCCTGCAGCTATGACCGTGGTGAGCTGATTATCAGACAGAAACCAGATTATTGCTCTGTCTGACTCGTCAGAGGTGCATAGAAGCCTGTCCCCCCTAGGAGTGAGAGATTAATGACCAGGGGGGGCATGCGGCAAAAGCAAAGGCAGGGAAAATCCCTTCCCCCCAACAAATCGCAACCTGATAGAGGGACCACAATCCTCTGCCTCCCTGGAAAGGTCTACTCCAAGATACTGGAGAGGAAGGTTTGGTCGAGTTGAATCTTTGACTGAAGTGGAGCTAAATGGTTTTTGTCTTGGCTGTGGAACCATGGACTTGCCCTTTACCCTTGCTTGAGTGATGGAGGGGGTATGGGAGTTTGCCCAATCAATCCACGTGTTTTGTGGATCTGGAGACGGCTTGTGTAGTTGTTGTCAGTCATGGGTTGCATTTTAGCCTAGATATTAAAAATGATAAAAACCTATCCTAAATCTCTCTCTAGTATGATTTTTATTATGAAGAGAGAGAGATAGAAAACCCTGATTAAATGACCAGAATAAGTCAAAAAGTTAATTTAAGCATCTGTGATTGTAATAATGACATCAACAATGTAATTACACTTATCTCCAAATGGGGAATTATAATGTTTAATGAAATATTAACCATAGATATTAAGAAAGCCCTAATCTAACCTTAACATTTTTAATGACTTCATAAACATTCAGGATTTTTAAACATCTCAAACCAAGTCAATGTAAATTTTATTTGTATTGTACATTTTAAAACAACATATGTTTACCGAAGTGCTACACTTTGTACAAAAATAACAATGATTTTGAAAACAGATAATAATTTTAAAGGATATATAAAAACAACAAAAGCAACATATTTTTTCACACAATGCCAGCTGTTAAGACTTCAATTTATTACTTTTATCACTAAATATGTAATTTTAGTTAATAAATATTTTATTTTTATTTTGATGTGTGATTTGATTATATGCAACAACGGCTTGCCTGAAATTCTCGCTTGATAGAATGTGTGACGCCAAATATCCTCGAGTGAAGTCTCGCGGAGTAAAACACCGGCCATTTTTCTCCATTTATAGCAGGACGCTGTGCTTGAGTAATGTAACCGATGGTGTTGCGATCACTTTGATAAGCCTACAACTTTTGGCAAGTGTATTTTTGGTGTCCAAATAGCCAGACTTACTACAAATCGAACACAAACCATGTTTGTGTTTAGTGCTGCAAAGTTTTTTCGATGACATCCTTATCCGGGTAGATGCTTGTCTAAACTGTCGTACAAATGGAAATGGTGCCTAGCGAGGAGAACCAGTTCGTACCGAAAGAGGTGAGGTTACTATATGACCCTGTCCTGTTTTTAGAGTTCGTCTCTTGTCACTTTTTCATATTAAGCACATTATTAATGGGAAAACTTTGGCACCACTTTGGGAGTTTTGTGATCTTTGTATGCTGAGTAGTGGCTAACTCAGCTAACATACTTGAACGGCCTATCAGTACATAGCTAAATGCAGCTAACAGTTAGCGGCTAGTTTCGCTTCATCTTAAACGGAGTGAATTTATATAGACAACATAATATTAACCCCAGGTAATATTCTTACATTTTTCTTTCGTGTTGGGCTTCTAATACTCCAAAAGGTTAAGCTTTGTTAAAGATTTCAATTGACATTATGTTTTCCGTTCAAACACAAGCGACATCTCAAATTTGTCAACATTAGTTAGCTAACTTGCATAACATTAGCTGGTGGGATTTGTCCTGTTAATGGCGTTAGCTTTTTAAAGCTGGTCAGATGCGACAACTCTAGCTAATCTTGATATTTTTAAGTTGTCGAACCTAACGCTAATAGCTGTACAATTCAACACGACTGACACAAAGCAAATAACTTGTTACTAACATTTATGAACGTATTTCAAATGAGCAGTTGACTAGCCACTTTACTTTCGATGGTTGGTGTATGATTTACGTAGAGTTTTAGCCCGTAAAATGAAGGAACTCATATTTATGTACTTTCTAGTTTAAAATCTTTAATATACTCGTGTGTGTGGAAAAGATAAACTAGTATTGACTTTATTATTTGGCTGGTTGGCAAGCGAAACAATATATATTTACAAATATTGTCTTAGTAAACTGGTCTGTGATCGATCGTACTTCTTAGTAGTAATATTCATAAAGCAGCGAACGTTTCCAGTATTCTGCAGTGTTGTTGACAGTCAGCCTGGAGCTTGGTCGCTATGTTGAACCAGGCTATTAAAAAACGCGAAGCTACGGCACGATTAGCAGTCGTTCATTTGTTGATACCAGTATTTAATACTAATGCTTTATTTTATTGCGTTTTTACTGTATGTACATTGTTATAAGACATAAGATGCCAGCAGTTTATACTAAGAGCTAGTAGCAAATAAATAAATGTTGCCCAATTATTATAAGTATATTTAAATGCCTTGTATAATTTTAACAAGAATGATGACTTGTGCCTTTGTGGAGGAAATAATACTGTTTACATTTAAGGCAGCTTACTTTTAGCAAGCCATAATGTTATTAAAAACAACAAAAAACAAACCATCTCACCTGTTTTTCTTTCAAAAAACTATATTCATGATGTAAATTATCACTGTTTCATGCAGCATTTTTAAAGTAATGTTATTTCCTCTAGATCATGTTTATTTAAATCTTCTTTTCATTTAGAGAGACTTGGTTTACGAGGGAACTTTAGGTTTACGTTTACCCTACTAAGGTGTGCATTATTATAGGGCAGCTTCAAATGCTCCAAAGGAAATGAGTCAAAAAGGGGGTTTGAATTACCTTCTAAATTAAATTACTTTTATGAATTGTATTTATTTCAGATGGATGCAGTATTGTGGGATGATTTGACAAATTAATCATTTTGCAGTGAACTGCAAACAATGTGTTTTAAATAATAATTGAAACACAAAGAGCTGAAAATAAACAATGAAAAGTAGACAAATTAATTTGATTGCATCTATAAGAACAGCTTTCTATTTGTTTTGTTGGGTTTCAGGTTGTACCCAGACTCAAGTCTTCTTTTGTACTCTTAGAAGACTTACTAATTTTAATAATGTGCTTTGTGAGCAGTGGAGTTTCCCCTCTTAACAGAAGTGGCATTTGTTTCCCTTTCTACATGCTTAAAAAAGTAAAGGCAAATGCAGAAATGAACCTCACACCCTGTTTCGTAATGCTGCTATTGCAATATTTTTTGAAAGTAACAGAAAGCCAATTCATCTGAGAATGTATATTGTCCTATTTGAATTCTTTACCCAATGTTACAATCTGAAATCTAGCTGTATAATGCTATACATAACTTTTAAGTCACACATAAATACTAAAATGATGGTAGTTATTGCTTTTTATAACAACTAGACAATTGAGGTAAATTGAGGGTCTTTTAATTGTAGAAAATGGTTACCGTATTAGAAAGCAAGAATACTTAATTATACACAGCTTCTGGACAAATAAACAGACTACTAATGTGTTGGACCAAGCTCAGCTTTTATTAGATTACACATTTTCTGTAGTATAGTTTCAGTAAGTGATGTCACAATTTTTATTTCAGTCTAAAATCTATTTTTTAGTGTTGGTGTTGGAGTTGGATTAATGAGCTTCTCCAGCACATGACACAAAACGTTGACTCTGGTGGCATAGCTATGTGAGAAACTTATGTCTCGTGTTTTACAATTTCAGCCTGATGAATTCTTACATTGTCATCTTGGAATATGTTAGCACTATCAGGGAAGGGAAGAGAAAAGTCATACTGTTGGAAAAACTGAGCTGGTATCATCTGTATGTACATTGTCTGTACTGATATTTTACATCATTATTCTCCAATTATTTTTGTTCCATGAATACATTTTTAGATTTATAAATGCTGCCTGTATTTCATGCATGCTCCTTTGGTTTCATGTCAGCACCTTGTGATTAATATCCAAGGTAAAAATAACATTTAATCTGATAATACACTTGTGTGTTGTTGTCAGCTGCAGCTTCTTTATACGACTTGTCAGTCACATTTTGCAGAGATTACAAACCTCAGGAAGAGGTGCCAAAACAGAAATAAAAGATCTGTTTCCTTTAATTCTTTCTTTCATCAAACAATGTATTAATTTGATAACCAAACATTTGCAAATGGTAGCCTATAATTTAGTTTATTTATCCCCAGTTTGATTTTGGGATTATTATGAAGCTGTTTTTCCCTTCACAAATTTGTCATCTGTTGTGTTTTAAAATGCTCTTCATCCCAACTGTGTCCACATGTTATTAGGATGTGTTTTGGAGGAGCAGACAAAGAGTTTTTGATGAGATGAAGAAGATTTCTCAGGTGTGTGTGATAGAGCATGGTGTTGAACAGATGCATGAAGACTATCATACACAAGTAATGATAAAGCTGCCTTCAGTTAGGAGTCAGCTTCAGCAATTATTAACTAATCAAAAACAGAGTTGACAAGTGTTGCTATAAAGTGTGTGCTATAAAATAGTTAAATTTTTTTATTTTTATTTTTTTACAATAATTGAGTTTCAGTAATGATACTTGTTGAGAACAAGCAGGTCCATGAATTTAATTTTGACATATAATTTATCTAAATAAACTATTGCAAAACTACTGCATAAACTATTACAGAGTATAAAAAGTCAGTGTATTTAAAATCAGACTTTTATTTTAAGCTTAAAAAATGTAAGTTCATTGGATTTTTTTTATTTGATTTTCCTAAACATCAGCGTTAGTCAAAAGCTTACTGAGTTAAACTAGTTTTTAATATTTGCATGCCTTCTGAGGATTGTTCTCTTGGTTTCTGTTTGCTACCTTGACAATTTACAGATCATAAACCAGTCAAAAAGTCTGAAACGTTTTGATGTTGCTAGTACAATATGGTGTCTCTTGAAACACCTGTTCCACTGGAAAATCACATTTTACAGTTTGTTTTATAGGAGATGCAAGCATGAGTCAGCAAGTAGTGCATGCCCTCTTTTATTGAAACGGAGATTGTGCATAATTAGGGAGAAATTTGAATGGATGTTAGTATACGTATGCTTTCTTATCTTTATTAGAGGGATTGTTTTCTTCATTTTCTCAGTTTTTCTTAACTATAGATCGCTTTGGTCAGTTGGAAGTGTTCTGAAGGTACTTTATAAATAAATAAACTTGACTTGACTTGTGATTCGTCAGTGAACAACATATCATGTTTCATAAGAGCCTTTTTAAAAGGGGTCATAAAAAAATTCATATAAGCATTAGTACACCACAGTGGCAGTAGAATAAATGAAAGCTGATCATTTTTACTTTTAGCAAAACAAAACACAATATCATCAGATGTCATCAATCAATTAAATTTGAAAATTAATACAAAGTACAACTAACTAAAGTTTCCTTTTCCTCTTGATTTTCAGATACAGAATGCAGCTGAGGAGCCCAGAGTTTTGTGTATAATTCAGGACACCACCAGTGCAAAAACAGTCAACGAGAGGCTGACCTTTAACTTGCCTGCTTCCACTACTCTTTCCAAACTTTATGAGGATGTTGCTAACAAAGCTGGATATGTGAATGCCACCTTTGACCTTGCGTGGGGAAACATTACAGACATGGTGAGAAAATTCACTGACTTGGAGAGGTAGTACCTGTGTTTGAAATAGTACACATACATTTGCAAAGTTGCCTGAGTACGGTAATTGTGGCTCCTTACTCGAGCCTTGGATCAGTGATTTGAGTGGTTCTATTTCAGTGGTACGATCTCCAGTTCTGTCATGTGCCAGTTAACACTGACTCCTAAATTACCTGTGAGATACTTATCTGTGTGTCTGGCTGTAGAGAATATTTATAGACAGATAAAACTACAGTATCTATGACTGGCTGAATATGAAACACATTATGAAACATGTATCATAAAATGAAGAAGTTTAGTCACAACAAAAGTGTGGGTTTATATGTAGATTATCCTCTTAAAACAAATTAATCTCAAGAGTTTTAAATCTGTCATGTTCTCTCAACATATGACTCTTTTATGGTATTGAACTGATAAAAATTTGATTCAATTAAGGTTTGTGGTCATAAAACTGTCAACAGCACCTCCCTGTCATTTAAATAGCATTCCCTTTGTTGGAAAAGCCTCTCCTTTGTTCTCCCATAGCATGTGTAGTCGTCTCAGTCACAATAAACACCTCGTTTCCTGGGGAAATGTACAGACAGAATCTTTTCATCTATTTGTAGCACAATTTGCCACATCAACAATTCCTCATTCTTAGTCATTTAGTCTGAGAAAGTTTTGCAAAGTATAGACTACTATTTTTCAGCTTAAGTATTTTGGTTATACATTTCGTGGAACTACCAACAAACTGCAGTCATAATAAAGGAAGAAATGTTATTAAATAATTTAGTTTTTTTCCCTCATTTTAAGTTCATATTGAACTGAAGAATATTAGTAAAACTTTTAAGTTTATGCTTAATCTCAATAGAGCTAGAATGTTTTTTGCAGCACATCTTCTGTACCATCTGCTCTGGAAGAACAAGATCATTATATCATAACCTTAGCAAAGCTAATAATTGAAGAGTCATGACAGTTAAAGATGTTCATTTTTAAGCCTTCATCTTGTATAGATTGTCTATTTTTTACTATGTTTTATATAAATGTATGTTTAAAAATGTGTTTCAGCTAAGATCCTCTTACAGGAATGGAGTTGTTTGTTTTGTTGTTTCTTTGTTGTACATAATATTCCCTTTTCTTAAATGAGCCCAGGCTAATCCTGCTGCTGACCCAGGCCAAAGCAAGTGCTGTGCCTGTCGTTATCTCACTGAGTAGGTCAGTGGATTAAGCTGCTGTTTCTACTGCAGCACTTGTTTGCTTGTCCTCAGCTTGCCCAGTGAAAGACAGCTATGTGCCATATGCACATGTTGGCTTCAAATGGATTTCTCCATGTTCATCTAAACAAGCAATTTGATCAAAATTACTTCAGTCTGAATATTGGGGGTTCCCTCAGTTGACATTTAATGGAAAGTTTGTTTTGTTAGTTTGTTGCTGCCTTTTCTGATTTCCCTATGAAAAACCTTAATGTAACATGTAAACATAGGTTTTTGTACCACTCTGCTTTCCTCAAGGCACCCCTGGAACATAACAGTGACATGGCCCTCTCAGATTCTGGGTTTGAGCCTGGGAAGAAAAATTTTCTACAGCTCACAGATAAAGATGGAGAGCAGCCACAGAACGTGTCGGTGAGTGATACTAGATTACAATAAGTTAGTTATTTCTTTAATTATTTGAAAAACAGAAATATTTTTATGAAAACAATCAAAACAAAGTTTATTGTTGAATGCTGATAACTTAAATGAGTACCCAGCATTCAAACTGTTGTATTACTTTTTATTACATCAGTATTGTTCCATACATTTTCTCTAGTTCATAACGTCTGCATTTTTTTTTCTGCTATTTCATCAAATTATATATAAAATGTATTTTATAACTTTATACTTAACAAAAAATAAACTTTTGGTAGCCTTTTCTTCCCATTGAAATAAACTGAATTTGCTTCAAATCCTTTAAAAACTTTTCTAACCTTTAACTTTTAAACTTCAACCTAGAGATCTAATTTAAACAAGTCGCAAGACTTTGAACTATGGTTCAACTTTTTGATGTCTTTAACCATTTTTGATAAAAACAAAAGTTTTATGACAATTTCTAAAAAATAAAGTTTTCTTCCCCACTGGTGATGTCATCACTTTACAGTAACTTAAAAAGAAATAAAACTTTTTCTGGTTTTATTGTTAAGAAGTGTCTTTTTTTTTTTGCAGGATGAGTCAGGAACAGCAGATAGCAGCGGGCTGGATGACAGTTCTCAAGAGCGATTTATTGGACCCCTACAAAGAGATGGTAGTGGAGGTGCCAGCTGTGACTATAGCAGTCCATCGTACTCCTATTCATCTATTCTCAGCAAATCTGAAACAGGTGAACCTTTTGCATATGTGATGTCACTGCCTTTATACAACTTCATGTTTTGTTTCCTCGATCATGCCATCACTTGTCTCTTCCCCACCTGCAGGTTATGTAGGCTTGGTCAATCAAGCTATGACGTGCTATTTGAACAGTCTTCTGCAAACATTGTACATGACTCCAGAGTTCAGAAATGCACTCTACAAGTAAGGAAACATGACAGCTCTTTAATTGTGAAACTGTGAAGTAAAAATGTAAAAATCCTTTCATAACTGTGCAACTTCAGCTGGGAGTTTGAAGAGTCGGAGGAGGATCCAGTCACCAGTATTCCCCATCAGCTGCAAAGGCTGTTTGTTTTGCTGCAGACTAGTAAGAAACGAGCAATTGAGACAACTGACGTTACGCGGAGTTTTGGCTGGGATAGCAGTGAGGGTGAGTTTTGCGCTCTGTTGTGACCAAAGATGCATGGTTTGTCTGTGTGAGAAGAGCCTGTGCTTCATCATTTGCACGCTAAAAATACTTTTTGTAATTTTATTACTTTTTTTAGCTTGGCAGCAGCATGATGTCCAGGAGTTGTGCAGAGTCATGTTTGATGCCTTGGAACAGAAGTGGAAGCAGACTGAACAGGTAGGTAAAAAGGTGTTTCCTTAGAATTATAATAATATATATTCAGCAGCCAGACTTTGTTGCTAAAATATAAACAAAAAGCTGAGTGTGGAAAGATGTAATAGGCGCTAGGATTAAGGTTTTTATTCTCTATTGCAATAGCCGATTGTTCTTGTGCTATGATTACCTTTCAGATGCTTATTTTCTTTTAAATTACTAAACAAATGCCAAGTCTGTGAAATAGAATTGCTTGATATCTTTGTTTCTGTGTTTGATCATCTTGCACATTTTTCAACTTCTATTTCATCAAGTAATTTGGAAGTATTACAGACTTCTCTTTAAACTTATTACACTTCTTTCCCTCTTTTCCATGATTTTATCATTTTTTAGTATTCCACATACTCTTTAGAGCTTGATTTAGCTCTAATAACTTTTTTTTCATGGGCTGATATGTAAACACTATGATCCTTGCAGAAGCGTTTTCATTTTCCTGTTTTTAAAATTTGTCTCAGTATGTTTTAACTAGAACAAGATCATATGCCAGAGTATCATGGCACATTTTTTTTACCACTGTCTTTAAATGGGCTCATTCATAAAGACACAACTTTCAAAGGAAACAAGATGACGAGAGATTAAATGCATGAGAATTCTATTCTTCATTTTATCGATCTGTAAGAGAGTTTTAAACCAGTTTCTTTCAGCTATTTTACAATAAGTTCATATTGTTTTTTTAGTAGAGGAATGCAGTATGGGGAGAAAATTGTTAAAGGGAAAAGAGACCTGATTGTCACCCTTCTTTATACTCAGGCTGATCTGATCAACCAGCTATACCAAGGAAAGCTGAAGGATTATGTGCGCTGTTTGGAGTGTGGCTACGAGAGCTGGAGAATCGATACTTACCTGGACATCCCTCTTGTGATCAGACCCTTTGGAGCCAGCCAGGCCTACGGGAGTGTGGTGTGTTTTTCTTCTTGTTATTCCCTTTGACCAATAAACACAATGATGGTGTCAAAGAGTGACTTGATTTGCGTTTAATAACATTGCTACTAAAAGCTTGTTTGACGACACTTTCTAACAATTTAATATTAATCTAATTTAAATTGACCCAAACTTGTGAATGGGTTTTCACAGGAGGAGGCTTTGCAGGCATTCATCCAGCCAGAAACTCTGGACGGGCCCAACCAGTACTTCTGTGAACGCTGCAAAAAGAAATGTGATGCCCGAAAGGTGAACATAAAATTGTGACAGGAATTCTAAGAGAATACCTTGTTCTCTAGTCATCTCATTCTTTAATAGATACTTTTCTACCCAGGGTCTGAGATTTCTGCATTTTCCCTACCTGCTGACATTACAACTGAAAAGGTTTGATTTCGATTACACCACTATGCATCGCATCAAGCTTAATGACTGCATGGCTTTCCCAGATGAGCTCGATATGAGTCCATTCATCGATGTGGAAGATGAGGTGAGATCAGCCATCACTCTCTCTGATTCAGATTAGATCAGTGACCCCCTCCACATAGTGAACATTTTGTTGATTAACCAAAATGTAACTGTTTTCATCATAATGTGATGAGGGACATGATGTAATGATAAGCTGTTATTGGAATACGTGTCAGAGCACAAAAAAACAACTGACAACGTTTATACTGTTGATTAAAAGAGAAAATAAGTCACATTTAACACTTTACACTTTTATGTTGCAAGTAAAATAAGTAAGATAACCCTGAGATTTTAAAGCTTTGGTCATACTACTTCAAACAAAGTATTCAGTCACTTTCAGATTGATGGTTTTAGACAACAACTCCTCACAGAGCTCATATTTCTGAGTTATATCTTCAGTATTTCTGTCACTGTTCAACAGAATCTTTGTCTCCTAATGATCCTCTCTAAAAGGCAGATTTTATTTAATTTATTATATTATTTTTGTCCTTGTAAAACGTTTCTCATTTATGATGTTTAGACTGAGGCAGTAAAATGCCTCAGAGCCTTTTACAAGTTCTTATGTACCATATTTTTATTCTGTACAAGGTCCGTTTATTCCTGGTTTGAACCTAGTCTCTTTACTGTGTGTTGGCAACAACATGACTCAAGCGTGATTGCAGTGTGTATCCTGCCATAGGCGTGTGTATGTGTGTGGTGTAGCCTTTTGACAAAAACGATAGCCAGCTTGGATGTTTCCTTGTAGGCTTTGAGTTGTTATATTCCATCTTATCTCGCTGAACACTCCACTATGTGCTTTTGAATTTGTCTCCTCATGGCAACACGTAAATTGTCTAAAACCTTTTGTTATTGGTTTTAGAAGTCTCCTCAGACAGAGAGCTGCACTGATAGTGGAGCAGAGAATGAAGGCAGTTGCCACAGTGACCAAATGAGCAACGATTTTTCCACTGACGATTGTGTGGATGAGGGCATCTGCTTGGACAGCACCAGCAGCACAGAGAGGGCGCTGAAGCCAAAGGTAACCACGTCTCTCACCTTCACTTGTTCATTCATTTGTTTTGATGAGACTGGATTTTTAAATGCATCTGACTGGGTACACATTAGAGGAAATACCTGAACTGGGAAAACACCTGACCTAGATCATACCTGGGATAAATATGTAGATAAACCGCTTACATTTTTAGAAACATACTTTGGATAGCTCTTAAATGTTTTACATATTTTTTTACAAACTTGAATTAACCCATTCTGAGCTAAACTTGTGTAAAACACAAACTGCAGAGATTTGAGTTAAAGCTGATATGTGGATTATTTATCTATGTATCAAAGTTTTCTAAAAGTTTTAAATGATATTTCAGGTCTAAACTATGACAGATGGTTAGAGTTCCACAACATATGTTATTCTGCTGAAGACCCTCCTTCCTCCTATAGACCCCTTTGAATTCTCTCTGACTGGTGAATTTTTCTGCCAATAAAATTCAAATTTCTGTGTTGTCAGCTGTCAGTCAACATGCACGTGCTTCGAGCAAACCTGTAGCGGTAGGGGGCGCTCTCGTACAGGACGCTCTGTGTCTTTCTCTGTACAGTCTCAGCCGTCATGGAGGAGTCTGAGCTAATTTCTACTAAAAAGTTATTCATTCCCCGGCTACTGAGGAATTTATTTTTATTTTAAAACATTTCTCCTCACAGAATGGCAAGGCTTGCCAAGGATACGCGTTTATTTTGGTCGATGACTCATTCTGGGCCAAGTGTTTTCTCATTTCTGGGTCCTGCAGCTTCAGTAAAGCAGCTGCCGTTCTAAGGCCACGTTTCAAAAGCATTACAGAGACAGACGGGTCTCAGACCCTTGTACAGTGTGAGAATATGGTTAGTGAACTGTGAATGATTGAACCCTGCAATGTAATCGTAGTTTGAGCAGGAGTTGCACAGTTTATGCCCAGCTTACAGACCAAAGTCATGCACTGTGTGCGCATGCGTGTGTCAAGGTGTTTTGGGAGGAGCCGTGGTACGTTGGATTCAGAAAAAGCTCTTTTGCTGAAAAACTCCACATACAGGCTTTAAATGCAGGCCTTTTATTCAGGTGTCTATAAATAAACAGTCAGGGGATCATGAGTTCCAATAATCTGAAGAGAACCAGGATTCAGATTATGAACTAAAACTTGCCTTCTCCAAAATGTTATATAATGGTTTTTCATTTTATACCATCTTCCATCCACTACAGTCCCAATATTTTAAGGAATCGGACTTCCAGAAATGTTATGGAGACATTTCATGTGTCTGTAGCTCTGCAATAACAACACTTCAACAAAATCTACAGCTTAATTGTTGCTGTTATCTAAATGATCTTCCTCTTTTCGTTCTCAGAGCTTGCTGACTTTTGAGCTGTTCTCGGTCATGGTCCATTCAGGGAGTGCTGCTGGTGGCCACTACTATGCTTATATCAAGTCCTTCAGTGATGGCCAGTGGTACAGTTTTAATGATCAACATGTTAGCAAGGTCTGCCTCAGCCTTTGGCTTACCCCTTTTGTTTTTCTCAGTCTTAATGAATCCTTATTGCCTGATGTCTCTTTATTGTTCTTAACTTTTGGTCCATTTATGTGCAACAGATCACCCAGGATGATATCAGGAAGACATATGGGGGGTCCTCAGGGAGCAGAGGTTATTACTCCAGTGCCTTTGCAAGGTCAGTTGTTTTAAGTCCATTAGTCAAACTTTTTGGGGGGTTTCAGTGTTCAAAAAGGGAAAATCAAATCTACTCATCAGATGTTGGTTTAAAAATGTTCAGTTTTTTTCATCCACATTCTCATTACTATTATATATATGTATTTTTCCCCTCAACAGCTCTACGAATGCATATATGCTGATTTATAGACTGAAAGATGCCTCAAGGAATACAAGTAAGATATTTATAGACTTTTTTTCAACCTTGGAAAATATATTGCTGACTTACCATCAGTAAGTCTTCCATATTCTGCTGAATTAGCACTGAGTTTTTCTAAATGTGTCTCACTGGGACGAGACCCCAAGGCTAACTAGAACTCACTGGAGGGATTTTATATCCTTTCTGGTCTGGAAACCACTCAGGAGGACTTGGAGAAGGATGGGTTTCCCTCCTGGATCTGTTACTTATTTGACCCGACCTTGTATCAGCAGCAGAAGATGAATCAATGGCTGGATGGAGTTTTAGACAAAGACTCGACAAGTAATATCTGGCACCAAGCACTCAGCAGCAGATCATTTAAGTTCAGTCAACTTATCAAGGTGTGGCTTTATCAGCGGCACCATATTCAGCACATAGTACAAACGCTCAGTTAGATTAGGATTTTGAGGCCAAGCCAACATCTCAACTGTTTTTTGTGAACCGAAAGTCATTCTTGAGCCTTTGTTGGAGTATGGCAGGCTTCATTACCAGCTGAAAGAGGAAGTAATCAGTCAATCTGTCTATGAAAGATTTCTTAAGACATGCCACTGTTCCTGCCATTTGTCTTGATCTTTTTAGTGCATCAAGATGTCGCGTCTTAACCAGATAAGCAACAAACCAGAAGATTCACATGATTTAAACTAAGATGTTAAATTGCATTACGCCACTGTCTTCCATTGCTCTGAGGGCCAGTTCTGATACTTGTGATCATTGTATGCACTTTCAACAGGTTCCTGTTTTTTTTTCTTTCTTTTATGAATTCTGACAACTGCAGACCAAACTTTCTACAGGAAAGACATTTGTAGAGATGCCACTTTAGCAATTTTGCCTTCACACTTTTGGTTTTTGTGAAAGCCACTCAAATTCTTAAGCTCGCCTTTTATTTGTTTCCACACCTCAACCTCAATAGTGTCTACTTGTCTTTTTATATATCCTGTCCACTTTGTCTCTTTGTAGTAGATGTGTTTTCACCTTTCCCTGTCTGTGGCTGTAATGTTATGGATGATTGCTGTTTATAACTTAACAGTAAATGTAATCTATATTCTTGTTTTCTTTCTGCAGAGTTTTTAGCTGTGGAAGATTTCCCAGAGCACATAAAGAGTTTGGTTCAGAAAGAGAAAGAGTCTGAAGAGCAAGAAAAGCGCCAGAGAGAGATTGAGCGCAACACTTGTAAGGTACAGACCTCTGGATTGATTCAAGATTAAGTTTTTTTTTATGAAAGCAAGACTTTAAGCAAGAATTTAAAGCACCAAATTAGTCAAACCTTTTCAAGCTTGTGGTTTTTATTTTCAGATCAAGCTTTTCTGCATGCATCCTGTGAAGATGATGATGGAGAGCAAGTTGGAAGTTCACAAGGACAAAACTCTCAGAGAAGCAACAGAAATGGCCTACAAGGTCTGTTGATGTAGCTTGGGTTTTTGTTTTCTCTCAGCACTTTTATGATTGTAATGCATTTTCACATCTATTGAATATCAAATGTTATATAATGACCAGCCCTCATTTTTCTATTTGATCTTGATTAAAACATTTCTTTAGTAACTGGGCTGAATGTGGAGAATATGTGTGAATTCAGTAAAACTTCCACCTGATGTATTTTTTTGGGGGGTGGACTCTGTCTCAGCTGATGGAGCTGGAAGGAGTTGTCTCTCTGGACTGCTGTCGCTTGGTGAAGTACGATGAGTTCCATGAGTATCTGGAGCGGTCATATGAAGGTGAGGAGGACACTCCGATGGGCCTCCTCCTCGGAGGTGTCAAGTCCTCATACATGTTCGACCTGCTTCTTGAGACTCGCAGGCCAGAGCAAGTGTTCCAGCCTTACAAACCTGGAGGTCAGTAATCTGCTGCTTATTATTATTGTTTTACTGTATAAAAGATAATGAGCATTTTCTTTAAATAAAAAATAATTGTTTTTCAAAAATCTGCAGAAGTGATGGTGAAGGTTCATGTTGTTGACCTGACGACTGAGACCATTGCCCCTCCAGTCAGCGTTCGAGCGTACCTGAACCAGACCATCACTGAATTCAAACAGCTTATTGCACAGGTTTCTTTATATTCTCAGTTTTTATACTGTATTTTATTTCACTGCGTGTGTAATGCTTTGATATGATCAGAGGATCGTGTCTGAGTATGTTGTGTTCCCCTCCAGGCTACAGGGCTTTCTGCAGAAACCATGCGAGTGGTCTTGGAGCGCTGCTATAATGACCTCAGGCTCCTCTATGTTCCAAACAAGACACTTAAAGCTGAAGGATTCTTCAGGAGTAACAAGGTCCGCCTCTTGTCTTCATTTACTCTTCAAGTTTGAAAGTCTAATCAGATTTAATTGTATTATTTATATTGACCTAAGATTTGTTTAAAATTTCATCAGGTTTTTGTCGAGAGCTCCGAGATGGCCGATCATCAGGTTGCTTTCACTGACTCGCTCTTGTGGAAACTGTTGGATCGTCATGGGAATACGATCCGGCTGTTTGTCTTACTGCCTGAGCAGTCTCCTGGTACTCTGACCAATAGAACGGTTTGCCAAAAAGTGGGCGAAGACTCTGATGGACCCTTTGAGGGGTCAAAGGGCAACAGGAAATCTGTGGAAGCTATCCTCGAAGAAAGCACAGAAAAATTAAAGAATCTCTCCCTGCAGCAGCAGCAGGGCTCCAGCACTAGTGACAGCCAGAAAAGTTCTGACACCAGCGACTTTGAACATATCGAATCCCCAACCCAAGAGGCTGACTCGAACTCTTCTCTCTGCGTGGCTGCAGACAACAGAGAGCTAGAGAATCGGATCAGGGTCACACCTGGTGGCAGCGGAGGTGCCTCCTCCGACACAGAGAACCAGTTCGTCTGTGAGGAGCGATCGGACTCTGAAGTGAACAACGATCGTAGCACAAGCTCAGTGGACAGTGACATCCTGAGCTCCAGCCACAGTAGTGACACTCTGTGTAATGCAGACAGCGGCCCAATTCAGCTGGCCAACGGCCTGGATTCACACAGCATCACAAGTAGTCGACGCTCCAAAGCTCATGAAGGCAAAAAAGAGACCTGGGACACTGCCGAAGAGGATTCTGGGACGGACAGCGAATATGACGACAATGGAAAGAGCAAAGCAGAAGCTCAGTATCTGTACTTCAGAGCAGAGCCTCTTTCTCAGGATGAAGCTTCGTGGGAAACACAAAAATGTATGATACATTCTTTTTTTATCTGTTTTTAGACCAAATAATTCATTTTTAATTACATTTTATTTGAACTTATCCCAAAACAAATACTTTTATTTCCTCTCTTCCAGTTAAATTGAAAGGCTGTTATTTAAATAGCAGAGGAAAGAAAAGAGATTGGTCACCTCATCAGTTGTTGTTTTTTTATACAGGAAATCATTTGTTACATCACTGTTTCATGTCATTTCCTTCAGGTCTAGTGGTCCATGTGGACAAGAGAATAACGTTAGCAGCATTCAAGCAGAAGCTGGAGCCTTATGTAGGAGTAGCGTCATCGCAGTTCAAGGTGTTTCGGGTTTATGCCAACAACCAGGAGTTTGAGAGCGTACGACTCAATGAAACACTGTCGTCATTCTCTGACGATAACAAGGTCGGAACAGCTTGTTCAGGATATTCTCATCTACACCAGGACTTAGTGTGTAATTCTGCTAATATTTGATTTATGTTTTATTAGATAACCATTCGACTTGGAAGAGCCCTGAAAAAGGGTGAATACAGAGTTAAAGTGTATCAACTCCTGGTAAATGAACCAGAGGTGAGACCTGCACACACATTGCATTGGTATGATTGAACAACATTAAAGTGTTGAATCAGACAGTAAATCCAGGACAGGATTATGTGGTTTGATGGAGTTGTCCGTGTGTGCTTCACTTTCCGCATCGTGTACTTTATTCACTGTTTCTGTTGTGAGTGTGCATGGCTTACTGGTTTAAAATATGTCAAATTAAAGTATTAAGTTCATTTTTATCATTGCATGATCTTATTTCCTCAGCCTTGCAAGTTCCTTGTGGACACGGTGTTTGCCAAGGGCATGACTGTCAGACAGTCCAAGGAGGAGCTGCTTCCTCAGTTAAAGGATCAGTGCAAGATTGACCTCAGCATCGACAGGTCAGATTAGTCACCACTGGCTTTGACTGAGTCACATTTTCCTGTGAGAAAATTGTAGGTGTGTACAAAGCATTTTATTTTTATGTATGTGTATGTGGTTAGAGTTCGTCTCAGGAAAAAAACTTGGAAGAATCCAGGCACAGTGTTTCTGGATTACCATGTCTATGAGGAAGACATCAGCATTTCCTCCAACTGGGAGGTTTTCTTGGAAGTCCTTAATGGTAACTTGTGCCTTTCAGTTACTTTATAATAATATAGAAATGGTCTTCTTAGGTTAAAGGTCAAATTATTTGTTGCTTTACAAAATCCAAAACAGTATCATATTCATATTATTCCATGCCAGAATACATTGTTCTGGTTTGTTTGAAGTTGATGCAGAGGACTGACTTATTGTTTGCCCTTTATTAGAACCAGAGAAGATGAAGTCCATGTCTCAGCTGGCTATTCTGACTCGAAGGTGGAGTCCAGCTACAATGAAGCTGGAAGCTTTCCAGGAGGTGATTCTGGAGAGCAGCAGTGTAGATGAACTCAAGGAGAAGGTAATTTTGTCCCACGATTACATTAACTACTTATAGACTCCACAAAATATAGATGTTGCTTTTGTTATTATGTCATTTACAGTTTAGTGATTTTGGTTTAAAGTTTATCTTTACAACTATTTCAAACTTGTTTTTGTTTCTGCTCAGAGAGAGAAATAGACCCAGTGGTAACAGAGGAGAATGAATTCTCATGTGACTGAGTTTTAAATCCCTCAGAAACCTGGTCAATCATCCAGTTTATGTTCAGTTGGACCAATTCAAACAAATGAAGCACATTAAGTCACAATGAAAACAATATAAGAATCCAGCCTCTTTTTATAGTCACGATGTCGCCACCTTCTGGCCATTTTAAAGTGCCCATGACATCGGTTTCCATGTTTTCTGACTTATTTATCATGTTGCAACGTTGAGTTCTCACCTTAAACCTGCCAGAAAGAGCAAAAAACGGCGTCCATCAGTCTCCTAGTACAGCCAGTGAGAAGCTCTCCAAGATTTCAGACCCAGGTTTCAAACTGTTTTTTTCACTCCAGCCCGCTATGAGGTCATAGTGATCCGGACTTGCTTATATGGTAAATTCTCCGCCCATATGCACGTTCACGACAACTGGAGCGAGGCAGTGCCGCCGCCATTGCCCATAGACCGTGTAGTGTTTAGTTTCAGTTTCGTTTCTCTTTCACGCGACGGCACTGCCCCCTGCTGCAGCAGAAGTGCCAGGCTGCCAAATATGGAGAAACCCAGCAGAACCGGAAGGCGGTGCTTTCTTCTGATCTCTGAGTTGCTCGTTAGGAAATAATTACAGCGTATTTTGAGTTATAATTAGGGGTGCAACGGATCATCATCGATCCGTGGTTCGTACGGATCACCCTCTACGGTTCGGAACGCACGTGGTTCGCGGTTCATGTAGAGCGCGTGCGTCGCTACATAATTCCCGACGTTCTGTTCTCACGCGCTGTGAATCTGCAGATTATTCCCCTCTTAGAAAGGCGTTCGTTTTGCATCACGTATAGAGGTTAACTCTGTTGGCTTCAGGCCCCTCCGCACCCCCCCCCAGCTGTGACCGCTAGTTTGACAGAAGCAGGTCTGTGACCCTGAGGTGCACATATGAGTATATCTCCCCTATTAATTTGTTTTAATATGATTCAAAACTTTATTGAAGCATCAGATTGACATCTTGAGTTAAATACTGTTTGTATTTATGAGGATTGAGCATAAAAAAGTTGCTCAGTGTTTTAGAAAATAATGAGAGAGCAAAGTTTTTTGTCTTTTCTTTTTCATTATGCTGATCCGAAAATTGATCCGAACCGTGACTCAAAACCGTGAACCGATCCGATCTGTGAGTTTTCTGATCCGTTGCACCCCTAGTTATAATGGTGCAACGCTAATCTAGAGGCATCAAAGATTACACCTGTTTAATATAAAGTGATTTAAATATGGAGTCACAGGCACTTTAAGATCATTTTGTTTACATTTTGCACTGTTTCAGCTTCTATTCAGTGAGTTAACATGGAGTCATAATCACACTTCATGCCATCATCACTGCACTTATAGTAGAAGATATTGTTTATAACAGCTTTAAAATGCTTTTTTTTTTTTTTTTTTTGCAGCTTAGTGAAATCAGTGATATTCCTCTTGAAAACTTGGAGTTTGCAAAGGTATGAGTATTTTATTATCTTTTTATTATAATTATTATGTTCCTTCATTGATAATCGTTGTGTATTTTCTTTTCAGGGTAGAGGAACATTTCCGTGTGATATATCTGTGTTGGAAATCCATCAGGATTTGGACTGGAACCCTAAGGTGTCGACTCTTAACGTGTGGCCTCTTTATATCTGTGATGATGGAGCTGTGGTGTTCTACAGGTAATAGACCTTCATTTTAATTTGTATATGTTTTATGCCATTTTTGAGGAAGGTGTTCTGATCTGCTTATGCTTTGAGTTTAACTTACTGAAGCAATGAGTTACTTTAGAAAACATTCCAGCCACTAGTTCAGTGTTTAATCTTCAAAAAGATAAGAATACTGTGAAATAATTAATGTATAGCAACACGTAATTGACTTACTATGCAGTTTTTGACTTAAGGCTGTTATTGATGAAAATGTATTAAGAGACTCTTAATCAGAAATGTGTGCCCTGTAAAGGGATGTGCTTTGATTAGCATAGTTTAGAGTTATTGCTGAACCAATACTTTTTATATTTTATACATTTAGTTTTTGCTGTCATTTTTAATTAAGATCTTTGTCTGTACAGGGACAGCAGAGAAGAACCTCTGGAGCTCTCAGAGGACGAGCGTAACGAGCTAATGAAGAAGGAGAGCAGTCGACTGCTCAAGACCGGACACCGTGTCAGCTACTCTCCTCGAAAGGAAAAGGCCCTGAAGATCTACCTGGACGGTGGCCCTGTTAGAGACTCGGGGCAGGACTGAGGCACAGAGAGTGACTCTTGGTGACTTAAATCGCCTGGCTGCTGCAGGAGAGCAGCCAGGCGTCGGGACTCTGAATGTCGAGCCCAATAGTGACTTGAAATCCAGCAGCACTGTGAGGCGGATGTACTCTCACCTCGTACTCAGAGCCCCAGAGCTGGCTCAAAAACCCTGCTGTGCACTAGAGTGTGTTGTACTGTAAAGTTTAAAGGGAAGTACAAAAGAAAAGAAGAATTCTGTGTCGACAAATCATTTGAAATAAAAAGCTACAGATATGGAGATATTAGGACTGAGGAACTGGTCTGAAAGACATTCATGTCTGTCCAAGTCTTCAGTGTCATTTAAAATCAGGCACTTTTGCTCTTCTTCCTGTCATTTTGTGTTTATCGCTCTGTTTTGGTTGAAATGCATTGATTCTGACTAATCTGTGGCCATCCTATAACATCACTCTCACACCTATTGAGCATGGCTGTGTCAGAGAGGTCACTCATCTTTGCTTTAAAACCAACTTAACAAGAACTCATCCAGCTGTCCTCGGTCTGCTGACACAACATACCTCCCTCTCTATCACTGAAAGGAGAAAACATTAATTCACAAGATTTGATGGAGGAAAAAAAGTTTTATTTCTAAAGTCAAAGTTGTTTTTGGCACCTGTGAGAGTAATGTGCTGTTATGGGTTGTCCTTAATGCTGCTCTTTATGCTTTGTAGGAGCTCTGCCTCTGTCACATCACTTCCTCTTGATGTGGTCCTTTTTAATATAAAGTTATGAAGCAAATCCAACCAGGCTTTAAGGTTGTTTTGTTGTAAATGATTTTGGTTGAGACTTCATTCAGTTAGCTCTAGTGAGGCTTCAGACACACATCCGTTGTCTGAATTAATCTTTAGAACATTTTTGGTTTTTGCACCATATGAGCAGGGTAGACATGACAAGGGTTGAGCATATGATTGTTTATTGCATTGGGGGGGGGGAGGTCTGAGGTTACCTGGGGTTGCTGCTGCTTGATGGACTGATACCAGAGGGTGTAGAAATCCTGCAGAACTTTCTGATGAGGCAAAGGCTCTGAGAACTACATCTCAGCATCCCAGCTGCACCAACCTTCTGATATGGTGCACTGAAGAAACACTATTAGAAATAAATCTATTTATTTGAGCAATCCCATGTGAAAAAAAGATAAAGATGATTTTCAGAAATAAATTGAAGTGCTTTTTAAATATTTGTTTATTCAAGGTTTTGAGTCGCAGAGGTAACAAGTTTATGAGAGAAGCTAAACATTCCTCTCCCCAGCTCTTCCTCCTCTAAGGTGTTCCCAATCCAGAGAGGATCTCTCCTGTGAATTCTGGAGAGACATGGCATGGTGAAGGAAAACCTTAAGAGGCGTCAAACTCAAAACACCTCAACTGACTCATTTCAATGCAATAATCAAAAAGCTGCATGTCAGGCTTACATGGGTAGTTTTCACTACACAACAACACCACTAATAAATTCTCAAACGTTAGGATCATTTTACCCTGGAAGCCCTATTGCAGTACTTCATACTGTATGCACAAATGCAACATTTAAAGAAGTGATGCTAACAGACTGAAGCACAGTTCTGTGGTTGTTTAGGCCATGTTTGGAACAAATTTAAAGATTTTTACTCAAAACGCGAGCAGATTTATGAACATAAACGCATAAAAAAAACCTCATGCAGGAAAAAAAATACCAAAAACAAATGAATGGGGCAGTGTTTAATTCGATACAAACATTTTAAAGCTCATTAACTACCAAAAAAAAAAGGGGTTGTATTTTTTTTACTAAGAGCCAATGAATTAAAAACACCCCAGCTTCAGTTAAAAGCTGAGCTGTCTCATAAAGCTGAATATTCCTTACATTTATTCAAATTTGTCTTACTCTAACAAAGCTTTAAGTAAATTTAAAATTCCTCCATACTTGTATAGGATAGCTGTAGTATTTAATTTGGTGATATTTATGAGCTGGTGTTCTTCATGCTGCCTGATTAGACCAATCAACCAGGATGATTGCAGACACGTGGGAAGATTTTTGATGCAAAACGTGCAAATTCTTTTTCCTTTAAGAACAAAACCTTATAAATATCCCTCAACACACAGCGATCTGATCCTTTACAGATAGACCAGGATGATACACAACCACCAAATCTGATCCAGATCAGCTGCAACACGTGGTTCTTTCTTGTTAATGGATTCTGCACATCCATTTCAGAGGATTAAAAACATAATCTTCATGACACTTTTCCTTTGGATTAGTCTAAACGAGTTAAGGTACTGTGAGCTATGAGTTTATGTAAAAAATAAATATGGCAGTACAATATAAACTACATAAAATAAACCTGGAACTCATAAATGAATATGCAGTGAAGCAATGTAGACAAGTTTGAGGTAAAACGTGCAAATAAAAACATTTAATATCAATAGGGGTGCCTTTTTAAAAACTTTGTTCCTAAAATAAAACAACTCAAACTCATGGTGGCAGGTTGCAAACAAATATCAGGGAACCCCATACTGTTTTATTGATCATCTGTGTTTCTGTTCATCCTGATTAAAAGTAAACCACCTGAGTTCATGAGTAAATGTGACAATATTGAGATTTAACAGATAGACTGTATTATTATTTTTTTTTTCTCCACACATAAAATAATGTAAGAATGCTGCATATTTCCTTGTTTGTTTCCATGCTCTGAAAACTTTGGATTAAGCTGACAGAAAGTGCAATGAAGGAGCAAAGAAGATGCCCAGGAGTTAGCGATGTGTCATGCTGTTTACAAGACAAAGCTGTGTCTAAAGGATGTAGTCTATCTCTGAATACAGTGAGTCTGTCATGTCCTCTTCACTAGAGTCTTCTCCTTTGAGGCACATGGACCCCCGTCTGTCAAACAAAGGAGAAAACTGAAAGAAACTTGCAGCGGTAAATTGGACATCAGATGAAAGAAATGTGTTGCTCTTACCCCAGGTGCTGACACTGGAGGTCTCCTGCACAGGGACAGTGTTTCCTGGGCCCTCTGCCTTGTGTGTCCCAGGATAGCAGCTCCATCAGGTGGTTGGAGGCACCAAAGCAGCGCTCGCGTTCAATGGGCTTGGCCGAACAAACAGGAAAAAGCAGGGCTGAACACACACACATACATGCATGTTGTTGGAGAACATAGACAATGAAGTGATGATAATAACCTTCATGATGTGTTTGTACCTTGATGGAAAGCACAGCAGAGGTCGGGGCTGCAGTCAGTCTGCTGCCGACACGTGCTGCCAGCTTCTCCCTTTGTTGCATTTTGGCTGCACTGACCCCACATGCACAGCTGTTCACCGCAGCACTCCACATCCTTAGTACAGGACTGGAAAAAACACACCGGAGTTTCATTTTTCAAACCTTTACCTCATGAAGAGTTTCAGTGAAAAGCCAAAGATGCAGCCACACCATCAGACATTTAACTAAAGATTTAAAAAGAGATGAAAACAGACCACGAGCATAAAGTTTAAAAAAGCTGAAACTCACAGAAATAAATGATTGTTTAAATGTGATTCAGTATAAATAAGATCAGCAGGCTCCTTGAAACAGGTCTTTTAATCTCACTCTGCACACAGGAGCAGGACAGTCAGCATTCTGGTTATTTTTACACAGACTTTTTCAGTGCAGCAATTTTGACAGGATGCAGATCCTCCCATCAGTGTGTTTATTATCTGTGTGTGCTGCACTCTAGTTTGGCTGACTGCCAAAGTGCTTATCCCTTTGCACAGGTTTTTACTCCACCATTTCATCCAGGGATGATACTATCAAATCTGCAGATCAGAGCACAAAAGACTTGGACAAAGAAAATAAACAAAATTACTTGTGCATCTGTGACTAATGATAAATCAGAGAGAAGGGGAACATTCCTGTTTAACCTTGACTCAGGCTGTTCTTCGATGAGGAGCTCATGGGACGGAGCGTTCACACACAAACAACACACTCCTGTTACACTTGTGGAAACAGCTGCAATGCAGTGCATGTGGAGCACCATCAGCCTGAAAGTGTCATGTGTAAGACAATAACCCCTTTTGTTTGGATGACATGATGCTAAAAAGCTATGAGTGATATCATTTTTATTTAATCAGAGATGCACAATGGTGTTTGTTGTGTTAAATCAGCAGCTAAATGTCTAAAGTAGCTCTTTTCCTCTGCATTTAGGATCGTTTGATCTTTTTTAAATGCAGTGCTCTTTACTTTGTATCATACCTTTACATTCTTAAAAATTTGAATTTCTTTGTAGGTAATTAAAAGTGATTTTTGTCATTTGAACGTGTATATTTTAACAGTAAAGTGCTTCATTTCTGCATCTCTCAGCAGGGAATCACAATCTAAAGGACTAACTCTGCACTCAGGTTGGGAAAATAGGTTAAATAAATATAGTCTAATCAGTAATTAGCCAAAATGAGTTGGAAAATATCAAAATGAGAAAAAATAAAACACAACTCAGCGTTTCTTTAGATGAAAGTACGCTCTTAGGTCCCCCCCCCCCCC